>OZ029923.1:2502550-2567550 GCA_964023275.1 Norana najaformis | reverse complement strand
ACGTACACACATACACACATACACACGTACATACATACATATATATATATATATATACATACTATCATACATACATTCATACATAAACATACATACACACATACATACGTACATACATTCATACATAAACATACATACGTACATACATACGTACATACATACATACATACGTACATACGTACATACATACATATATACACAAATACATACATACATACATTCATACATAAACATACATACACACATACATACGTACATACATACATACGTACATACGTACATGCATACGTACATACGTACGTACGTACATACATACACACATACACACGTACATACATACATATATATATACATACTATCATACATACATTCATACATACATACATTCATACATACATATATACACAAATACATACATACATACATTCATACATAAACATACATACACACATACATACGTACATACATACATACATACGTACATACGTACATACATACGTACATACGTACGTACGTACACACATACACACATACACACGTACATACATACATATATATATATATATATACATACTATCATACATACATTCATACATAAACATACATACACACATACATACGTACATACATTCATACATAAACATACATACGTACATACATACGTACATACATACATACATACGTACATACGTACATACATACATATATACACAAATACATACATACATACATTCATACATAAACATACATACACACATACATACGTACATACGTACATACGTACGTACGTACATACATACACACATACACACGTACATACATACATATATATATACATACTATCATACATACATTCATACATACATACATTCATACATACATATATACACAAATACATACATACATACATTCATACATAAACATACATACACACATACATACGTACATACATACATACGTACATACATACGTACATACATACATACATACGTACATACGTACATACATACATATATACACAAATACATACATACATACATTCATACATAAACATACATACACACATACATACGTACATACATACATACGTACATACATACGTACATACATACATACATACACACATACACACGTACATACGTGCATATATATATATATATGTACATACTATCATACATACATTCATACATACATACATTCATACATAAGCATACATACACACATACATACGTACATACGTACACACATACATACATACACACATACACACGTACATACGTGCATATATATATATATATGTACATACTATCATACATACATTCATACATACATACATTCATACATAAGCACACATACACACATACATACGTACATACATACATACATACATGCATACACAATCATAGTATCTACGTGTGTTCATAAGCTACACTTATGGTTTGTAGTCTCGTGGAATAAAAATGTCCTTGATATCAGTTGGACATATTCAGGACTCTTGCACGTAACTCAAACCATAGATGATCGATTCTGTCAATGTCGTCCTTGAGGTATACTTCAGAAAGACGTCACTGACGGTGGACAAACGATAACAGCGCCATCTTCCGACGGCCAGTTATAGTCAATTCGACCGACATAGGATATGGGGGCTTCAGATTGGGTTGTATCTGCCCATCCTCGAGTAACTGAAGAAAAGGAATAAAAGAAGAGATGGGCAGTCATGATTCAGCAAGACCTAAAGCTCATCAGATTGAAGAAAGAAGATACTGAAGACGGAAACAAATGGAAAAGAAGGATTCGTGTGGCTGACCCCTCTCCTAGGAGGGATTAATTCCAGCCAGAAGGAAGAATCCTCGAGTAACTGAGAAAAAGAATTTAAGAACCATTAAAGCTGATGGTTTAACTGTTGTTACACATTATTTTCGGTTTCTGCTGCCCAGTTCACAGTGTCACCAATAGTACCCTTCTTGTCTATTGATTTTGTTTTGACTGAGCGCCTGTGAATAAACTGGTTCCCGCGATTTGGCTTTCGCTGGGCACTGTAGATTATGATTAATCTAGCCCGCCTATGATAACCAACGCTGCTATCGCAAGAACCCATGGTTTCAATGTGTCAGTCAACAGGATCAGACATAATGAAAAAGAGAGATAAACGAGTCTGTACATAATGAATAAAAATACAAATTATGTGTAGGAAAACAAGTTTTTTGTGTGAAAACATAAATTCCGACAAAACAAAATTTACGATAGTTTCTATTTTTTTCGTTTTTTTGTTTCTAGGTTTCTGTTTCGAGTCAACTTCAAAACACGGATATCAACAGACACATCGACGTCGCAACGCCAAGAGAGAGACGGAGAGAGCTAGAAACACAGACAGAGATCTGGAGACAGAGACGGAAAACCGAAAGCCACTTAGACGACCATCATTAAGTCCAGCGATCTCCAGATGTCGCCAGCAATGTCAAACGTCCATAATAACATTTCCGTCAGCAGCGCTCTATGGGCGCATCCGTAGTCCGCGGCCGCCATTATTAAACGCTCTCGGTTCGCATGCGAATTAAGTCGGGAAGTTCTCTGTTTCCGTTCGTCGTTTCCTGTCCAACTAGCGGCGCCGACATCCACCGGAAGTCGTGCTCCTGCGCCACCGGGTCACCGTCAGTTCCCTTGGGTCGGTCAGCGCACGCGTGTACGGATCTACGTAGAATACGTGCTGTAGGTGTTGCGCCTGTATTGACCGCAACCTCAGAGTGCATTGACAAATCCTGTGGGGAGTAGGGGCGAAGGAGAATTGGGGGAGATGTTGGCGTGATTACGCGAGAAGCGGAGAATCGAGCCTAGCGGATCGCACTGTTCGTCTGCTTTATCTGGACGAGTGCTGCGGGATTCCTTAGAGACCTACCCCGTAACGGAAATCGTGATTTTGTTGACCTACTGGTTAAGTGAATGAACGAAGCAAACGACTGCCATCGAACAGGTAAAAGTCAAAGGTTACGCTGAATTGAAATCAGCCAATTAGGACGCCGCTATTTAGTGCAGCATTGAACTAACACTATAGGGCCTAATATTCACAGTACCATTTGACCCATTCACAGCAAACCACTACAATTTACGTGTACTGCGCTAGTAGTGAACTACTATACGTTCCCAGATTCTGCCGATAGTGGGTTATTGCAGCTACCTGTTTTCTGCTAACAGGAAATTACTATAAAAAGGCTGTATCCCGCTAACAGTAAGCTACTGTGAGTTGCCTGCAGTGTTCCGCTAAGTATGAGCTACTATGTTTTCTAGAGTCTGCTAACGGTCGACTAAGTAAAATGTAGATGTTTCTTTACAGCGACTACATGGCCTCGACCCTACTCATTTTCAATGAATTGATCGGGTGATATCCTTTACCACTGCTGCCCGTTTGAATGGGCGCCACGCCATTTAAGGTCTCTTAAATAAGCCACGACCGGGACGCGAACCGGCATCCTCACGCTCAGAGGCGCCTTGACTTACGCGTGGAGCTACCCAGGCCACTCAACGCTTTTGGTTTACAGTATTAAGTTCTGTTAACCACTATAAATATTGCAATTCAAGCTGCAAGGGCCTTAGCTAACAGTAACCGGTGCGTGTGTTTATGTTTGTGCGTGCGCGCATGCCAGTGATTGATTGGCAAATCTGCTGCGGACTGTCTCCAGCGCGCGGCGAGGGATAAAGCCCGCACCGTAAAACGCCGCAGAAGTCAGCGACCGTATTTAGCGGACTGTATACAAGATCAATAGCCTACCCAACGAAAGGGCAAAAACGCTAAAATGGCAATTTTTCTGCAACACAATCGTTGCGCGGAGCATACCAACCCATTCGCCTCTGGGAAAACCAGCAGGAAAGAACACAACCAGAGCGAAAATCCACACGACAAACAGTTTCCGACGAACTACGTGTTATCCGTTGATTGATCGGTCTACACTTAGACGTGACAACCTCACAGGGCACCGTCCTTACTTTCCCTCGTTGCAGGAATCGCTCTCCCCTCATGGCGGTCGATGTAGGGAGGACCGTGTCATTGGTCGGTTACAGCGACCGAAACCACAGCCGATCCGACTCGCTCCGTCTGAACCTCAGCTGTGATCATCCCTCGCAGTGTGACCTTCACCTTGACCCGCTGGCCGCGACTTCCCCAAGCGACGAGTTTCTATGTCAAGGTCTCGGGTATTCCCTCTCAACGACGATTCTCCTGGCCGCCGTCATCAGCGTCGTCTCGCTCGTGACCGTCGCCGGAAACGCTCTTGTTATCGCTTCTTTCGCCACTGACCGGAAGCTGCGCTCGTTCGGCAACTACTTCATCCTGAACCTTGCCATCGCGGACCTAATCGTCGGAGTCCTCATCGCCTTCTACATGCCGTACCTCCTGCGCGGGTGCTGGGAGCTGACGCGGGTCGGATGCCTCATCTTCATCTTCCTCGACTACGTCGTGCCCCTCGCCTCTGCCTGGAACATGGCCCTGATCAGCCTTGACCGGTACTGGAGCGTGGCGCGCGCCATCGAGTACCGTCAGCACATGAACACGGACCGTACCGTGGCGTTCATGACCGTGCCTTGGATCGTCGGTACGCTCTGGTACGGCCCAACGGTACTGTTCTGGGCGCAGTTCACCGGGCAACAGTCCGTTCCGGAGGGTAAGTGCTTCGTCGAGTTTTACGATCGCGTCTCGTACCTGATCGCCAGCTCCGTTGTCGAGTTCGTACTTCCGTTCGTTACCGTGGCAACCATCAACATCCTCATCTACCTGAACATCCGGCGCCGGTCACGTGGTCTTCTTTCGTCGACCTACGACCTCGACAACCACAACAACCTTAAGGCCAAGACGATCCTGTCGCGGGACAAGAAGAGCGCGCGCTCATTGGCCATCCTGATCGTGGTCTTTCTCGTCACGTGGGCTCCGTTCGAGGTCTGCGCGTTCGTCAACCCCGTCTGCAGCTTCTGCATCCCAGAGTCCGCATCAGAAACCGTCTTCTGGCTCCTTTGGCTCAACTCGACCATCAATCCGATCCTCTATCCTTTCCTCCAGCAGAGATTCCGCGTAGCCTTCCATCGCATCCTCTGCTGCGCCGCTGGATTCTTCTCTTCGACGTCAGCAAACTCCCGGTCGGCTGCTGCCGCAGGAGCCACGAGGTCCAGCTGCCCCGAACGAAGGGCCTTATCCAGGATGACCGCCACGACGAAGACGTAGGCATCTAGACAGACAGATGCACGCGGATACGTACACACATACACGTGAATATAATAAATCAACTTGCAAATGCATTCTTCTTCTTCAAGTTCTCTGCCCGGAGCAGATTCAAACGTCCAATGGCGCCATTCCTGACGTTGCTGGGCCCCC
The DNA here is from genome assembly GCA_964023275.1 of Norana najaformis. Classification (NCBI taxonomy): domain Eukaryota; kingdom Metazoa; phylum Annelida; class Clitellata; order Crassiclitellata; family Hormogastridae; genus Norana; species Norana najaformis. The sequence goes on along the minus strand of OZ029923.1, from coordinate 2,562,191 downwards.
TGTTCTTTTCGTTTACCGTATCCGTCCACCATCGTTCAGTCTAGTAGCATTTGTCGAGGTCTTCCTCTTCTTTTCTTCCCTCTATGGTATTTCTCGGAAGGGAATCACCTCTCAGTCTGTGTCCAATCCATCGTTAAGTCCTACTGTAAACAGGAGACCACACATGTAAACACCACGAGCACCGGACCGAACCCTGGACACCGAGAACAACGATGGTCATATGGACCATTCACAGACCACGGATGTAAACATGTATTTACCCCTCTTTCAGAAGACCACCCGCAGAGCACCCGGACCACCCACGAAGACAAACTAGACGACATCAATGCTATCGACATCGACTCCCGCGTAGCAGAAGATTCCAAAAGACATCGGTAAACATTAACACCGGACAATTCGTAGATCGCCCATAGATTATGTACCGTCAATTCTTAGCGTACTTAAGGTCTATACGCCATGTCAACGTACCATATACATACATATGTATGTATATATATATATATACCTATTGATAAATCAGCAACTATATAGACATATATATATTGGCCGATTTAGCAATAGGCGTGGGCCGGTTCCACCTGCGCTCCTCTTGGTTATATGCCGACACCCCTGAGGCTAGACTTTGCATGATGGATGCCGGAATGTGCCGCCCCTCTGGAAATGCTCTTGCCCCCACACGCAAGCAATCCCGGAGCCGCCAGTTTATGTATACATATGTATCGTAGCAAAATGAACAGATATGTTATTGATCAGCAGTTAACACCCGGGGAGCATAAGTAATTAATTAAGAAATCGAACGAAGTTCAAACTCTGCTCCAAATAATAAAGAGTCTTATAAATGAAACTTATTTTCTGCAACTCAACGTATTCACCAATTTTATGCGCAGTGTTTTTTCGCCGACGAGTGCGCTATAAAAATTTGCCAATCGACTTCGTCATTATGACGACGAGATAACAAACAGTTCCTGTTTTCGTCGGTAATTACCGCTCCTTTGTTTTCACTCCAGTTGCAATTTAATGCCGCAAGTCGTAATTAGACCAGCCAATCGATTTAGCAAGATCGCCATAAGTCAACCAATTACGTGCGAACAAAATAGGTCGTTTCCTTGGTGATGACAGCCAACAAGGTCACGATTATTTCTGATGAGCAGAACGGTGACAATAGCGATCGCGTCAGTGACGATGAAAGAGAGACAATCAACTTATATAAGATGGATGAGACAGTTTGACGCAAGCAGTGACAATCACATAATCAATGTTCAGCTACTATTAGCGTGGTCCGCTAATCGATTTTTCTGCGCGCGTGTAGTTAACAGGGACGACAGTTTGTTGGAGTTTCACGGATTCGGTTCTCGTGTAGAGTTCGATTCACAAAGTGACATTTGCGATTCGCAGCAGAGTCGTCATCGTAAACTCTTAAGTGCATTTGAAATGTTTCAGGTCATTGTTTAACGGATGTCTAAGAAGGTTCCCTTATTTACTGCCCCAAAACCGGTCTCGCTGGGAATGGCCGACAAAGAATCCATGTAGCATCGACGCTACGATGCTTATTATACGCAGAAGCGGGCCAGCCACTTGACAGGGACGGTGTCGAAAGGGGCCGGACCAAATCTGACAAGGGGTAGCCCATAATGGGCGCTCTCAAAAATGACCTACCCCTCCCCAGGGATCCTAACATGGCGCAGAAACTGACCCAAAAACGAGGCTCTCGTGGATTTGTTCTGACTAAGCGCTTAGCACAGTTAGCATTTCGAGATCAACAGGGTAGGGTAGTCAAATCTATGCGCAGTCAGCTCTGCAAGAACTACAGGGTAGGTTAGCCTAATCTATGCACAGTTAGCTCTGCAAGATCTACAGGGTAGGGTAGTCTAACCTATGCACAGTTAGCACTGCAAGATCTACAGGGTGCCTAGATCTCTAGACCTTAGTACTCCGTTGGAGTCCGTAAGTCTGCAAAGGATGGGGAGGGAATGCCAAATGCGGACAAGTGCGGATAAGTGAGAGGGAGGGCCCAAAGTAGGTCACCCTACGAACAATCTCCCGGATTTTATGACCATTTTATGTTTCAGGTTTAGCAGGCGGCTCTCATCCTATTGCTAACATTAGCCAACTTGGTTCATTGGCCTGTCTTCCGGAAAGCCAGATGGGGCAACGACCCTCCACTGGATCTGTCCTCTGTACTTAAACGAATGGTAGGCTCAGTATTGAAAACAAAGTACTCGTGCTCTACGCCAGAAAACGGCAGAAACTCGCTCCATCGCACACAACTCAACGCCACTTCGAAGTTGCAAAATCAGATCCGGGTGTCGTTGAAGGCGCAAGAAATCCGGAGATTCGTAATCGAATAGAGAGGGTCGTATCGCTATGCAACGTCGTCCTTTTTCAAATATGTTCCGGCCTAATTCGACGCCGCACTTGCCAAATATGTTCCGGCCTAATTCTACACTTGCCAAGTGACTTGTTTATACTCAGGATGAACAGCGTTGATGCGACCCGGGCTTTGCGTCGGAGATTCCTCTTCTTTTCTTCCCTCTATGGTATTTCTCGGAAGGGAATCACCTCTCAGTCTGTGTCCAATCCATCGTTAAGTCCTACTGTAAACAGGAGACCACACATGTAAACACCACGAGCACCGGACCGACCCCTGGACACCGAGACCAACGATGGTCATATGGACCCGCGAGGCGGGTTTGTCCTACGCGGACAGAGAACTTGACATCTCTCGACGATCGACCCGTTAAACAACCCGTCTCTTGGGTAGGCTCTGCTCTGTGCAACGTGTAATCTACTATTAGCGTCGCGTTGAGCCGCTCAGGGAAAACCGGCTTCTCCCACTTAAACCGAACAGACACCATGCCGCAAAGCATTAGAATCACCTGAATAATGACTACTCAGACACTTGTGTGAATCCTGTTGACGGTACGTTGCAGACTTAAGCCGTCGGGTAATCAAAGACAAGTGGGCAGTAATTAGCGTCAAGTTTTATACAGTCCGATAAAAATATGTGTAAATGTCTCTACCTATCTCATTCGGTCTTGCTATAAAGCTGCGTCTAAGATGGGCTACTTACTGACGTCTCTATACTTACTGCATGAATTAAAGCAATGGATAAATAAAACAATTTGAAAATGGAAAGCAGAAAATGGATCAGCCAAAGGAAGAAACACGTCGCAGATGGCCAAGGGGAATTCTTCACATAGCCTGGCCGCTAAAAAGATCAAATAAAACGACAAGAGAAAATGAGGACAGGAAAGAAGAGTGAATATGATCAGACATCGAAAACGGAAATGGATGGGACATGTGGTTCGTATGGAAAAAGCTAGAAGGAGAGCCAGTCGGGCGATGACTGAATTCTTAAGGGAAAAGATGGAGAGGAAGACTAAGAAAGAACTGGCCGCAGACAATCAGAGATGATCCCCAGATGTTGAAGATGTTGCGGGATGAGGCAGGGAAAACAGAAGTTGAACAGAGATGAGTGGAGAAGCTGCGTTGCCCGATGTTCAGACAGTCGCAGAAAGGGATAAGTACTAAGTATTAAAGAAATAAAGAAAGAAAAGAAAAAAGATGAAACAACTAATGAAAAAAGAAATCAAATGAAAGAAATGAAAATAAATGAAAACAAATGAAAACAAATGAAAACAAATGAAAACAAATGAAAACAAATGAAAACAAATGAAAACAAAAGAAAGAAATGAAGAAAGAAAAGAAAAATGAGAATGAAAAATGAATGCAAAAAAGAAAGAAAAGAAAGAAGGAAAGAATTAATGAATGAAAAATAAAGAAAAGAAAGAAAGAATGAGTGAATTAATTAATTAATTAAAAATAAAAAAAGAAAATGATAGCAAGAATGAATACATGAGAAGAGAAAGAAGAAAATAAAGAAAGACTGAATGATTGAAAAATGAAGGAAAAAAGGAAAGAACGAATGAAAAAGAATAAAAGAAAGAAAACAATAGAAGAAATTAAAGAAAGAAAGAAAAGACTCTTGTGTCTGCCGTTGAGATTGATTAGTTTTGAGATGGACATAAACGGGTGGACGAAGAATGCTAAATATTGGCGACTAATCTCACGAGGAAATTGACTCTCGGATTAATATGTGTTTCCTGTCCCTCTCCCGGTGCTGTAAAGATGACATAAACGGTCGCTTTTATAGCGCTATCCTATGCGGAAAGTTTTTATGTCCGGATGGCAAGAATGACGTCAACGATTTCATATCCGGAATTGAAATTCTCATCGCAAATAAAAGCGCAATTAAAGGCTTTCTTCCACCCTTGCTACCACGGGTGTTCAAACAATTTCCTACTGTAACGGTGCCCTGGGAGTTGACTGACTTTCCAGGCAGATTGCAATCGTAATCGTAAACATGAAATTTCTAGAGTGGTTCTTAAAAGCTAAGAGCAGGGCACCAGCGTATCCGCGAGCGCTGTGTCAAGTCCGTGGGGTTGTCCAAAGATGCCATGTCAAGATTCAAGTGCGGTTGTCAGAAGACCAGAGAAAGAAGGAAAAGAGGAGCTGTTAGGGTGAGTTGTGTTTAAGGTCTGGAACGCTGGTAATATACCTTTGTCCTCATCTTCTTCAGTTGCTGGTGGTCCCTTCTTCAACCAGCTAAAATAGTCTTCAATCAGCTGCTGATGGCCAAGCGTGCGAGTATGAAACTCTTTGAAAACATTGACGCCAAAAACGTTGTCCAACTTTTAGCAAGTCAGTGGGAAGATGACAATGCAGGTGGATAAGTAAGTGCCTCGCAAGGTTATCTAATCTAATCTCATCTTATCTTAATTAATCTTTCCTATTTCAATTCTATTCTATTATTTAATCTATTCTCTTTCTATTCTATTCTTGCGGCTTCTATACATACACCGTTGCTATCATCACGCACAAAAATTCAATCGATGTCTCTTCAATCGAAATAATACTGAAAACTATAATTCGTAATCTATTCTAATCTTGTCTTATCTTATTTAATCTTATCTTATCTAAACCAGCCTATTCCTGCGACTTCTATAGCGTCGTTATCATCATGCACAAGACATCTATCGATGATATCCTCCAACCAAACCATTTTCAAAACTCGTTATTCGTTGAGACCGATTCCAATACGTTAGTAAAACCTGATATCATACTACGCAAATAAGACACCCGTTAGTATATTAAAATGTTACAAGTGCTTATATTTACTGAGAAGAGACTCAACAGGGTAGAAATTCCGCCACTGCCTTTAGTAGCGTGGCCCCAGTCCCAAGCCTGGATAAAGGAAGAGGGCGACGTCAACGGCCTTTGATGACATAAGATGTCGTTAAACATTGGAACTACTACTACTACTACTACTACCACTACCACTACTACCACTACCCCTACTACTAATACCAATACTGCTAGGGTAGTACAAGGGTTCAATTGGGGGCTACGACCTATAACCTTCCATGTAGGGCCACCACCCCTATTGCACCGATAGTGCAGTTCTGGCGGTTCCCACGAGGATGTATTTTACAGCTGAGACGATATGAGATCTCATCGCGTGTACTTTGTTTTATATCCCCCTGACGCAGAGAGCAGCTATCAGCTGCGGAAGAGCGGATTACAGGGAAATTGAGTTGTTTTGCTCGATTTCTGGGCTACCCAGGAAGACTACACAAAGTGCACTGAAGCTTACATCAAACGGACAATGACGACCATTAGGTTTATACCACAGCGGAACAACGTGGGCGTTTGATATTCTACGGCTTAAGACCAGCGCTACTTAGAACCATAATTCGATCTCGCTGCATCTTGTTCAATGTTAGATATCGTGTTTCGTCGTTTTAGAGAGGTATTTAAAATGCGCTGTATACATATGCACATACATACATACATACATACATACATAAATACATACATGCATGCATGCATACATACATACATGCATGCATGCATCCATGTATACTTGCATACATACATATATACGTATATACATACATACATACATATATACATACATACATGCATGCCTGCATACACACATACATGCATGCATACATACTTGCATACATACATACATATATACGTATATACATACATACATACATACTTGCATACATATAAACATATATTATTAAAATCATAAACATACATTCTTAAAAACATCAATCATTCATATGTACACATACATACGTGCATACAAACAACCATGCATACATTAAAAATACATATATAGATACATACATTCTTACATACATACATTCAATCATTCATATACATAGACAAATACATGCATACAAACAACCATACATTAAAACTACATACATACATACATACATACATACATACATACATACATACATACATACATACATACAACATACATACATACATACATACATACATACATACATACATACATACATGTAGGATGGAATACTGCTTGAAGAACAAAGTGGAACACAACAAAGGGTCCCTCAGAGGGGCCCACGTTGATGTGTAAAAGCCAGGCACCATGAGCATACAGCACAAACTCTTGTTCAGTGATGCATGACCTTTGTTTACTCATCCATGTCATAGCATCTCAATTACTGCAATTCCCTCCTTCCAGGATTGCCAAGGTTTCAATTACATCAGTTGCAGTCTGTGCGCAGTTGCTGTAGGCAACCCACACAGCTCCGTTCGATATCCACGTGTGTAGCGCTTTTGTGAGCTACTAAAAGGCGCTATATTAAGCTTCTTGATACACAGAGACATACATACGTAATTATGGAAAAACTTAACTAAGTTCAGAACATGAATGAATTCGAAGCACACAACATCAGGAGACCCAATGTAATTTGGATTGAGTCATGGCCTGATTATATAGCTACATCGGTTAACGCGCACGTCAAGGCGCCTCAATGCGAGAAGATCCCGGTTCGCGTCCCCGTCGTGGCTTATTTCAGATGCTTCAATCTCGGGCTATAGCACGGTCCGCACAAGGGGACCTTAAATGGCGTGGCACCCATTCAAACGGGCAGCGGTGGTGAAGAATCTCATTCGATTAATTCATTTAAATTCATTTACCCTAATCGTGTAACATCTTTCAACATAGCTGCCAGTTTGAATGTGCGCCACGCCATTTAGGGTCCTCGCGTACGGAGCGATCCAGAGATTTTAATTTCCGGCTAGCACGATCCTTAACTCGGGAACCTTAAATGGCGTGGCTCCCATTCAAACGGGCAGTGGTAGTGAAGGACCTCACCCGAACAGTTCATTGAAAAATGAGCAGTAGATCTAACCTGTCCTTACACGGGGACGTTAAAAGGAGTGGCACCCATTCAAAGGGGCAGCGTAGGTTGAGGATCTCACCCGGTTAATTCATTGAAACATGAGCAGAGTACATTTACGTTTCCTCTGTCAGCGTGGACCAAAGATGTCCAAGGTCCAAGGACTTTAATCCTATGCGTGACATGCGAGACAGGATATCGACTGAAATATCAGAAGCAACAATTTTTCTCTGAATCAATAAGTCCGTCAATGTCAAATATGGTCACATTAGAAAGAAAAATGATAAAATAGAGAATGTGCAAGTTAATATTCTGATATAAAAAAGCGTTTTTATATTATAAATTATATAATAAAAACGCTTTCTATCACAATATATATATATATATATATTACATATATTTTGTATATTGCAGCTATATTGTTTATAGTGTATGTATATTGTATATATATTGTATATATTGAATGTATATAGTATAGATATTGTATATCGCATATAATATATACAATATCTTATATATATTATATATTTGCGCATCCATATATAAATATATTTATCTATACATATGTGTATGTATATATACATACGTTTAAATCTTTTAATAAGTATATTGACTGACGCACAAGTGGCTCAGTTGGCGAGTAATGTTCGCTGTCGTCGGTGACCTTGCACGTAAGTAAGTAAGTTCGACGCGCAGTCTCAATGGCGCACCGACAAAATCGCCCCGACAAAATAGCCCCGACATAATAGCCCCGACAAAATAGCCCCGACAAAATAGCCCCATAGACAAAACAGCCCCGTCAAAATAGCCCCGTAAACAATTTACTCTCGTCGGCATTAATTCTCGCCTTACAGCAACTCCTTTCCTTTCTGTGAGCCTATCTTCTCCATGCTCGGTCGACTTTCAGTTTTTGCAATCACTCAGAATCGTCCCTTTATATATGTGTGTTTTAGTTGTTTCTTCACTGGTCTACTATACAGGGTGCGAACCGATGAACCGATGAAAAGGACTCATATCACTTTATTCTACCCTTGATGTTGCCCGCGTGTTTAGCGTATTAGCGCCGCGCCACACGAGTAACAGCGGGGCTATTTTGTCGGGGCTATTTTGTCGGGGCTATTTTGTCGGGGCTATTTTGTCGGGTCACCGTCTCAATGGATCCGATCTCTTGGTGGCGCTCCATAAAGGCTTCTGATGATCCGTTGCGTATCTCACGTAACTCACGCAATGTAACAGTCTCCCTTCCTCCTTCTGTTCATTCTGTTACGCATCGATGACTGTTCCGCATCGATGACTCCAACGTTTCCTAGGAAACCGCTGTCTCCACGTCAGATCATAGGTATAGTTAGTATAGATACATTCATGTATTTATATGTATGTATGGATGCGTGGATGGATGGATGGATGGATGGATGGATGGATGGATGGATGGATGGATGGATGGATGGATGGATGGATGGATGGATGGATGGATGGATGGATGGATGGATGGATGGATGGATGGATGGATGGATGGATGGATGGATGGATGGATGGATGGATGGATGGATGGATGGATGGATGGATGGATGGATGGATGGATGGATGGATGGATGGATGGATGGATGGATGGATGGATGGATGGATGGATGGATGGATGGATGGATGGATGGATGGATGGATGGATGGATGGATGGATGGATGGATGGATGGATGGATGGATGGATGGATGGATGGATGGATGGATGGATGGATGGATGGATGGATGGATGGATGGATGGATGGATGGATGGATGGATGGATGGATGGATGGATGGATGGATGGATGGATGGATGGATGGATGGATGGATGGATGGATGGATGGATGGATGGATGGATGGATGGATGGATGGATGGATGGATGGATGGATGGATGGATGGATGGATGGATGGATGGATGGATGGATGGATGGATGGATGGATGGATGGATGGATGGATGGATGGATGGATGGATGGATGGATGGATGGATGGATGGATGGATGGATGGATGGATGGATGGATGGATGGATGGATGGATGGATGGATGGATGGATGGATGGATGGATGGATGGATGGATGGATGGATGGATGGATGGATGGATGGATGGATGGATGGATGGATGGATGGATGGATGGATGGATGGATGGATGGATGGATGGATGGATGGATGGATGGATGGATGGATGGATGGATGGATGGATGGATGGATGGATGGATGGATGGATGGATGGATGGATGGATGGATGGATGGATGGATGGATGGATGGATGGATGGATGGATGGATGGATGGATGGATGGATGGATGGATGGGTGGATGGGTGGATGGGTGGATGGGTGGATGGGTGGATGGGTGGGTGGGTGGGTGGGTGGGTGGGTGGGTGGGTGGGTGGGTGGTGGGTGGGTGGGTGGGTGGGTGGGTGGGTGGGTGGGTGGGTGGGTGGGTGGGTGGATGGATGGATGGATGGATGGATGGATGGATGGATGGATGGATGGATGGATGGATGGATGGATGGATGGTTAATTGATGGATTGGTACAATGACAAATGGACAGATGGATGTAGGGTTGGATAGATAGATGGAAGGATGGATGGATGGGTATGATGGAGATATGTTTGGATGGGTGGATAGATAGATGGTTTCATGGATAGATGGATTGACAATGAAAGCGTCACACACACACACAAACACAGACATACACACAGACACAGACACAAACACAGATAGGGAAAAGGAGCGCAATACAGACAGGCAGACAGACAGAAAGACAGGAAGACACAGGCAGACAGACAGAAAGACAGGAAGACAAACACACACATAACTACAGACAGATGCACAGAGAAAACCGAAAGTACTGGGGTCACGATTAGTTGTTAAGTACAAGACGCATCATGTCATATGCAAAAGAACAACTCCTTCCAGTGATACGGTCAACGCACACCGCCTCGAGGAAACCTAGACACACACATACACACACACGCACGCACACACGCACCCACCCACACACACACACACACATTCACACACACATATACACACACATACTCACACATACAGACACTCACGCACACACACACATTCAGAATACCTAAGGTCTGAAGACAGGCCAAGCGGAGAGGCCTATATCTAGAGGCGTCGGTAGTTCGAGCATCCGTGGCGACGCACCAGCATCTGCAACTCACTTTCTCATTCATCTGAAGCCTCGGGCGACACAGGCGTGAAAACTCTTACATTATGCAGACATACCGCATTAATATATGCAACGCACTCGGCTCATATATATATACATATATATGTACATATCTCAAGTTGATATATATCATATATATATATATATATATCTCAAGTTGATATATATATACAACGTGTATATATATATATCATGTCTTCACGTCAGATCATAGGTATAATTAGTATTATATATATCATATATGTGATCTCTATATGTAATATTGGCCAATGTGTACTATAATTATATGTGCATATGTATATAATTGTTTGTATGAGTTATATGCAGGTATATATATTGAATAAAACCGTTTTGAATGGCATTTGTATATACATGTATATGTAATGTTGTATGTATATCTGTGTATACATATATAAGTATTGAATATAATTATTGTATGATAATTGTGTGCGTGTGTTTGCGCGTGTGTGTGAATAAACTATTGTAGTAAGTATGTGTGTAGAACACTGAATACCGTGTGTTGACTGTAGCCACAGTTAGACGTGCGTTTCCTGCAGTTTTGAAAACGTTCGGCGTCTCCTGAGTGTCTGACGGCGTCTTGATCTTCTCCATTATAGTCTGTTTTGGAAGTATTCAATCCTTGACCCCAGAGGGGTCAAGCGGGAGATATTTCTACCAAGACAGGTGTGAGAGTCGACGTGGTTAAAAAATTGCTCATAAAAACACTCGGAGGATAAGATGACTAGGTGAGTTACTTCTCCAAAGGATGTTGTTTTGCTATTTCGCGCCAAGTATAGAACTCATCGTTTTGTCTTTTGTATTTGGTAACTTATATAGCTCCTCTCCAACAACAGCAAACGTCCACTGCTGCGCAAACTAGGACTTAACACGAAGAACAAATAGAACCTGACGTTGTTTATATGCATGCATTATTTAATATGTATGCTGCGTTGAATGTATGCATGTATGTATGAATGCTGTGTTAGTCCATGTAATGTATTGTATTGCATTTGGTAACTTATATAGCGCTTCTTACAGAACAAATTACTGAGAGGCGATTCCAGCATGAGAACCCCGGGGAAATAAGAAGGTCCTTAAACAACGAGCTAACTGAGCTCTATCACCAACAGAGACCATTGCACGAAACGATAGCGGAAGTTCATTCCATAGAGATGGGCCAACAACAGCAAAAGCCCTCTGCTGTGCAAACGAGGTCTTAACACGAGGAACAAATAGATCCAGACGACCTAGAGAACGTGGACGGACGGATGGATGGATGGATGGACGGACGGACGGATGGATTGATGAACGGATGGACGGATGGATTGATGGATGGACGGACGGACGGACGGACGGCGGACGGACGGACGGACGGACGGACGGACGGACGGACGGACGGACGGACGGACGGACGGACGGATGGTTGGATGGATGGTAGAGGACGAGATGAGATACTGGAGTGTGGGGCCGAATAAGATCACAAAGATATTTTGGAGCCTGGCCTACGCGAGCGTTTTATGTTCTTCTTACGTTCTTTGCTGTTGTATCGTAATCGTTATCTCCGCATTTCTTCATGGAACTAATCTAATCATCTACTCTAAAGACTTGCATAGCGCCGTTATCATAATGCCCAAGGCTGAAATTGATGATCGCTTCAAGCCAAAAACGCAGTAAAAAATCATGAACCGTTGGAGAAGCCGGATCGAATTCCGACGGGTCAGAGAAACCAGAAGCCAGGCTATCGTGGGTAAGCAAGTTGAAATAGAGGCGTCTTTAGTTTAGACCTGAATGACATCAAAGAATTGACAGAACGAACTGAAACGGGCAGTAAATCCCAAAGCTTTGGACGGGCTATACCGAGAAGGCCCGAGACCCGAACAAAATTCGGGTTCGGCGCTCAGTCAAATCAAAATTGGTGAGACAGGTATGGTAGGTTAAGTTGCTAAGACTGAGAGAGTTCTGTATGTAACCGTCTTAAAGCGCGTCGCTTTGGTTTTTTCGGGGGCTTCGTGCGTTTAAAATGTAAATGTAATGTAGACGTTTTTCTATAGCGACCGTATGACCTCGACCCTTCTCATTTTTAAATGAATTAATCGGGTGAGATCCTTCATCACCGCTGCCCGTTTAAATGGGCGCCACGTCTTTTGTTTTAGTATGCAATGTTTAACGACATCTTGTGGCTGCCACGTCGACGTCATGTTTTGACGTCATGTTTTGAGTGGTCGTAATCGGGAATTAAACGAAATTGGCCTATATATATAGGCAGGCAAGGCCGATTTAAAGGTGTCTAAGCTCAACCTAATATATGTAAAATGTAAATGTAAATATACATGATTTTCTATAGCGACCGTATGACCTCGACCCTGCTCATTTTTCAATGAATTAATCGGGTGAGATCCTTCACCGCTGCTGCCCCCTTTTAATGGGCCCCACGTCAGTTAAAGTCTTGTCTATGGACCGTGGTTATATTGGCAATTTGAATATTATGCCCTAGTTTCATTGCCCGATTTGCATATTGTGTCCTAGTTACATTCCCTGATTCCCGTATTTCGATTTGCATATTATGCCCTAGTTTCATTGCACGATTTGCATACTTGTAGCTTAGTTATGTTGCCCGATTTGCGTATTGTGCCCTAGTTACATCGTTCATTTGCATGTTGCGTCCCATTTCCATTGCTTAATCCACGAAGCACCAACGCAACCCGCAATGTTCCTTCTGTTCTAATAATAAGCACTTGGTTTCGAGCCAGTGAACATTAGCGACATAAAACATATCTAATGATTCCGCGTCACCTGGGGGGTCTCTTTGATGTCGCCGAAGAAATGAAATGCGTTCTTCGTTCGACTCAGGACCACCCACGCATGGGCGTCGGAACCTATATCCGTGGGACGGCTTGAGCCGTCCCACTTTCAAAAGTGGGACGGCAAAAATAGGGTTTTGCCGTCCCACTTTTCGGTTGAAATTCTGGAAGTATTTTGGGTATTTAACTGTTTGTATGACTCACATATTGAACGTTGAACATGGGTTGGGACTACTCACTGGTCAGCTTACGCTACAGGAGGCCTAAATCTGGACAAGTAATTAAGCAGAGAGGCTGTTTGGCAGACAGGCTGCCGCTCTCTGCATCTTATCTGTCATCGAAAATATCGAACTTCTGTTCAGTTGTAAGAAATGGTAGTCCCGTCAGCAGAATTTGTCGCAGTCGACCTATGAACCGGTCAAGATCTGGTATATAAATTCGGAAGAAATGTGTGCCAAGTCTATTAGCAGATGCACATTATATCTTAACCGTCTTACATAGCCATGGGAACTTGATATCATGATGTTCAATCTTAGCAAACTGTCCCACTGTGATTCTAGACATTTGGAACGTTGGCGTTATAAATATTTGAAGCTTATGCTCCGATCAGTTGAACAGATATATAGTGTAAGTGAGCATTAGCTTATAGTTGCCAACATAATGAAAAGAATAGAACGTGGCGCAAGGAAGAAACGGCAAAACAGCCCCTATTACGAAGTTGAAATGTTGAATTCTACATGGAAGAAGAAGCTGCAACAGTTTTCTTATGAACGTTCGCCGTTTAATTACGCAACGCAGAACAGGTGAGTCTCTCTATTCTAAGATCGAACGCACGTGAAGCAACTTACGATACTGACCTCTGTCATTGCTTTGTTTTCGGCAGAAAGGAGCGAAAGGAAGGAAGGAAGGAAAGAACTGAGGAAGGAAGGAATTTTAGAAAGGAAAGATGGACGGTAGGAAAGACGGAAAGAAGGAAGGAATGACTTAAGGAAGGAAGGTTGAAAGGAAGGAATGAATGAAGGAAGGAAGGGAAGAAGAAAGGAAGAAAGAAAGGGATAGAGGTGCCAAATTAGGGCGAAACAAGGCTAAGCTCGACCTTGGCAATAATAATAATAATAATATTATTATTATTATTATTATAATTATAATTAGCAACTTCTAATGCGCCGGTGTCTAATGCACAAGACATCAACCGATGGACACACCAAAACTAAGCCACAATTAGGTCGATATCCAGAAGGTCAGTCCGCACGACAGAGAGGCAGCCTATGGTGGATAAGCAATTTGAAACAGGTAAGTTTTAAGTTGACAACGAAATGACAGAAGCGACTGAGCAGAACGAACAGACACAGGGAGAGAGTTCCAGAATTTTGGTCCCGCAAACCGAAAATGCTCGTTTACCCAGAACAGTTCTAGTCCAAGGTATGACCAGAGAAAGACAATCAGATGACCTTGCAGAATAATGGTAAGTCTGTGGAATAAGGACTGATTTTAAGTATTGTGGTTGGCCGTAGTTCAATGTTTTATAAACTGTTGGTCCTAATTTGAAACAGATCCTTTGCTGAACAGGAAGCCAATGCAAAGATTTAAGCACATGCAGGGGTTATAAGCTCATATTTAGAAGTATTTGTTATGGCTCTAGCCAAAGAGTTCTGAATTCTTTGGCGTATCTGCATATTTGACTTAGTGATACCAACAGGAATTGAGTTACAATAGTCAAAGCGACTGGAGACCAATGCGTTAGCTAAGGATATTCTACCCAGCAGTTAAAGGTTCAAGTAGGTCGTAGTGTAGATGTTTTCGGTGTTTGGAAACTCACAGCAGTAGATTAGCAATAGGGTTGTGCACTTGTTTTAACACTGCACAATGTGCTACCACTTGGCAGTGCTATGTTTCCGACCGAAAGGAGCGAAACGAAGGAAGGGAGGGAAGGAGGAAGGAAAGAATGAAGGCTGGAAGAAAGGGAGGAAAGGAGGAAGGAAGTAAGGCGTTTTAGAAGCCATTAGATTAGACTAGATAAACTGCGTTCAATTGTATGTTTTATGAGCTCATTTCTGCGTTTTCTCAGCATTCTCCAGAGGTTCACTCTCGACGTCTTCGGCGACTCACTTATTGCTCGGCTGAGGAATGAGCCGTCCCACTGTTAAAACCATTCCGACGCCCATGCACCCACGCTGAGTCGCCTTCAAGTCTTTCCGTTTCTTAGACAATTTCCTCTTTGTCCGTGTAGATAGGCATGACTTCGATTTATGTACAGGCACCAATATATATATATATTACATATATATATATTACATATATATATATATGTGTGTGTGTGTGTGTCTGTGTGTTGGACGTGTTGGTGTCTTATCAGAGACTCATATATATATATATACATATATATATAATCTGTCTGATATATATATATATAATCTGTCTGATATATATATATATATCATACAGATTATATATATATGTATATATATATATATCTGTCAGTCTGTCTGTCTCTTTCTCTTTCTCATTTTTGTATTTCTCTTTCGATATATATTTTATAAAGAGAGAGCGAGACTCGGTGCCGTAATATTGTGCATATGTATACTGTGCATATATATATATATATATATATATATATATATATATATATATATATATATATATATGTGTAGATGTGTGTATGTGCGTGCGTGTGTGTGTGTGTGTGTGTGTGTGTATTATTGGATATTACGACGACTCTTGCGGTTCATGAAGTCCAATAAATATCTCCTGATATTTCAGATTTGAGACGATAAGCAGACGTTTGCATCTTCTGGCTTTGGTTGCTGCTGCTGCCACTGTGGTCATCTCGGTCACTGGTGGCACCGCTTCCGTTGATGATGACGTCACATCACGTGGTAAGTTGCGCCATTTGGCGGTCTAGGTCACGTGAGAAGACGGGTGTGATAGTCCAGTGTTATCTGTTATGATCGAATTTAAATCTAGACTATTATTATTATTATTATTATTAGTAGTAGTAGTAGTAGTAGTAGTAGTAGTAGTAGTAGTAGTAGTAGTAGTAGTAGTAGTAGTATTATAGTGTGACAGTTTCATTAAAATAAATTCAGTTAATAATCGCCATCTCCAGAGGGTTCAGAGCATGATGGCAATGTTCCGGAGGCGCAGATGGCATTTCCTTGTTGAACAGCCACCGAAATCTTTTGAAACAATAACGAGATCTCTAGAGTATCATGCGTTGCATCTGTTGTCCGGCTTCCCAATTCTGTGATGAACTCCAGTCCTTCCTTGCTCCAGGCTCCGCTGGTCTCCAAGGCCACCGCCACAAAGGCATGAGAGCGGGTGATGGTGGCGTATTTCATTCTTTTGGACGATAATAATAATAATAATAATGATAATAATAATAATATAACCCTCCCAGCATTCACCAGCCTTCAAGTCATTAACTTAAATGAAATAATAATAATAATAATATTATTATTATTATTATTATTATGTATTTATGATATTTATTATTATTATTTTTTTTTATATTATTATTATTATTTTTATTTCTGCATTTATTAAGCGCCACTGTCTAACGACTAAGCATCAATAGGTGGCGCTGAACAATTGTGAGTGAAGGGCTTGCTCAAGGTCGCTACATAGTAACCGCCTTAAGGGAGAGGGCTCGAACCTGTACACTCCGTGTTACAAGCCGAGCGCTCTAATAAATCGCCTGTCGAGACCTACATTCAAGCCAAGCTTCCTAACTAATCGGCTACGGTGATCTACATGCGCAAGCTTCCTAACCAATCGGCTTTCGTGACCTACATACAAGCCCAGCACCCTAACCAATCGGCTACCGTGACCGAATTACACAAGCGCCCTAACCAACCGGCTATCGTGACCTACATACAAGCCAAGCGTTCTAACCAATCGGCTATCGTGTCCTTCTAGTCACGCTTAGCCTAGTTTAGTCTATTTTAGGCTTGAATAATCTAGTGTAGGCTCTTGGAAAGTCTAGTGTCTGGTCTTGACTAGACACTTAGGCATGACATATGACCATCCGTTATCCGTCTTGCTAGAGAATACAGGTCACAGCAGATAGTAAGAAACACTCATTGAAGATTAACCATTCTCTGGATAAATATGACGCAAGTCATCAATACATGTAGCGCCTGATTTCTGCGGTTGATGAGCGTCCAGTAAATTATGCGTTTTGGCGGTGAAGCTGTCTGTCGGATTGACTTAGAAATAATTGGCTGATGACGGTTCATCTCGTTTTCATGTGAGGAATTGTATCGGATGGATGGATTGATTGATGGATGGAGAGATGGATGGATGGATGGATGGAGAGATGGATGGATTGATGGATGGATGGACGGACGGACGGACGGATGGATGGATGGACAGATGGATGGATGGATGGATGGATGGATGGATAGATGGGTAAATGGACGAATGCATGGATGGATTGACAGATGGATGGATGGATTAATGGATGGATGGATGGATTAATGGATGGATGGACGGAAGGGCGGGCGGGCGGGGGGAGGAGATGGGTGAGTGGTTGGGTGGGTGGATGGAGAGATGGATGGATTGATGGATGGATGGATGGACGGACGGACGGATGGATGGATGGACGGACAGATGGATGGATGGATGGATGGATGGATGGATGGATGGATGGATAGCTAGATGGGTGAATGGACGAATGCATGGATGGATTGACAGATGGATGGATGGATTAATGGATGGATGGATTAATGGATGGATGGATGGACGGACGGGCGGGCGGGCGGGGGAGGGGATGGGTGAGTGGTTGGGTGGGTGGATGGATGAGCGAGGAAGAGTGACTGAGGGAAAAGAGACTGGGATATGCCGGGTATGTCGAGACAGAAACAGTGGCAGACACAGGGAAAGAGAAAGAGATAGAGAGAGACACAAGAAAATGAAGATACATGGAGATTACAATAGACATAGAAAGAGAGAGACAGACAGAGAGGGAGGCAGAGAAACAGACAGACAGGGAGAAACAGAGACAGATAGCGTGAGAGTGACAGAGAGTGAGAGAGAGAGGAGAGAGACAGACAGAGAGAGATAGAGAAAGACAGAGAGAGACAGAGAGACAAGGAGGCAAAGACAAAAGCAGACACAGAGACACGGACAGAAAAGGAGTCACAGGAACTGACAAGGCAGGAACGGGTAAATTCGCAGGAACTTTATCTGACAAAATCCGTTCCATCAATCTGTTTGTCGAGTGAAACGCCATCTGGAGTCGAAGACGTCGCGAAGCCAAGCGTTCCATTTATTTCTTGTCGTCATGCGCTCAGCCTCCGGAGGAAGCATCGCAGTTGGCGCAAAATAATGGCATTTCTTTCCTCTAAAAGACGTCGATATTCCTCTTTCCTTTCTATGTCATCTTCCTCCTCTTACATCAACTCAGGCACTTCCTCTTGCGACTACTGCTGCTACTACTACTACTACTTGTACTTGTACTACTACTATTACCAGTACTACCACTACTACCGTTACTACTACTACTACTACTACTACGATGACGATGATGATGATGATGATGATGATGATAATAATAGTAATAATAATAATAATAATAATAATAATAATAATAATACAGCAATGATGACGATGATGATGATGATGATGATGATGATGATGATGATGATGATGATGACTTTGTCTACGACAACGATGCTGATGATCTGGGAGATCTAAATATAGTTTGCGCCAGAGACTGATTTCGACTCAGTTTATGAAGAATCTTTCTTAAATATCGGAGGCAATAACTGAATTCGATTGAGCGCGAAGATGCCAATAGGTGTCGCCTGTTGAAGACGGGCATCGAGGCTGAGGAAGATGAATCGATGCATTCGCGTCGAATTCAGATCTGACCCGGGCACGATTTATCGAGATGATATCCAGAAACGGTTCATAAAGTGGAAAGAAATTCTTAATAGGTTTGAAAGCATTTCATTCGCATTTGCGATTTAGGATTCATGTCTCTCCTAGGAGAGGGATCAGTCACACGAAAGAAGGATTCGAGTGGTTGGCCCCTCTCCTAGAGGGATTAATTCCAGCCAGAAGGAAGAAGAAGATTCTTGTGCTGTGGTTTTTCAGCTTTAAACCATCACAGCTACCATTCAACACCAGCACTAGCACTACCACACCATGTCTACCACCTCCGTCTTCATCACCACCAGCACCACTACAACCTCCATCACCCCACAAACCACCAACACCACAACGACTCAATCTGATGTGATCTTACCCTTTGTGATTTGATCTTAACTTCTCCTATCCCATCTTATCTAATCTTATCTAATCTGTTGATTATCTGTTCTAATATTATCTTATCTGATCTTAACTCGTGTCAAAATATGAGCATATAACCCCTATGCTTATATCTTTGCAATGGCTTCCTGTTCGGGTAAGGTTTGGTTTCAATTTGGGGCTTATTGTTAATAATACATTGAATTCTGGCCAGTCACAATATTTAAAATCAGTTCTATTTCTTTATAATTATTGCTCAACCTGGCTGTTTTTTCTTATATACCTAAGAACAGAACTGTTCTTGGTCAAAGGCCTAAATTTTTAACTTTACGTAGGTCGGTCACACCTGCTGGAACCGTCTCTCTCTCTCTCTCTCTCTCTCTCTCTCTCTCTCTCTCTCTCTCTCTTGTTCTGCGACTCGAGTTCCTCTGTCTTCCCCTCTCAGGGTTTCGCAGGCGACTGTTTAACAGAGATTTTACTTGTTCAGGTCGGGAGCACCTCTGTTGAGTTTATTCTCTTAGAGGCGCTTTATAAATCTTAAATTAAAATTACAATTGCAGCTCCCTCCCTGTGTCTGCTCAGTGGCTTGTGTCATTTCGTTCTCGGCTTAAAGCTTATTTTTAAAAGA
The DNA here is from genome assembly GCA_964023275.1 of Norana najaformis. Lineage (NCBI taxonomy): Eukaryota > Metazoa > Annelida > Clitellata > Crassiclitellata > Hormogastridae > Norana > Norana najaformis. Next base: position 2,542,094 of record OZ029923.1, on the reverse strand, counting down.
ACTGCTTATCTACCATGGGTTGTCTCTTTGTCTTGTGGACTGATCTTCTGGATATTGATCTCATTTCGGCGTGGGCTAAGTGCGCCATCGGTTGATGCCCTATGCATTAAACACCGGCACATTACTTACTTATTTACTTTACTTATTTATTTTACTTATTTACTTTACTCCTTTCTGATCTGATAAAATCTATGCTTACGTGATTTGATCTATGTTTCATCTGTTCTAATTTACTGAGCTCTGATCTGTTTATCTATCTATCTATCTATCTATCTATCTATCTATCTATCTATCTATCTATCTATCTATCTATCTATCTATCTATCTATCTATCTATCTATCTATCTATCTATCTATCTATCTATCTATCTATCTATCTATCTATCTATCTATCTATCTATCTATCTATCTATCTATCTATCTATCTATCTATCTAGCTATCTATCTATCTATCTATCTATCTATCTATCTATCTATCTATCTATCTATCTATCTATCTATCTATCTATCTATCTATCTATCTATCTATCTATCTATCTATCTATCTATCTATCTATCTATCTATCTATCTATCTATCTATCTATCTATCTATCTATCTATCTATCTATCTATCTATCTATCTATCTATCTATCTATCTATCTATCTATCTATCTATCTATCTATCTATCTATCTATCTATCTATCTATCTATCTATCTATCTATCTATCTATCTATCTATATATCTATCTATCTACCTACCTACCTACCTACCTACCTACCTACCTACCTACCTATCTATCTATCTATCTATCTATCTAATACTCATTTGTACTAATATTTGAGCAGTAGCACGTATGCACCTTCAATCATAGTAGCTAATATTCTCAAAGAAAACTCGGAAATTCTCCTAGCTATTTGATTTTATTACGATATCCGAGCTTTCATCAAAACGTTATTACGAATCCATACTGCGCGGAAAAAAGACAAAAATAGACGACCCTGGAGAGAACATTTTCTTCAGATCACTTTAATCTTTTTCTTTGTCGAAGACCTTATTCCCAACCGCTAGGTGGCTGCCATGTTTTCATGCGTCATTACACATACATCGTTCGTTATTGTCGTTTTGCTGCGCGTAGCAACTGTCGCTAGGAGATGAAAAACATCGGTTACCAAGGAGAGCAGAGTCTGTCGACCTTCAGGACAGTCCATGGAGAAGTGATCGTAATCGTAATCCCGAGATTTCTACAGCGCCCAACGAAAGCCACGTCATGGGGACCAGCTTATTCACAGGCGCTCAGTCAAAACGAAATCGATAGGCAAAAGGGGTTCGGTTCCAGGTCAGATCCAAACTTCAGGCAGAAAGACGGCGTGGCAGCTACAGTGGGTGATGTTTGGGATTGGAGCGGAAAGAGAGAGAGAAAGATAGAGATAGAGACAGACAGACACAGACAGACACAGAGAGAGACAGAGAGAGACAGAGAGACAGAGAGAGGGAAAGAGGGATAAGAGGAAGAAGGGGATCCAGGACAGGATCTGTGAAAAAGGAATGTTTTTAGTTTTGAGTGAAAGACCAATGCAGAAATTGTGGAGTCGTCCAGCCGAATATCGTACAGTCCCGACAGAAAGGGCGGGGTAGCCTGGGGCTGGTGGGAATCAGGGACGTCAAATTATAACCTAGCCGGATGTAAGCGTCACGACACGCCTTGCAAACCGGAAACAGTCAGTCAGGGCTAATTAGTCTAATTTCGATTCGGTGGAGTCGACAATTGATTTTTCCTTGCCTAATTGGAAACTTCATCTTGTTTCCCTGTTTTTCTTTGTCTCCCTCCTTCTCCTGCTCCTACTTCTTCTCTTCCTACTCCTCCTTCTTCTCCTCCTTCTCCTCCTCTTCTTTCTTCTCCTTCTCCTTCTTCTCCTGCTCTTCCTCCTCTTTTTTCTCCTCCTCCTTCTCCTCCTCCTCCTCTTCCATTACCCCTGCAACTCCTCGTACCACTATTCTACATTCTCCTCTTCTTTTCTCCGCTCATTCCTCCTCCTCTTCCTTCCGTCACTGCTCCTTCTAATCTTCCTTGTTCTCCTGTTCTTCCTCTCCCTCTTTTCCCTTATTCCTTTCAAAACTCCTCCTGCTCCTCCTCTTGTTTCTACTCATCCTCATTCTGCTTCCACTCCTCCACATCTTCAAACGCTATCCATATATTACATCACATAACATAAACGAAGATTCATGAACAAATTCACCAGTGGCGCTCCATACCCGTCAGAAAGGACTCGCAGTCAAACAGGACAGATTTCAAGCGCTTGAGGAACAAAGGTGATAGGCTGATTCGCTCCTTTCTAGTCTTGTAAGGGAGGTTCTTGCCGGATGCAGGTTCAACGAAAGCAAAACGAACAGACACAGGAAGGGAGTTCCAGAATTTAGGTCCAGCAAACCGAAAATGCTCGTTTACCCAGAACAGTTCTAGCCCAAGGTATGACCAGAGAAAGACAATCAAAATGACCTTGCAGAATAATGGTAAGTCTGGGGAATAAGGACTGATTTTAAGTAATGTGGTTGGCCGTAGTTCAATGTTTTATAAACTGTAAGTCCTAATTTGAAACAGATCCTTTCCTGAACAGGAAGCCAATGCAAAGATTTAAGCACAGGGGTAATATATGCTCATATTTTGAAGTATTTCTGGATAGTAGTGGACCGAGCCCGAGGTACGACAAGGGCTAACAGACAGTTATGTATGCGAACGTTCTAACTACACTGGTGTCTGCTTGTAACAGACATTATTTTGAAGAGTGGGCTTGCTAAATAAATATGACTTTTATAGCGCCGCTATATTAATTCCCAATGCATCAATCGATGGCATGTTACTTCAGAAGCGACGCCGCAGTAGACACAGAGCTATTATTGTCACGCCTTCAGACTTGGCAGACTTCAATTTCTCGACTCGTCAGTGATATCCGGATTTATATAGAGCTAGTTTCTGTTAAAAACAATAAATGGGTTTATACATAGACCTTAACGATTTATATGGAGCTAGTTTCAGTTAAAAACAATAATGGGCTTATATAGAGACCGTCATCATCATCATCATGATCCATGGGCCGAGAGCCCGTAGGTGTCCACTGCATGCATTGTCGCTTGTCTCCACAGTTCCCGATCTTGTGCTGTTCTTATCAAAGCGTTCAAGTCTTGCTTACGCCAATCCCTTATATCATCTGTCCATATAGACCTTATATAGACCTTAACGTGCTATAAATAATGTAGAATTGAATGCATTTCTAAGCAGTAATATAGGCCAATACTTAGAAATCCCTCCCTGCAACAAACTCCATAGGTTTACACAGATTTTGTTATAGAAGCGGGGCTAACCGTTATAGAGTTGTTTATTCCGGCCTTGAGTGTAAAGTTATTTCAAAAATATTGACCAAAGATGCCAGAAAGTCCGCTGGGTTTTTGATGGACCCGTCTTTAGAAGTTATAGCTGCCATTTTCGGGAGATTTGGGCATGCCATCGCGGGCCCCCTAAACTGGTTAGAGCGAGAGTTGCCTGCTAAAAGTTTAAAGAAGTGTGAAATAAACCATTTCGCTCCAGTCCAAGGGTTATTCCCCAATAATATTAGTTCAGGCCATCCCATTGTAGATGCATTTTCTCCATGCAGTTCTCTGTTGCTCATAGAGAGAAATGTATGGCTAACATATAGGGGGGAAACCACTGGTTAAGACAATGTTCAATGCAGTGAAGCTACATTTTCCCATACTTCGGCTCATTCAGAATGGAGTTCTTTCCCCATTGAAAGTCCATTTCTTCAATATCTCCTTCGGGTTCCCCAGGTTACTGTTGCCACCCCTAAATCGTATCCTGGTCATGGCGACCTTAAATGGCGCGTCGCCAATTCAAATGGAGCAGCGGTGGTGAAGGATCTCACCCGATAAATTCATTGAAAAACGAACAGGGTCGAGGCCATAAGGTCGCTATAGAAAAATATGTACATTTATATTTACTGGATCCGGTAATTACAAAATCCTCCCTTCCTCCCTTCATCCTTCCCTCTCTCCCTCCTCACGATCTCTGCCTCATTTCTTCCCTCGTCTTTTAGTCCTGCAGGGTTACCTCCCTTCTTCTACTCTCTCTCTCTCACTCTCTCTCTCACTCTCTCTCTCTCTCTTTCTCTCTTTCTATCTCTGTCTCTCTCTGGCTGTCTGTCTGTCTGTCTGTCTGTCTGTCTGTCTGTCTCTCTCTCTCTCTCTCCATCCCCTCCATTCCTCCTCACGTTCTCTGCCTCCTTTCTTCCCTCGTCTTCTGGTCTTGCAAGGTCAGTGCTGGCTAATGCCTTCTTCAGTCGGTGACGCGAATGACCCCCGACGTTGATGGATGACGATCAGAAGACGAGTGGACAGAAGCCCCCACTTCCCCCACCGATCGGTCTATTAATCCTAAGCACGAATATTCCAGTCCACCAGTCTATATATCAAATGCAACACGCATACATACATACATACATCCACACATAAATACATACATACATATATACACATACATACGTATATACATACATACATACATACATACATACATATATACATACATACATACATACATATATACATACATACATACATACATACATATATACATACATACATACATATATACATACATACACACATACGTATATACATACATACTTACGCTCATACATGCATAAACTTTAAACACATACATACATACATACATACATACATATATACATACATACATACATATATACATACATACACACATACGTATATACATACATACGCTCATACATCCATATACTTTAAACACATACATATATACATACATTCATACATGTATACACGCATAATACACATACATCTATATTATATATATATATATTCATACATAGAAATAGACAGTCGATCATTCAGTCAGTCAGTCACTCACTCCGTCAATCAGCCAGCCAGTGAGTCAGCGAGCCAGTCAACCAGAGAGTCAGCCAGTTAGGGCGTCAGTCAGTCAATCAGCCAATCTGCAATCCAGTCAACCAGTCAATAAACCAGTTACTCAGTCAGTCACCCAGTTAGTCAGTCAGCCGGCCAATCAGTCAGACAACCCTGGCAAAGATCAATGGACAGAGGCAATTTACGTTGGAGGCGATGAAGTCTGAATTAGAAAGAATGGCCTGTTTAAAAATGAAATTGAAGGACAATTGGCTGGACCGTCTGTTTCAATATCAGCGTGTGCCATAGACAGACAACAATGTATTCGATTGAAGGAGGCGCTCGAGTTACGACGCACATTTAGACAATACGATCAATATCGATTTTTCGTGACTTGACCCGGATTCGAACCCAATCTCAAAGGTGAAAATCCAGCCGCTCGGCTTCTGTTCCATTTCTCTCTAACAACAGTTTGGTTATCAGAAAGCGCCTGGCAATACAAAAGAATACAATACAACACAACGGAATAAAATACAATATGATACAATGCAATGCAATACAATTCAATGAAACAGTACAATAGAATAAGGAGGAGGAGAAGAAAGAGGATAAGAATACAATATGGAACGATACAATACGATGCAGTACAATACAATGTATGTATAACAGGTTACGTTTCTCGTGAGCCACTTGCCGATTACCTTACGGATAGCACGGTCCGTACACAGGGACCATAAATGGCGTGACGTCCATTCAAACAGGCGGCAGCGGTGATGAAGGATCGCACCCGATTAATTCATTGAAAAATGAGCAGGGTCGAGGATATAACTTACGGTCGCAATAGAAAAACATATACAATTATATTTTACAAATATTAGGCTGTGCTTAAACACCTTTAAATCGTTTCTTCTCATGCTATACACATGTCAATTTCGTTTGATCGCCAGTTTTCATGTCCAACTTTTATCAGTCGACGTCAACGGCTTTGGCAGCCACAAGATGTCGTTAGACACTGAATACTAAAACAGAAGACGTGGCGCCCATTGAAACGGGCAGCGGTGGCGAAGGATCTCACCCGATGAATTCATTGCAAAATGAGCAGGGTCGAGGCCATAAGGTCGCAAAAGAAAAACTTATACAATTATATTTTACAAATATTAGGTTGTACTAAGACACCTTTAAATCGCTTTCTTCCGACGCTATATATTCGTCAGGTTCGTTTAATCGTTAGTTGTCCATGTAATGGAGTTAGATCGACGTGAACGTTGTGGCAGCCACAAAATGTCGTTAAACACTGAATACTAAAACAGAAGAAACGGGCAGCGGTGGTGAAGGATCTCACCCGATTAATTCATTGAAAAATGAGCAGGGACGAGGATATACAGTCGCAATAGAAAAACATATACAATTATATTTTACAAATATTAGGTTGTACTTAAACACCTTTAATTCGTTTCTTCCCATGTGTCAATTTCGTTTAATCGCTAGTTGCCATGTCCAACTTAAATTAATTATTAGTCGACGTCAACGGCCTTGGCAGCCACAAGATGTCGTTAAACACTGAATACTAATGCAAAAGACGTGGCGCCATTCAAACGGGCAGCGTTGGTGAAGGATCTCACCCAATTAATTCAGTGAAAATGAGAATAGTCGCGGTCATACGGTCGCTATATAAATCCATGTACATTTACATTTACAGCGATCAATTCAAGCAACCGTGACCTTGTCAAATATTCGATTGTTTTAGAGTTAGTTATCGATGTTTTCAGAGGCAGAAAAGGCCGCACACCAGACTTATGGAGATGAAGACAGAAGCAAGAGCTTCATCGTGAAATTAACAGTAAGTAAAGGACTGTCTATATCGTCAAAGGAATCGACCAAAGTAGCGCCAGAGGACGAGTCAGAAATTGCTAAGCAAGAGCAACGCACTTCGACGAAAGATCAGAAAAGCTGGTCGGAGGAAGTTGAATCTTCGATCGACGAACCTTCAGCGTCGGAAATACTGTCAAGGAATTCGACGCAGCTGGATTCGCCAAAAACGCCTAAAATAATGAATTTGCAAAACTTGTTGGACAACATGGCCAAGGATTTAGATCAACCAACCCTAGAAAAATTAGAGAAGCGTCATTCAGAACAAACAAAGGAGGAGAAAACTGTAGAGCCTAATATGTCACAGTTCGATGAATCGACAGGAAATGGAAATATGTCCCTTATAGTCAATTTTGTGAACGAATCCGGAAATGGAACAAAGATTCATGCAAGTGACTCAGCACAACTGTCTGACTTAAGACTAGAAATCCGTTCAAAAGCCGGAGAGTTAGTAGAAGAGGACGAAAGTCTGACAACAGAACGAGAAAATTCTAGACAGCCACGGAATAACAACGAACAAAGAAATGTAAAAATGTCGAGTCATAAAGGAGAAACAGAGGAATCTAAAGAAATCCAGGATAATTCTAAAACAGAACAAGAGAATTTTAAAGAAGAACTAGAGAATTATACAGAAGAACCAGAGAAATCTAAAGAAGAACCAGAGTATTCTAAAGAAGAACTAGAGAATTCTAGAGAAGAACAAGAAAATTCCAAAGCAAAACCAGAGAATTCTAAAGAAGAACTAGAGAATTCTAAAGAAAACCTAGAACATTCTGAAAAACTAACAAATTTTAAAGCAGACCCAGAGAATTCTAAAGTAGAATCGAAGAATTCTAGCGCAGAATTAGAGAATTCTAAAATAGAACCAGAATCCGCTAGGAGACAATCCCACACATCTCACACAAAACCATACATAAACAAAGAAACGCAAAATACACAGTCAAAGGTCGCAAAGAACTCAAACGAAAAAGCAAACAAACCAAAAACAATTCTAGACGATTCAGACGACGCTCGTAAAACAATGAACACGTTGGAGATTCTAGAAAAAGGATTCTCAGACAAAGGACTCGAGAATTCAAAGGAAGAACTTACAAACCCTGAGGAAACTCTACGCAGTTCTAAATTACAATATAACCCTGCTACGGATCATTCCCTTCTGCCAGTGAAAACGACACAGAGTAGCAACAGACAGATAGGTTCAGAATCCGGAATGGAAAATTCCGACAAAGACGAGATAGGACTCCAACCAACTGGAGCTCGGCTAATTCTGAGAGGAAAATCGAAAAGTCCGATGCCTCTGAATTTTGAAAATCTACCAGCGAATTCAACAACAGGGAATCTCGCTGGAAAGCGAACATATTTAATTAAACATTCCGGGAATTCAGAAACGAAAGTCGATTTATCCGAAACAAAAGTAAACAACCCTTACGGGCTTCCAGAGAATTCGTCTGTTGAAACAGAAACGTCTGTACTTTCGGTAGACTACTCAACCGAAAGGGCAAATTCAGGTGGAAATGGAAGAGAAATCTTTAACATGATGAACGAAAGTACCGATCTGAAAGACGCTAAACAGGCGGAACACTTTGGGAAGAATGAAGACATTTCTGAAGAACAGACAAGTTCGACAAAAGGTACAGGAATATCAGCAAAAGAATCCGGAATTTCGACAAAAGATACAGATATACCAGACCACGAATCAGGAATTTTGACGAAGGATATAGAAATATCAGAAAAAGAATCACAATTTTCGATAAAAGATATAGAAATAATATCAGCAAAAGAGTCGGGAATTTCGACAAAAGATACAGATATATCAGCAAAAGGTTCAAGATTTTCGGCGAAAGATACAGAAATATCAGCAAAAGAATCCGGAATTTTGACAAAAGATACTGATATATCGGCAAAAGAATCTGGAATTTTGACAAAAGATACTGATATATCAGCAAAAGAATCCGGAATTTTGACAAAAGATACTGATATATCAGCACGAGAATTAGAAATTTCGACAAAAGGTACAGAAATATCAGCGAAAGAATCAAGACTTTGGACAAAACAATCAGGGCTTTCAACAAATCAGTCACTATTTTCGACAAACCAATCAGTATTTTCGGCATACGAGAAACCAAATCCAGTCGTCGAGATATCCATTGTCTCACAAGAAACAGTCATCGCAAAGAAAGAACCAACACAACCCGAAGACGCCGCAGATGATGTCTTAACCAAAAGAACGGCTCATTCACAAGAACCACCGGAAGAAATCCCAAAGAACGAGCAGCTCGAGAAACAAACCGAGGAAACAGTCAATCCCGCAGTTGAACGCGCCCCTCCAGAAATCGAACCAGAACATTCCATCGACACTGTCTTCGTTCACCATGACAAACAGGAGCTTATTCCTACATCAGCAACTGCAACAACAAATGCCAATCATCCAGAAATCTATGACGTCATTAAGCCACGTAAGCAAACACGATATTTATTTGAAATTGAAACTGAAACTGAATTAATATTTTAGACACTCTTATTGAAATTGAAACTTAAACTGAATTAATATTTTTAAACATTTATTGAAATTGAAACAGAAACTGAATTAATATTTTTAGACACTCTTATTGAAATTGAAACTGAAACTAAATCATCCATTCATGTACTGCCAACAATGTAATGTTGTCAATGAATTTCTGTACATCAATCCAAATGCACATTTATAAAATTACACAGATTTATGTTGCGTTTCATCCTGTTACATTACACAGACCTGTAAGATCTTCACACCAGAATACGTTACACTGCTTACTGATTTTGTACAATAAGTTGCCTAGAGCTGTTCGAATTGTCTTTTGTATGCTTTGTCTTCCAGTACTGAATTATACTACATTGTATTGTCTGTCTGTGTGTCTGTCTGTGTGTCTGTTTGTGTGTCTGTGTGTCTGTGTCTGTCTGTCTGTCTCTGCATTGTCTTGTCTTACTTTGTTTTGCTTTATCTTGTTTTGCTTTGTATTGTCTGTCCTTCTGTTACTCTGTCTTTCTCTTTTTCTGTCTCTCTGCCCTTGTGTTTATCCGTCCTTCTGTCTCTCTATAATTCTCTTTCTCTGTCCTTCTGTCTCTCTATCTTTCTCTTTCTCTGTCCTTCTGTCTCTCTATAATTCTCTTTCTCTGTCCTTCTGTCTCTCTATCTTTCTCTTTCTCTGTCCTTCTGTCTCTCTATACTTCTCTTTCTGTGTCCTTCTGTCTCTCTATCTTTCTCTTTCTGTGTCCTTCTGTCTCTCTGTCTTTCTCTTTCTGTGTCCTTCTGTCTTTCTATCTGTCTCTTTCTCTGTCCTTCTGTCTCTCTATCCTTCTCTATATCTGTAATGTTGTCTGTGAGAGTGCATAGGCGTGGTAGGGCATCCTACACCATTTCCAATTCCCCATGACTTACACCAGACACGTAATGTAACAAACCAAAAAGCAGTCTGCTCACACAGAGGCACTTTATTTAAAAATGTCATATATTTATATAGCGCCTGTTGAGAATCTCGCAAAGTAGTGGCCACAGTTTTTGCTTTGATTCCCGATATTTCTATTAAAAATAAATGGTCCGGGACGCATGCGCCGGAGGTCAGAGTTCGTTGAAATGAGCGATCGGAAAAGTTTCTCATGGAACCCTTCACTGGTTCGAAAGAGGCAGAGCGCAGTCTGTTAAAATGAAACATAAGCTGAAAGCAATCGATCAATCATCGAAGGGTTAGACAGACAAAGCGTGTCTGGCTTTCGGCCTCTTTTTGCCGGGAAAACAGACTCAACCATGGACGTACTTATCGTTTCCTGACAGACTAAAATAGTCAGTTAACCTCTGTTTTTTAAATCTCTGCTTCCCTGAAGGCAATGTCTGGTCATAGCAAAACTAGTCTGTGTTCCTGTTGCTTCTATGAACTCCCTGCTTATCTGAAATAATGTCTGGTCATAGCAAACACTAGTCTGTGTTCTTTTTCCTCCTGCGAACTCCTTGTTTCCCTGAAGTAATGTCTGGTCTTAGCAAAACTAGTATGTGTTCCTGTTGCTTCTATGAACTCCCTGCTTATCTGAAGATAATGTCTGGTCATAGCAAAACTAGTATGTGTTTCTGTTGCGTCTATGAACTCCCTCCTTCTCTGAAGGTAATGTCTCGTCATAGCAAACACTAGTCTGTGTTCCTATTGTTTCTACGAACTCTCTGCTTCATTGAGGGTCACGTCTTGTTCTAGAAAACACACGTTTCTATATAGTTCCTATCTCGAGCCAGTCAGTTCGGCGATCACTGCGTTCCGCAACCCGTGGGGGCCTGATCGTCCCGCGATCTCGGAAGACTATTAATTATTTCCTTTGTTCCTTCCTTTTTACAACTTCCTTTGTTTTCCGAAGGGGATAAATCATTAATATTAGAGTTTTCGAACTACAAGTTAATCTATGAGTGCGAGAAGACATCACTCTCAGACGAAAGAGATAGAACTTCGCCAGGTTGCTTTCTCCACCGAAAACAAAACAGACAGACAGACAGACAAACAGACCGACCGACGGCAGGACGGCTGATCAGAAAGACGGACAGACAGATAGGTAGGCAGACAGACAACAGAAAAACGGATAGACGGACGGTGACAGACAGACAGACAGTGAAAACTACATACAGAAAGACACGTGCATGTACAATTGTATGTGCGCAAGGAAGCAGACAGAGAGATATTAATATCCGTGTTCGGTGATGGTCGTTCGTGGCTCAGTGGCGCACTCTTGCGAATGACGGCGAAACCATTCGAAGGTACTGAGTAGAACTGCTTCCGTTTCTTGTCTTATCTCTCCTCATCTCTTCTAGGTCTGTATTATCTTGCTGTACTTCAACTTAATGGTGACGATGATGATAACGACGATGATGATTATTATGATGATCATGATATGATGACATGATGATGATGATGATGATGATAATGATGATGATGACATGGTTACACCTGTTGTTGACAGCGACTTCTTCTGAAGCAGCTGTTGCTTCAGGACGATCGAAGGAGAGAGAGGAAGAACGGCGGACGGACATCGCTGGTCCCCTTGGGTTGGCGATCACTGGCATCATCATCGTCACGGTCGTGGTAGGATATTATCACTCAGTTCTGATCAGCTTTACGAGAGAACCAAGGTCGCATAGCCCAAATGTGCTCTAAATGGTGCTTGGGATAATTGTGTTGTTGATAATAATGATGATGATGATGATGATGGTGGTGGTGGTGGTTGTCGTCGTCGTTGTCGTTGTTGTCGTCGTCGTTGTCGTTGTTGTCGTCGTTGTCGTTGTCGATGTCGTTGTTGTTGTTGTCGTCGTTGTTGTTGTTGTCGTTGTTGTTGTCGTTGTCGTTGTCGTCGTTGTTGTCGTTGTTGTTGTCGTTGTTGTTGTCGTCGTTGTTGTTGTCGTCGTTGTTGTCGTCGTTGTTGTTGTTGTCGTCGTTGTCGTTGTTGTCGTTGTCGTTGTCGTTGTCGTTGTCGTTGTTGTTGTTGTTGACTATATAAACATAATTCTAAGCTTCTCATAAGATATCTGGCCTCCGTGATTCTCTAGGTGGCGATACTCCCATTACAAATCGCGCTCATCCAAGACAACATCTACACAACTGATAGCCTTTATAGAAGTTTTGTGCTTGCAGATCCTTTGTACGGCTGTCTGGGCGAATTTGTCTGATTGTCATAACAGGCCACACTAATTTTGCACCTGAAAGCCACATTCAGTTTGCTTCGTCGTGGCTACATTTCAGAGATTTTAATATCGGGTTAGCAGGGGTCGTGCAAGAGGACCTTAAATGATGTGGCACCCATTCAAACGGGCAGCGGTGGTGAAGGGTCTCACCAGATAGGGTCGAGGCCATGCGTTCGCTACAGGAAAACGTGTACAGTTTTTTTTACAATTTACTACTCTACAGGCTCTGCCTCTGTCGGCGATCTAGCCTTTCTGACTTCTGCTTCAGTGTAGTCTATGGCTTGAATTTATGCATGTAGGCTTAAGCGTAATTATGAATTATGTACGAAACCAACAGACCTACGTAAAGTAAATTTATTAAGGATATTTAACGCCCCCGTGTATGCGTGCGTGCCAGTGTGTGTCTATATGTCTAGGTGTGTCTAGGTGTGTCTAGGTGTGTCTATGTGTGTCTAGGTGTGTCTATGGGTGTCTATGTGTGTCTGTGTGTGTCTATGTGTGTCTATGTGTGTCCAGATGTGTCTATATGTGTCTCTGTATGTCTATGTGTGTCTATGTGTGCCTAGGTGTGTGCGCGTGTGCGTGTGCGTGCGTGTGCGTGTGCGTGGGTGGGGTGTGCGCGTGTGCGTGTGCTACCAAAGAAAGCTCTAATATCATTATGAAGCATGCTAGGTGTAATACAAAAAGCAACCCTGCTTTGTTATATTATACTGCGGTGCCACTGTACTTAACGCGTCTTCTGTTTACAGCACGCTCTGTATCAACGACAAAGATGCTACGAGGTGACTATCGCCAAACGCCAGCGTGCGCAACTGACTGACGCCTCTCTTCCACCTCTCCCTTCATCTCCTCCTCCTCTTTCTACGCTTCCTCCACCAACTCCCCCTCCGCGATTCGGGTTAATTAACGTCACAAGATGGCGTCTGTTGTGCCCGGCCAGTCGACGTAACCTGCCCCTCCGTCGCTCTCTCCTCGATTGCCTACATCCCCCGCGTCGCCTTGGCAACGGCCTTGTTGATGACGACACGCTGACGTCAACAATAGATGTCGTCATCGCTGCTCGCCGCGGGCCACCGCACGCGCTACGGCTGGGGACGCTCGCTCGGGCTCCAGCAGGGTCCGGGGCAGAGGCCCGAAAAGTTTGTGAAACGCTCGCTAAACACGGTGTGTAGCAAGCGCAAATTTTTGTTGGAAAGTTAAGAAATCTGTTTCTTTCTTTCTGAATGGTTCTAAAGACGCTATATAAATGTTCACATATATATATAATATATATACACATATGTTTGATATTCTTTGTTAATCGTTTGTTTCAAATGTAAACAAAATCTGTGTTGGTAAACGTTTGCCCTAATGCTTTGCAAAGCTATCCATATTATATAAGACGCCGTTGAATTTAGTAGTCAAACAGTTATATATAACACTACATATCAAGTGTCGAGCGCTAGTGCTTCAGTTCGGTAATAGCTTTATAGCAATTCCGAGCTATAAAACTATTACCAAACTGAATCACTAGCGCTCCGCACTTGATATGTAGTGTTATATATAACTGTTTGACTACTAAATTCAACGGCGTCTTATATAATATGGATAGCTTTGCAAAGCATTAGGGCAAACGTTTACCAACACAGATTTTGTTTACATTTGAGTTAGAGTTCGGTGTTAGAGGTTGGAGAGTTTGTGTTAGAGTTACATTGTGGACAGTACATGTTTTAAAAGTTGACAGCCTAGTTTTTAAGTCACAACTGAATTCAGATAAAGCTTTCAGAACTGTTCGACAACAGCAATATTGTCATAAGGTTTACGGGGCTTCCAAACATCCGTAACAGCGACTAATTAATTCCAAGTGACCGGTTTTTTAAGTCTATAAGTCTGGTCCCCTCCCTCCTGTAATAGTAATTTCCGGCTTTCTTAAGCTCCTAAAGGTGAGACATACGCCAAAAACGCGTGGGTAACGGACATCCCACTACCCAAGAGAGGAGTGAGGTCTATAAATAAATAAATAAATAAATATATATTCTGTATACAGTTTCTATAGACCTATATTCTATATAGTTTTTATAGACCTAAGTATATATATAACATATTATATAATATATATATGTCTATAGAAACTGTATATAGAAATTTTATTTATTTATAGATCTCAGTACGCTTTTTGGTACTGGGGTGTGCGTTACCCACACACACACACACACATAGATATATATATATGTATATATATATATATATATATATAGAGAGAGAGAGAGAGAGAGAGAGAGAACATACAGACAGACAGACAGTCTATAGTTTCTCAGTTTCTGTAGACCTATGTGTGTGTGCATGTGTGTGTGTGTGTGTGCGCGCGCGTGTTCGTGTGCGCGTGCGTGTGTGCGTGTGTGTGTGTGTGCGTGTGCGTGTGCGTGTTTGTGAGTCTAAGTTTCTATGACACCGTTCGCACGCGCATGCTTTCAACCCTTTATCCGCCTGTTGCAAGAATCATAGCAGAGCAGGAAACAGTGTTGGATCAGACGCCGTCATTAGCTCGTCTTTCCCTCCGTTTGGTTCTCCGTGTTTTTCCCGGTTGGCCGCCGTTGCTTGTAATCTCGCGAAGCTGTACGACTAGGAAGCCCTACGAAGTCTCCATCAGCACATGATATCCCAGCGAGGCTCGTGCTGCGCTCCCCTCATGAGACAACGCCGCATCGTCTCGACGTAATAGACGGCGTGTTATTCACGGACTAACGTAAAAGGATTATCGCATTGGACACGATACGCAGTGACTCTTACAAACACGAGCTGCTTAACTGAAGCAAACAAGTTTAGCGACCAGTACACAATAATTATGTATTATTATGAAGTGTAGCCAATGGCGAACATACGTACGCTTTCAAAAGCAATGTCCATCAACAATAGACACTAGTGTATGGCTACATGTGTCTAGTATAACATGTCTGGTGATTGTTGTGGCTCCAAATAAATCGCCAGACACATTTGCTGTGTGAGTTTCTGGTTGAATGCATTCATGCATGCATGAATGCATGTATGTACATACGCATGTACGTAGGTATGTATGTAATTGTAAATGTATGCATGCATGTGTATATTTGTGTATATATGTATGTATGCATGTATGCATGTATGTATGTATGCATGTATGTATGTATGTATGTATGCATGTATTATATGTATGTATGTATGTATGTATGCATGTATGTATGTATGTATGTATGTATGTATGCATGTATGTATGTATGTATGCATGTATGCATGTATGTATGTATGCATGTATGTATGTATGTATGTATGCATGTATTATATGTATGTATGTATGTATGTATGCATGTATGTATGTATGTATGTATGTATGCATGTATGTATGTATGTATGCATGTATGCATGTATGCGTGTATGAATGTATGCATGTATGTATGTATGTATGCATATATTATATGTATGTATGTATGCATTTATGCATGTATGCATGTATGTATGTATGTATGTATGCATGTATGTATGTATGCATGTATGCATGTATGCGTGTATGAATGTATGCATGTATGTATGTATGTATGTATATATGCATGCGTGTATGTATGGATGTATCTACGAATGCATGTATGTATTAGACAGGCTAGAATAGATGGGAGATAAGCTATTTTTTGCCGCATTGCAATGGATTCTAGTTCCTACAGTCTTACACACACGTCGACAAACTTGTTTACATGGTCTGACAAAATAGATAATTAGACAAAATCAAGGCATAGGACACAGAACGAATCAAAGATCTTTTCTCGTGTATAGTTAATACTTTGACTGAGGTATATTCACGAAGCAGTAATACTTAACCGTTAAATCGTTACAAAATATAACCAGAGGAAAAGCAGATGCTTCAAACTTGTAAACAACTCGCTTGTAACAAGCTTTAACATTGTCAATAAGGAGATACTGTATCCAGACAATTAACTATTTACATTTTGCTCAAAAATAAAAGTCAACTTAAATAATATACCAGTACTGCATGAAAATGGATTGACCTGCGATGTTATTATATTTCATCCAATGGGCTATAATTAACTTACGAAATTTAAAATAATGTAAATGCAAATGTACATGTTTTTCTATAGCGACCGTATGGCCTCGACCATGATCGTTTTTCAATGAATTTATCGGGTGGTATCTTTCACCACCGCTGCCCGTTTGAATGGGTACCACACCATGTGGAGTATCTATGACCTACTTTAGGTAGCCAAATGGAAGTAAATGTAAACGTAGGCCTACACGTTTTATGGTTTGGACCCTGCTCAATTTTGAATGAATTATCTTCTGAAATAAGCCGCAATTTTAACTAAATCTACAGCTCGATTTCTAATTTGAATTGGAAATTCATTGCCTTTTATTTTCTAATTTCGCATTTGTATGACGCACTATAGGCTACAATTTTCCAGTGAATAGTTATGGGGTTAATTGCACAAATACATGTTTACCCATTCGAAGCTTTATCAGTTCAGCTTTCGGCAAATTTCATTCTTTGAAATCTTTTAAACGGAACTAATTCTCAGTGAGTAAAGCCCATTGGATTTTTCTACAACTGATTCTGAATTTACCTTGTCTACGCGTCTGTCTGTCTGTGTCTGTCTTTCTATGTCTGTCTGTCTGTGTCTGTCTGTTTGTCTGTCTTGTCTCTCTATCTTGTCTCTCTGTCTTGTCTGTCTGTCTGTCTGTCTATCTGTCTGTCTGTCTGTCCGTTTTTCTTCTTCTTAAGTGTAACAATATGGTTCGTGAGGTAACGATATAAATGCCACGAGAAGCGATTAGAAGCACTGTAAGCAAAAAACAATCTCCGCACGTGTAACGTAAGCTCAAAAACGTTACATAATATTTCAACAACAGTTAAAAGCCAAAACCAGACACAACGAAGAAACACTAGCAACAGTTTTGACAACAATGGTTATCATTATTCACAGAACCAACACACGCCAAAAGTGGATAAAACGCCAAAATACAAGCGAGTCAAAAGCAGTAAATACGAAATAAAGAATCAGTTTCTAATGTTTTATTGAGATTCAGCGCAATCGTGTGCTGCCCGAAACTCATTTGAAATATAACGCGTGGTGTTAACTTATCAAAACAAAACGTCATATATACAATTGAAATATATTAATATGCAACGTATATGCAACATGTACGCAACGAAAATGCAACATATACGCAACATATATGCAACGTATACGCAACGTATATGCAACGTATATATGTAACGTGTATACAATGTATATGTAACGTGTATGTAACGTATATGTAACGTATATGCAACGTATATGCAACGCAGATCTCGTATTTCTCTGCACCAACGTTTAACCATATCAGACAACAGGGTTATTCACCGGCGCTCAAACAAAAGAAACGGAGTTTGGAATTGTCGTCTTAATTAACAAAGACATCGAGAAACTTATCTTTAGCCATGAAACTAAACAAACGTAGCATAGAATAACTATTACAAGAAGCGCAAGTGATTAAAGCAGTCAAGCACTAGCAAGTAAGTAAGTATTTCTAGAGTGTGTCACAGTATTACAAAATTTACTAGATTCTTGGATAAGGCCACTCTGAGTCTCAAAGCCTCCTTTCAAACGCAGTCAAATTTTGTCAGATGAAAACACGTTCTACTGCATTCGTATTGTCCAAGGCTGATTCCAAAACACCCTTTATCACTATGAAATGTCATCACATTCAAATTCTGTTAGCTGCAACCGGAGTTGACGCTCCCGTATTTTTCAGCAACTGATTAGTTAAAGAAAAACGGAGAAGTTTCGCAGCTGAAATTAAAATTTTGTAAGCTGAATTAAAAACTGGCACGACAGTATTCTTTTAAAAATCGGTCTTCATAACCTTGTTGAAATGACTAGCAATCCAAAGCAGGCGCGCGTGTCATATCTACCCGGCGACGAGGCTTTGTTCGAGCTCATGAGAGTTAATTTGAGTGGAAACGAAAAAGGAGATAGGAAAGATTATCTCGTCATGTCTGTCTCGCGTCGTGATAAGCCACTTGGCGGGCAGGGCGTCGCAGAAGCCAAACAAAAGCGTCTGACTGAAGCCATTTCGGTTGCCTTGAAAATGTCAGACCTGGCGACGCACTAGTACGAGATAGTTAGTACAAGAGCGAGCTACATGCTCTTCTTAAGTTCTTATTCCAAACTAAAAGATGCTGCTTGCAATACGACACGGTGTTCGTAATCATACACTCGAAATTTCTAAAGCGCTACTTAAAAGCTAAGCGCAGGGCGCCAGCTTATTCATGAGCGCTGCGTCAAGTCAGTGGGGTTGCCCAAAGATGCCATGCCAGGAACCAAATCCGGTTGCTAGAAGACCAGAGAGAGAAGGGGAACGGAGCTGTTAGGGTGGGTTGTGTTGTACTGCATGCAAACGATACATACCACTCTTTAACTTCCAATATAAAACACGTTGCATGTATGTATACATCTGGTTATTTATATAGCTCCTTTTAGGAGCATCACAATGGCAGTAAACATGGTTATCTAACAAATCTAAATAGGCGTTACATATAGATTACATTAAACAAGTTTCTTGGGCTGTAATATTGGCTGCTGTACAACACCATGGCAGACTGCACAGCCCAAATTGACAACAATATGGAACTTTACAGGCCTAATCAGCCAATATTTCACCTGTTCTAGAAATCAAATAAAGACCTTTCAATACAGTATAGTACAAATATTGTGAAGGACAACTTAAATTATGCATATGAACATAATAATAACTCAGAAATTCATGCGTGCAATTTGCAAGCTTGAAAATCAGTCATGCAAAAACGCCCACCCTCTCATGTCTAGCGTCCCATAAATGGGACGCCCCGTCAAGCAGCACAAACATTTCCAAAATGACAGCTTAAATTAGACAAAGTTATAGAAACAGTTGCAAAACATACTGACCTTCATGTATGTTACGATAAACTTGTCGAATTAATGATTATATCCGAAATGATGAAGAGTTAATATACATAAATCTCACAACAAGCTGCGGTAGGTCTTTGCAAAAAACAAACGCCATCAACACGCTCACAAATTATTTAATTAGACCAATAGTAGTCCTGAAATGTTGTCTAGGGTCTGACGAACAATTTGATATAAAATACTTGTCAAATTAATGGATTTTTGAATTTATTCGAAATTTTTAACTGCCCGTCCCATTTATGGGACGCTAGGCACAAATGGGTTAAAGCATTTCCGGCTTTAATATTATCGTTCATATTTAAAGTCTTTGGCCGAAGGAGGCCAGGCAAGCAATTAGAACATACAGACGAACCTTAAGCCGCTTGTCTGGTGAGCTGATTAGATGAAGATTAGGCTTTCCCGATTGCCAGCTGGGCAGTGGATAAGAGGCAAATATGAATCGCATTGATAAAATGTTCTAGTGCATGAGCAAACATCTAGAGTAAAGGGAGACGTAAGCAATGGAGACTCTAGATGGGTTTGTGGGTTATAGGGTAAAGTTGGAGAAGTTCATGAAGGTTCGAACAATACGGCCTTGCTTCAAGATTGTAGTTGCCCTGGAAGCTCCTACCTCTCTTGTATGTATGCATGCATGTATGTATGTTTCTACGTCTTCATGTATTTGTGTATGTATGTATGTATGTATGAATGTATGTATGTATGTATATATGTATGTATGTATGTATGTATGAATGTATGTATGTATTTATGTATGTATATATGCATGTGTGTGTATGTATGAAGATCTTTTGTATGACCCCTTTTCAGGGCTATCACAAGCCTTCCCTAAGTAGGAAAATCTACCGTCGCCAGTGACCATAGGTTATTAAAAAGGTATAATTTCAGTCCAAAATTAGATGGCTTATACAAATTCTTAGTTTAGACGCAGGCAGGCATATCGTTACAACGTGCTTCCTACAACAAACCAAAAAATTATTGAACCATTTTTCAAATAAGAGTGGGTTACGCAACCTAACAACTAGTTGCAAATGGCGACAAAAGTTGAATCTTCGCAACATAATATAATATTTACAAAAGCATATATTTTAAGCATGTTTGCGTGTTATATTTAGCCAAAACTTGGCTGCGAGTAAAGCCTTTCATTATCCAAGAAATTATAACTTTCTAGAAATAGACGACATCAATATTTATGTACATCAATATTTTATGAAATTACTACTGAGATAAACATGAGCAGCGTAAACAACATATAAAAATTTAATACTTTTTAACACGACACCTTAGGAGACAATTTACAACGTGCCATGCTATGCTTAACATTAGCAGAAATAATACTGGCATGGTGATTAACACAATGATTGCAATAATTCAAAAAAAAACTGATGACTAGATTAAGTTACCACCCAATCGACAAGAATCATAATACTTCACTTTGGAACGTTGCTTGGCACTTAACTTTTGTAAATAAATTTTCAATATGTAAAATGTACAGAAGTAGCCATTAAATATAAACAAAACCAGTCAGTAGAAACTGCTTTGTGGCACAGCTAACAACTGCTTATTTCGCTACATACTGATGTTAAAAAATATAATTAGATTTAATAAGAAATAACAATTAACATCAACAGCAATTCAATGCTGACAAGAGAAAAGGAACAATTCAATCAATGTTCATAAAATATTTGACAAATTTAAACAATCCTCAAGATAAAAACACAGTGAAGATGTATAGACTGAGGTATATCATCAAAGTCAGTAGCTCAAATTTGAGCATTTAGTGACACTGCAGCTGTTGTTAAACATTATCCTACCATTTTAAAAAATACAAAATATAATATGAGTGAGGTATGTCATCATCAGCTATATGTCGAATATACCATAATTAAGATGAAAAGCAAAACAGATGTATAGAACAACGAGGTATATCATCAGAGAGAATGGCTAACTCTGAACATTCAACGTCACGTTTTTAGCATTATATTAAATTTATATTAAATTATATTTAAACTTATATTAAATTATATTTTTAAGTTTTATCTTAAAATTACCATACCATGTTCAAAACAATGTGCATGGAATGAGGTATTAAATGATCATAGCAAATGGCTACTTTAACCATTCATTGACATTTTGTAGTGTACATTTTAAACTGCCAATAATATCCTATTAGGACCCGAAGTACAAAAAGGTTCATAAAGCGAGGTATATTATAGTAATAAATGTATCATTGCACATTTTCAGTGTCACATCTTTTCAAGGTGAGCATACCAAATTCAAGCAAATCAGAATTTCTTACAAACACACGACAACATGCGGTATCTTTACAGGCATGGTTACATCTTGTTATTTAGTCTTTCAGCTGTCCTTTGCGTTTTGCAACATTCAACCAATAAAACTGAACTCCTGATTTCTCAAACACTGCGAGTTGGTAACTACTTTTTCTCAACTAATCTCAGTCGACTCACTTGATCTCAGTTTTTACATTCAGTTTTAAAGCCGCCATCTTTGTTTCTTTTATAATAACAGCAAGGAAACGTTAGGTCTAGAAAATCGTTTCTTGTGACACTCCGATTACAATTTTCAAATGCAATATTTATGAGATATCTAGAAAAGCGCAGACGGTTCACTGTTACATCTTTTTGTGCAACTTCCTTATATGACAAAAGATGTATACAGCGAGGTATGTCAGCATTGCAAGAATATTTACAGCACTTCTTCAAAAAATATATACATACTCATATAAATGGGGAAAAACTCATCGCTGGACACATGCAGCAAAACGAAGCATGGAAAAAGCAAATTTAATTGTGCACATAGACGATTGACCAAAGCAGTAGTTTTGTTGTATTGTTTGCTTATGCTCACGTACAAGCATAAGTCAATTCCAATGCAAATCAATTTCAAATATTCACATACGACTATGTACAAAATTTTGAAATAAATTTAATTGTTAAGATGAGGTAAGATAAATGGCATCATTGTCAAAATGCTCAGCAGTATGCTTAAAGTTATGGGTGAACAGAATGAGGTATGTTACACTGACAGGCAGCTCCTTGTCACATCAACCAGCGCCATTTTGTGGCTGCCCTTTACAACTATTGTCGTTACACAACCAATTCCCTTAAACACACATTCAAAAAGCAAAGAATGAGGTATTACAATGAGTAATATCTACAAAGTGCTATACATAGCTCGGTTGTAAAGACATACAAAATTAAACACACATACAACAAGATGTTTAGGATGAGGTATATTTTCTTAGCAGATATAATTTTCTCACCGTCCAATATGGACGCTGCAAAATTTTGCATGCCACCACGCAATGCCTTTAGCAACTTCAAAACAAGATGTCTAAAATGAGGTATGTTTTCTTGGCATGTATTTTTCTTACATCGTAGAATGCCATGCTGCGAGTTTCATGTAAAATTTGCAATTTACGCATTCTTAGGCATGGACTCTATAGAACAAAATGTTTAGATGAGGTATAGTTTCAAGGCATATTTCTTTTTCTCACATCATGGAATGCTTTTTTGTGACTACCTGTCATTTAAATTAACCACTACAAAATTTACCACTTAAAAACGATAACACATTACCCTGCGCAAGATGTTTAGGATGAGGTATTCCTATATCTTCTGTGCACGACGTTTAGGATGAGGTATTCCTATATCTTCTGTGCAAGATGTTTAGAATGAGGTATTCTTATATCTTCTCAGCAGGTAGCGTTTTTGCGTTTTCTTACAAAATTCTATGCAACAATGAGGTAAAAAAGCTTGGCACACTTTCTTAAGCATCCGCAAACAAAATGCTTATTCTTAAGTTCTTTCAAATTGGAGATAACTTATGGTCACCGTAGGCATCGCAGGAAACAATAGGCCTATATGCGTACATGCTTCCGTAGGTATCGCAATACAACAGCTAAGCACCAATGCTTGTGGCATGGAAAACTAGAGGTAGTCTATATCAGGTATACAGATGAGCGTAAGAAAAACACAAAAGATATCCCCTATTCATTTCATGAACTAATTAACATAATTACTCAGAGGCAAGTTACTTAACGTTGCGCAATCATCATAAAGGTAATTGTACTAATTCAAATACAGAGCACCGCTGTTCCATAAAATCACTGATTAAGTTAGATTTGGTTAATGTTGTCTGCCTTCGAAACTGGTAAGCGGGAGAACCACGTTACAACTACTGTTGTGTCATTTGATATAGTATGCCTGTAACGCTTCCGCGAAACGGGTGGAGTTTCAGGGAGAGGATGTTTTTTAATGTCTACAGCAAATCTAAAAGAATGAAAATTGTTAGTGGGTTATAAAGTCGACTGTACACCAATTCTCTAGCCGAAAAACTTGTGCGATTTACCATACGAGTAACTGCTTGATAAAAGCTTAAGCACAATTTCGTAATGAGATACCCAGACTTTAAATTCAGAATTTGGAATGATACTGAGTGAACGAAAACAGACCTGGACTTGTGGGTCTGGAGTTTCAATGCAGTCGACCACCTGTAACCTCTGCCCATCTGTATACCTGTTCAATGGGGCCAGCTTTCTAAGCAACCAGCAGAACATGACGGACAGATAAAAGGATGCCGACGGCTAATACCGCTAACAACACCTGTTCCATATTGATTTCTTTGTTCACGGATCAAGAACGAGAGACGTCGAGACGTTTGTCTTAGCGAAGATGAACATTGCACCGGCTACATCCTAGCGAAACGTCTCCTACTACAGGCGACTGAAAGATATGTACTCCCTAATTGCGTAATCGCTTGCCTTCGGCGCAGCCACGTCAACCGAGAGTTCTGCATTCCGAGAAACGCCAAAACCTGCCCTACAGCGGAAACAAATGCAACGACGGCGAAGCGTAAAGACTGACTGACATATCGAAAACTTACCTGAATATTAAAACGAATAATAGCGAGATATCTGAAGAATACTGCAACAAATGGATGCTAGTTGAGTTTCCAACGGCCTGCCACCGCGAAATCGCGTCCTGTAGCCGTGCCAACAACATATAAGATGAAGTAACACAGTTGTTAATTGCCGCCAAGCTGACTTGTGACCCCGGGGGTACATATAAGAAAACGGCGACCACAAAGGTCGTCAACACACAGTTAGTAAACCGGGTTGTCTAAAGAACAACGGGCAACACATTTGGATAGGATTAATAAAATCAAGCACAACAACAATTCTCCACAACTTTACAAACCGTGCCGCGTTTCAGATGAACACGAACAAAGGCACGACAAGGACGACGAAGGCATCTCGCAGAACACGCAGCGAAACTAACCATCGATGACCTCCGATGCCATCCTCATCTGCCCACCTCCCATCTCTTCATCCACCTGGGTTCCTGTGATTGCCACGGCTACAGGACGTGACTTCGCAGGGGCCGACCCTTTCCCGGTCGTCTGCTCCTCCGGGTCGCAGCCGATACTCACATCGGACGCCGACCAGCGCCTCCGCTTGTTGCACCTCGTGGGGACCTGCGCGACGACCCCTTCCGCGGCCTCTCCGGCCGGGGCCGCGGGCATCGTGGGGGTACTCCTGGCCGTCAGGGCGGTGACGGACTGCGGCGACTTTCCCGAGGGCTGGTCGAGGTCTTTGCCACCCTGATGCCAAGGCGCCGCTGGGAAGGACGCCGTGTCCGCCGGGTGAGCGGCATAGGCCTTCACGACGCTTTCCCGGCGAAGCATCTTGCGACACGGCTCGTAGTCCGGGATCCCAGTAGCGTCAGACCGGGGAAGGATCTCGCCCGGCTCGGGCTTCGTCGGGTTGATCCGGGCCGTGGAGGCGTGGAGCCATGGGGGTCGCGGGTCGCGATGCGTCAGGGAGATGCAGCTGTTGCCCACTATCAGCTGACGGCAGTGAAGACCGTAGCGAATGAGGGTTCGTTCTGGACAGTAAGACGACCAACCCTGGTTGTAGACGAAGAAAGGATGCTCCAATGTTGCCTCCACCGTCACCTGCGGAACATACAAGCGGCGCCACGGCCTTTTAGACTAAGACATTTATGCAATATTGTATCATTATTTTTTTAATTATTAATCACCTCAAAAGCACGGGTAGCTGGAAAAAGATAAGTCTTCAATTGTTTGCACTATGAAATAAGAGAGAGAAGGGTCCCTCAAAGCTGGTGGTAGAACGAGTGCCACAGTGTTGCTTCCACCGTCACCTGCGGAACATACAAGCGGCGCCACGGCCGTTTAAACTAAGCTACTCGGTGATATTTATGCGATATTGTGTATGTGCTGTAATCGTACCCAGTATGGTAATCGTACACTCGAAATTTCTAAAGCGCTACTTAAAAGCTAAGCGCAGGGCACCAGCTTATTCATGAGCGCTGCGTCAAGTCAGTGGGGTTGTCCAAAGAAGCCATGTCAAGAGCCAAGTGTTTCATTATGTTGTATTACACTGTTACGTATTGCTTATTGCATTTTTAAATGTTCTGTTAACCATCCTCCGATCCGTAATGCACTAAACTTGTTGCTAGTGATCAAAATTGAATTTTATTAGTGTTACTAAGACTTCGTTAGCGTGGAGCGCTGTGGCCGACTGATTAGAGAGCTTGAAACCCGGAGAGTGCGGTTTCGAGCTCCCGGCAATGGACGAATCCCAAGGTCCTGGACACGGGGCCAGTGCATCGCATCACTTGTTTATTTCCCAGCTTACCCCGGTACCAATTTATACTGTTACGTGATAGAGGCACGGTGTGCATAAACAACTTGCCCAGGGTCGTTACACGGAGTCGAAACCGCAACTGCATGATCATTGACCACTAGCAGGCACTGGTGATCTAGAAATTTTTGAGTTAAGTTTGAGTTGATTTGAATACTGCTCTGAATTGTATTCTTTAACATGGCATTCAATTCGCATAGTTTTCAACTGTCCCGGTCTTACTCGAATATTGTTATATTCTGTCTCGTCTACTGCATTGTGATAAATTTACAGCAATATGTTGCCAGGGAATGCATTTATAGCCCGCACAAGAAGATCTGGGCGTTTCTATGACATCCAACACCCAGACGGACCGAATCAAAGGCTGGTTTTACCCCCTACTTCCGCCCCTCCGCTCCGGCATCTTGGCCCAATGATAATGCTCCTCTGTGGAGACCTGGAACTACTTACAACAGTACGTAATGGAAGAAGCCCTTACAATCGCTCTTGTGTCCAGCCTACCTGTGGGTAATTACTACCTATCGTGGTGGCTCACCTGAGTCTGTTCGTCTGTCCGGCCGTCCAGACGTCATCAGTCGTGTCGCGTTTCTCTCTGGCGCGTGTCGCAAGGTGAGAAACAGGATCGCAGCAACAATGAGAGACTGTCATTGGTGAACAACAACTAACGACGTTTTTCTTCTGTATTTTCTCTGTCTGTCTGTCTGTCTGTATGTCTGTATGTCTGTATGTATGTATGTATGCATGTATGTATGTATGTATGTATGTATGTCTGTCTGTCTGTATGTATGTATGTATGTCTGTCTGTCTGTATGTATGAATGTATGTATGCATGCATGCATGCATGCATGTACATGTATGCATGTATGTATGTATGTATGTATGTATGTATGTCTGTCTGTCTGTCTGTATGTATGTATGTATGTATGTATGTCTGTCTGTCTGTATGTATGTATGTATGTATGTATGTATGTCTGTCTGTCTGTCTGTCTGTCTGTATGTATGTATGTATGTATGTATGTATGTCTGTCTGTCTGTCTGTCTGTGCCAAAGATGTTTTTCTTCTGTGTTTTTCTCTGTCTGTTTGTCTCTCTGCCAGTCTGTATGTCTGTCTTTCTTTCTTTAGTGACATCTTTTCCTTCTTTTGTTCCTTTCTTTTCTTCTTTCCTTTCATTCTTCCTATCTTTCTTCTTTCCTTCTTTTATTTATTTATTTCTTTTCCCTTTCTTCCTTCCTTCCGTTCTTTATTTTTTCTCTCTTTCTTCCTTCTTTTCTTTCCTTCTTTCTTTCTTTCTTCCTTGTTTTATTTCCTTCTTCTTTTCTTTCTTTTTTGTTTCTTTCTTCCTTGTTTTTTTGTTTCTTTCTTTTTTCCTTTTTTTCTTTTTTCCTTCCTTTCTTCTGTCTTTTCTTTCTTTCTTTCTTTCTTTTTTTCATTTCTTCTCTTTTCCTTTCTTTAATTCCATCTTTCTTCCTTTCTTTCTTCTGCTTTTCAATTTTCGTTCTTGCTCTTCAGCTTTGTGAGTATCCTTTTTAAACTTGCTCCTGCCCACGAGTAAACCTAGATCTAAGTCAACAGATGTCTGTCGTTTGGATTTCCAGTCATATCTTCTTAATGAGCGCTAAGGTTTCAAAGCCCACAGGACGCGAAGCTAGGTTTGTAATTTGAAACAGAGTACGGATTCGTGAGCCGCTGCGGATGTGGAGCGTCTCTGGTGTTTGTTCTGGGTTTTATTTGAAACAAAACTCGTGACGCCGGTTGGAACTGATACGTGCTTGGCGGAACAAAGCCGACGGATTAGAACTCACGAAAACGTGACGCACAGGCAATCAGCGTAATGAATACTGCAAAATGAACGCCATAGTACGGAAGCAGCATACCGGTCGACTTTAAAAGCTGAAGGGGATTAGGGCTTCTGGCGGTTACATAGCAGGGAATTTAATAGTAAGGTTGACAAGTGATGAGAGCCCGAAGTATGTGCTCGGAGGAAGCAGACTGAAACGTTGCGTGTGTTGCTGGCTTGTTTTTCGCTAATCTTCCTGTCCTCAGCTGGCCTTAATTGTGGCTTGTTACCTTGCGCGTCTTTGGGTAATGTGTCCCTTGCTTGTACCTTGTTATCATGCATTTTGTCTGTCCTTGTCTGGTCTTGCTTGTCCTTTGTTATCATGCGTGTTTTTTGTCCTCGTTTGACCTTGTTTATCCCTTGTTATCAAGAGTGTTATCTATACTAGTCTGATCTTGCTGCTATCTGGTTGTCTTTCGATAGCCTTTGTGTCCTCACTTGGTCTTAATTGTCCCCGGTTGTCCTTAACCTAACTCAGCAAAGTGCAGTCATCGATCCGAAGGAAAAGAGCGATCCCAATGATTATGATGATGATGACGACTATGATGATTGCATGTGATGATGATAATTATGGTTTGACGATGATCATATTATTGATTGACGCAAAATGTAATAGTGATTATGCTGATATTGATGATGATGATGATGACGACGACGACATTAACAACTAAGGGGATGATGACGATGACGATTCTGGAGATGATGACGACGACAAAGACGTAATAACGATGACGATATTGTTGACAGTGTGTCTTCACTTAAGTAGTTATAGTTGACGCCGGCATTTCCAGCCAACTCTCTGTCTCTCTCTGTCTCTGTCTGTCTCCCTGCCTCTCTCTGGCTCTCTCTCAGCTTTTGTATGACACAGGAAAATTTCGGATAATTACATTTACACTGAGAATTACACTTATACTTACACTACTGTTTACACTTACACTTAGATTTACACTGAGATTTACACTTACAAAGACGATATCATTAATCCAACAACTGGCCAACTTTTCTTACAGGTTACACATCTCAGTACAAATTTTAAGTAGCTCAACTAGGATTCGAACCGCTGACGCAGAAGCCTAAGGCAGCCTCATTAGCAATCTGTAACCATGACGACAGCGCATTGGAACTGAGACGCTCGTCAATGAGAGATTCTTAAGAGGCAGCACATTGGATTTCACGAGGCACTCCTGTCTAAGATGATCGCCACCAAAGTTCGTAGAGTTGGACACTGCAATCTGCATGGAAGCTATATGAGATCATCGAGTGTCGAATCCCTGTGGCAGAGGTGAAAACCCAACTCCTAAGCCACTCAGCCACCGTAACAACCCTATAATCAAAATGGCGTTATTGAAATATTCTGGTATAATAGAGCTAATGTTTGTACTTTACCTTCATGTTTTAATGTATTCTACCTGCATGTTTTCTACATTTTGTCTGTATGTTTTGCTGTATTTTGATCGTATGTTTTCCTATGTGTCTTCTTGGATTTTTTTGTATCTTTTTTGGTATTTAATTCTGTGTTTTCTTGTATTTATCTGCATTTTTTTAATTTATGCTTTGTGAAATTTAACTTCCATGCTTCACATGTGTTAGTTATTGAAGTATACCTGCATGTTTTGTACTATTTTACCTGTATGCTTTGTTGTCTTAAATTTGCAGGTTTTTATCTAGTTTGCATGTATGTGTTGTTGTCTACCAAAGCTCCCAAGGCGCTGCGGGAATTTGCTTTTCTAATTAGAGTGAATAGGGGTTTGCGTCCTCTAGCGTTGCAGTTGTAGAAGGATTGTCTTGTATGTCAAGTGATAAGTGATCAGAAACAGTGCTGCTTGAGCTGAAGAGTTAGTATTAGAGTAATTTCGTGGACAGCACTTTTTAAAAATAGAAAATGAGTAACTTATTTCGTCAGAGTTAAATAAATTTTCAATACGCAGTTCAACAATTTAATTGTCGTTCGTTAATTGGAGCGGCTTGAGACTCCTAATTTTTTACTCCACCTGCATGTGTTGCCGTCTTTGCCTGCATGTTTTGATATTTTATCTCTGTGTTTTCTTCTATTTTACCTGTATGTTTTGCTGTCTTTAACTGTATGTTTTCATGCATTTTATATCTGCATTTTATATATTTTATATCTATACTTTAAACCTGCATGTTTTGCTGTCTGTAACTCTGGTTTTATATATTTTATCTGTATGTTTTCTTCTATTGTACCTGCATGTTTTGCTTTCCGACAGCGAATCCGAGGATGACGGTGTTTCGTTCGTGATTCTGCCTCATGTGGACGACGGTGCTCGAGTCGATCTGAAGGTCGGCGCTGATGTCCGCGCTGTCGACGAAGTCCTTCGTCTGGAGTTCTTCGACGTGCTTCAGCTGTCCCGTTCCCAACTGAATGATCGATCCACGCATGAAGTGCGGTGGGTAGTGGGGCTGTTCTTGGAGTGGCACCATTGCAGGTGCCGTTGTCACAGCCGCTACTGCTGACGACGACACGGGGTCAGAGGTGGAAAGGGCGTTGACGAGGGCCGAGGAGTTTGGCAGGTGGAGATAGGACCTCAGCTGAGCTGAACATCGCACTGGACTGATCACTTCGCTCGCCATCAACTGCCTGGCAGCCGGAAGGATTTTGCCCTCCGAGGCGGCTGGAATTCCGAGCTGCCAGTCAGCATGCTCCTTCAGAGTCCCTCTGGAACTTGCCGCACCTCCTTGCTCTTCGGTCAAGGTGGCGGACTGCTTCGGAGACGACAGATGTGCACCTGACCACTGACCACAACGCCCCGGCTGGACAGACGAGTGACCACTCGGTGACCGATGCTCCTTGTAGGGCTGGTGCATCGGGGAATGTCGGCATCTGTTCGTCCACGACGTTCTCGAGTCTGGGTGCGGCGATCTCTGGAACGGGTCCGCTCCAGTAGACAGCCGGCGATGGGTCATCGGTAGCATCTGCGCCAGTGGCAGCAGGCCACGGTTGGCTGCATTGCCTCCGGTTCCACTGGCACCAACGCCGTCACGGCCAATGGTCAGAGGATTCAGATAGGCCGGGTACTGCATCGATGGTCGCATCAGGTGTGGCAGGTGCCCGATCTGGATGAGATTCTGTGTATAGGACTCAGACAGCGGTAGATAGGGACGCTGAACAACGTTCATCGCTGGGTTGTAGGAGGTTGTCTGCGGCCGGGGAAGATGTGGGAAGAAGGACGGGGGTGAAGCAAGGGGAAACTGGGAACGGTCGTGGAGCATAGGGTGATGCATCGAGGGAGCGAAGGAGGGCGGCCGGAGCAGCGACTCGTAGGGGAAGACCCTTGGAGTCTGGTAGGAGGATGAGGAGGAGGGTGGAGTCCGTGGAGGGATGAAGATACTCGAAGATGCTGTTGTTTTACGGAGGGTGATTCCTTGGGATTTACTATCGGTCGGTTCAGTCCACCGGGATGCGGTCGGATTTTGGGATGCGGAGGCTGGAGACGGATGAGCTGACCAAGGCGCCGGATCAGATGCTGCTACAGATGAGGATGGTGATGATGTCAATATGGCGTCGATGTTTGAGGCCAACTTGGCAACGACAACACATGAGACCGTCAGAGCCAAGTCTTGCCCATTGGCGCTCATGCGTGACTGCGATAGAACTCCATCTTTACCCCTTTTTGTCTTGTATTTGTTAATTTATGTAGCGCCTCTTGCAGAAAAAACTACTTGGTTGTCACTTTGGATTATTTCACCTCGCTTTCTCTCTGTAGTTCCTGCTAGTCATCCAATCCAGTCCTTAATCATTGATTATCGAATTCTAATGTTAACGATGGTGAACTCTGACCTCCACTGTCATTTTCCCATGACCTTTTGAACTATTCCTCCTAGTTTCCTGTCACGAAAGCCGATTCAGCTCTTAATCACTAATCGCAGTTGTAGTGTTAGCTGCCAGTGACCCAGTGAACTTTGACCTTTCCCTCATTAGCTCGGAACCCAGAGGCTCTCCGTATGTTTCACATTTGCTGAATTTACCTCGACTTTCACCTTTGACCTGACGTACTTTGTTAATAATCTCTGAGGACCTTGACCTACTTATTCTCGAGTCTACTGGTGACCTTAACCGCACACGTCATTGACCTTATGCGAACAAGTTCTTGACCTCTTGACCTCTTTGTCTTATAGTAACACGTGGTAGGCTCAATATTCCTGATCAACGCATCGGTTATCGATTTTGTTACACCCGTCTTGCAACAGGTGCCCGTCTATTACTTTTTACAGCAGTCTTCGTTCTATCAGATAACATACTGTGCTCCGTCGATTTTGCTCATTTCCCATGCATCTGGTTGACCCTCTGACCCTCGTAACCTCTGACCTGCTTCACACATTCATTATTAAGCACCCCACGTTTTATCGCGTTTCGTTGCTTTTTGCGATTCAACAGACTGTCTTCACTTTTTTTGACCCCGAAGTTTTCCCTCTTATTTCATTTAGACTTTTGACACAATGTTTCAGATTTCAGAGCCATATGAGGCGCCACGCAGCGCTATGTCTAAGCTTGAGAAAACCTACAGAGAAGCCGCCATAGCTTAAACAACCCAAAACCTTTCGTAGCGTTGTCAAAGTTCTTCGACAGGTCGCAGAGGTCACAGGTGCCAATCAAATTCTTCGACGGAGTTCGAAAGGTCGCAGAGGTCAAAGGTACCAATCAAGTGACGCACCATTGAGTTTCTCCGTGTTATTTTAATCGCAGGTCATCGACAGTTAGCAGCTTGCTTTGGCTCTGTGGGCAAAGAAAAGGTTGACAATACAAGCGCAGGGTTAAGCGAAATATGACGTAGTTAAGCGCAATTGAGTGTAACGTAAAGTAATGAAGAAGTTCCAAAAATGTGTTTTTATTTAATGACACAGTTGTGTGTATGAGTGACTATGACAACAGTCAAGAACAATGTTAACAATTTAACAATCGTTAGAACAGAAGACGTTCTCTTCAAGAACACAAAGAACCGAGTGACTGTGACAACAGTCAAGAACAATGTTAACAATTTAACAGTCGTTAGAACAGAAGACGTTCTATTCAAGAACACCAAGAACCGGGTGACTATGACAACAGTCAAGAACAATGTTAACAATTTAACAGTCGTTAGAACAGAAGACGTTCTATTCAAGAACACCAAGAACCGAGTGACTGTGACAACAGTCAAGAATAATGTTAACAATTTAACAATCGTTAGAACAGAAGACGTTCTATTCAAGAACACCAAGAACCGGGTGACTATGACAACAGTCAAGAACAATGTTAACAATTTAACAGTCGTTAGAACAGAAGACGTTCTATTCAAGAACACCAAGAACCGAGTGACTGTGACAACAGTCAAGAACAATGTTAACAATTTAACAGTCGTTAGAACAGAAGACGTTCTATTCAAGAACACCAAGAACCGAGTGACTGTGACAACAGTCAAGAACAATGTTAACAATTTAACAATCGTTAGAACAGAAGAACACAAAGAACCGAGTGACTATGACAACAGTCAAGAACAATGTTAACAATTTAACAATCGTTAGAACAGAAGACGTTCTCTTCAAGAACCGAGTGACTAACGCAGTCATCGCTAAACAGCATCGTCAAGAAATCCCGGAAAAGCTGCGTCAGTCAAATTGCCGCTAAGAGGATTTCGCTGACGGTGCTCGCCGCTCGAACAACTCTACCTGTTATTTTACAATCGCTAGTACAATTTACCCAACTAACGACGTCCATCATAAGACCTACCTTTCTGCTGCTGAGACTGGTTGCCGTCTCATCATCATCATAGTCATCGTCGTCGTCGTCATCATCATCATCATTATCAGCATCAGCTGACGTAGAAGAAACAGCCGCAGAAGCCGGATTTACTTCTTCCCCGACACAGGTGCATACGTTTTACCTGAGGTCATTATACCTGTAGATGTGCAGCCGTACCACTGAAGGCTGCTGAGACAAGAAAATAGCCGGGGCCTCGTCATCAACCAAGCCACCAGGCGCTGCAACCGAGGCAACAGCGGTCAGGCAGTCAGTGCGCCCAAAGGAAGACAGTAATTACAACACTTAATCATATCCATGATGGGCGGCCGGCTACTCTAAGCGCCCCCTTACGGCTCAGCGAAAATGACGACTTCACCTACCGACGTTGATTGTACCGACAGAATGTCGAAATTAACCCCAGCCAGGGGGCGTGAATGCAGCAAAATTCATGACTCGAGTCCCCATCGACCTCACCCGAATTTTCTCCCAAACTTACACGTCATCCGTGACAATTTATTATAAATTTATGAATTTATCGCGACATCGTTAATGGGAAACCGTTAAATCAAGTAACGCAGTTTATCCAGAGAGAGACAGTAAATTCACGGAAAACTACAATTAGCTGGATTGATTTAAAAATAATAATAAAAATGATATTAATAATAATTTCCGGATAGTCTTGGTGATGAGGTCTGATTCGCTCTAGAATTAACATTTCTACCACTTTATGTAATTGTTTACTTCCTGAGAGATCATTTTTACCTCGAGTTATAATAATAATAATGATGATGATGATGATGATGATGATGATGATGATGATGATGACGATGATTACTAAAACAATAATAATAATAATAATAATAATAATAATAATAATGATGATGATGATGATGATGATGATGATGATGATAATATTAATAATAATATTTTATTATCGTTATTAATAATAATAATAATAATAATAATAATAACATAAATAATAATTCGGTTATTTATTTATGTAATGCGCTAATAACGCGCGCAATGACGGATAATAATAATAATAACAATAACAATAATCTAATAATCTAATAATATAATAACAATAACAATAATCTAATAATAATAATAATAATAATAATAATAATAATAATAATAATAATAATAATCTAATAATAATAATAATAATAATAATAATAATAATAATAATAATAATAATAATAATATTAATAATAATAATAATAATAATTGGGATTCGCTGTGCTTCGACGCTGGCACTTTCTGCCTTCTTGGCCTCTGCTGCAAGCACAAGCGAACTCCAAACACACATGCTGCCACCAGAATCAGCCGATACCTCAGACGAGCTAGTGAATACCGCACTGAATGCATGGATGGTCTTCACGGGTGCAGAACCACCAACTGGATCAGCAG
The DNA here is from genome assembly GCA_964023275.1 of Norana najaformis. Taxonomy (NCBI): domain Eukaryota; kingdom Metazoa; phylum Annelida; class Clitellata; order Crassiclitellata; family Hormogastridae; genus Norana; species Norana najaformis. The sequence continues at coordinate 2,506,992 of OZ029923.1, read as the reverse complement.
CTCATCGACAAAGGGAATGGGACATTCGCTGGACAAGCAAGGCGTCGGCGAGCTTACATGAGTCTGCGAACATCCCACTAGACCGCGCTCGTCTCTTGGACTCTCACACATCACACTCTGGGGATTGGATGATGGCTCCTAACGTAACCGCATTGGGACTCCATCTTTCGGATGAGGTGATACGGACCGCGGTTGGAATGCGACTGGGAACCACACTGTGCGAGCCACATCTGTGTCACTATGGCGAAAGAGTCGACGCCAGAGGACTTCACGGTCTGGTCTGCAGAAAGAGTGCTGGCAGACAACAACGCCATAACATGCTCAACGACATTATATGGAGAGCGCTTACCAGAGCGAACATCCCTGCTCAGAAAGAACCGTTGGGACTCACCAGGGAAGATGGCAAACGACCGGATGGCGTGACTCTTATCCCGTGGCCTCGCGGAAGGTGTCTTACATGGGATGTGACAGTTTCTGACACATTTGCAGCGTCACATCTAGGTTTTACTTCAACCGGACCAAGTGAAGCTGCAAACCGGGCAGTCTCAGCCAAAAGGCTAAAATACGCCACTATAGCCCAAACCCACTCTTTTGTGGCGGTCGCACTGGAGACCAGCGGCGCATGGAGTACGGAAGGATTGGATTTTGTGTGGGAGTTAGGACGAAGGATGACAATGGCAACCCACGATCCACTAGAGACCAGCTACCTGCTTCAAAGACTCTCAGTAGCTGCCCAGCGTTGGAACACCATCTGCTTCTCCGGAACTCTACTATGAACATATAGGATGATGATGATGATGATGATGATGATAATAATAATAATAATAATAATAATAATAATAAAGATAACAACAACAGTAATAATTATGTAATCGCTTTTCAAAACACTTTTGACACCGAATACTAGCCATCCCAGAACATTGCATTTTTGAAAGATGCAATTTTTCAAAATTGCATTGCATTTTTGAAATCCTGAGGGCTCAAAAAATATTAATAATGAAAACTAAAACAACAATAATATTAATGATAATAAATGCCAGGTGGAAAGATAAAATTACCTCGAATAGTCCTACAGCTGACCTACGAACAAATCGACGAACTCACCGATCGACTGACCGATTGACCGACTGACGAACTCACCAATTAAATGACATACTGACCTAGATACGCCTGTGTACACGATCTAACAATGTGTATATTGATCGTGATAAATACATTATCATAATTGCATGTATGACCCTGGATGGATTTAGAAAATTGAAGTAGAAAGAGAATTTGAGTTTGACAGAAAGACAGACGGTTACATAGACAGGCAGACACACCAAAGAAACAGACAGACAGACACAGAAATGAATAGGCAGACAGCTGAAAGGACAGTGTGAGACAAGCGAAAAGACAGACAGACAGAAACAAAGAGACAGGTAGACTGAAAGTTAGGCAGACAAAAAGATAGGCCGACAAACAGACGAAATGGTAGACAATTTGAAAGAAACGATAAGACAGACAGACAAAAAGACAGACAGACAGACAAAAAGACAGACAGACAAACAAAAGACAGACAGACAGACAAAAAGACAGACAGACAGACAAAAGACAGACAGACAGACAAAAACACAGGCAGACAGACAAAAAGACAGACAGACAAACAAAAGACAGACAGACAGACAAAATGGCAATTAGAGAGAAACGAATACCCAGACAGACAGGACATACACCCATACAGACACACATACGAAAAGAAACACAATTTTAGACAAACAAAACGATATCCAGACAGACAGACAGACACAGCGGATAAGTACACAAGTCGTTATGATTTATTGACTATTAAGCAGATGTTGTTTGGACAGGAGGCGCAAAACACGAAGGGACCTTCTCCTGATGTCAGTCTCGTCGTTGTCATCCTGTCAGGACCGTAACAGATGATGTACAGAATGAAGCTCAAAAATTCCAATATCGCAATGGCAGTCGCTCCCATAGTTTACACGGATCGGGGGAGAACAACATCCGTCGTAAGTGATATATGAATCACGTGGGAGACTCGATTCCCGCCCCCTGTCGCCACTACGGACCCAGCAATTAGTGGGTATTACGCCATTCTGGTCGGGGACGACTCGAGCGGGACCGGTAGGGAAGAATCCATCGAGGACTCATGCGACAAGTCCCTCGGTAGCGAACACCGCGTCGCGTGTGTTGGGCTCGTTCGACGGTTGCGTTGAGGATTCGATCAGAGAAGTGTCAAAAATTGAAGGACGATGTTGGTGATGAAATTATGGGCGATTAGAAAGATCATAGGGGGCGAGCGATATGAGCTAATCGGATTCTATCGACGTCCAGGGCCGATGGATTCGTTGTTCTCATCGCTTTTGTTGTTGAATCGATTACTTAATGAGTTACTTAATTAGACTTGCTGTAACGTTATGCTAGTGTTTCGCGGTTTGTACGAAATGCATGGATATATGTTACTATGTATTCATGTATGTATGTATGTATGTATGCATGTATGTATGAATGTATGTTTCTATGTATGTATGTATGTATGAATGTCTGTTTGTATGTATGTATGTATGTATGCATGTATGTATGCATGTATGTATGTATGTATGTATGTATGCATGTATGTATGTATGTATGTATGTATGTTTGTATGTATGTATGTATGTATATATGAGTATACATGAGTTGTTTACCATCAATAACACCATTTTGCGTAACATAAATTTACTATTGTATTGTATTTGATAACTTATATAGCGCTTCTTACAAAACAGACTACTCAGAGGCGCTTCCATCATGAGAACCCCGGGGAAATAAGAACGTCTTTAAACAACGAGCTGACTGAGCTCTATCACCAACAGAGACCTTCACAAGAAACGATAGAAGCTAGGCCTACGTCAGGAAAATTTAACGTAGATTCATACGTTAAGGATTAACTTCGTTATTTTTGTCGTATAAGCTGGTCTCCCTGACGCGGCTTCTGTGTAACGCTGAGAAATTTGGGATATTTACATTTACATATGTGGTGACTTGGGCTTTCTTGAATCTCCGAAAGGTCTTGTTTATTTCTCCGCTGATTAATAACCTTTCCTGATGGCGGCCATGGTCGAGTTGGCCCCAGATCCGTCCCCATATAGAGCGTAGTCCCTTAATGTTTGACAAACACATACATGCATGTCGTATCCCTTCGTACATAGATGACGAACGCTTCAACTCTTTCGGTTTCTGCGCTGGTCTTTCACTCGAGACTGAAAACACTTCTTTTCCAAATATCTTATCCTGATTCTTCCTCTTCCCCTTGTCTCTCTTCTCGCTTCAATTTCAAACACCATCCACCATAGCCGTCCGACTGTCTGACTGCCTGACTCCTGGATCTTGACCCGGAACCGAACCCTTTTGTCTATCGATTTGTTCTGACTGAGCGCCTGTGAATAAGCTGGTTCCCGTGACTGAGCTTTCGTTTGGCGCTGTAGAAATATCGAGATTACGATTACGATTTTTATGTCGTAATTCTGATCACTTGCAGTGTTAAGTCTCTCAATCAATGCACAGATTTAAGTCTGCCACGTTTCATCTAAAGTTTAAAGTTTGGACCCCAGCTCATACAAGATGTACGACCGCATTCTCGAATCCACCTTTGGATCTAAGTAGTCCACGAATTTCACACCTAACCCCATAGATTCGAACTTCCAGAACATTACCCTCGCCCTAACGTCAACTACTTCACTCGCCCACCTATCCACCCATCCACCTCACTATTTTTTCCCTTTTCCACTTCCACCAGTCGCTCAACCTCTTATCAGTAAGTCCCCGACGACTAGACATCACCTAAGACCCATCACTATAATTGACGTCAGAAGCACTAGACTATCAACGTCACAGATAAGAAAAACTCTCACCAATTATCCTCCATGGTAACATATGTATATTATACACAGACACATGTACACACACACAGAGAATCAAAAAGGTGCAATTTTCTAATGCATGTCTTAGAGATAAAACTTTAGACGTATAATCTTCTTCATCAACGTAGCTGTGTTGTCGTTTGCTATACGACTAAATGACGGCTTGTTGCAGCCGTGTATCAGTCCGCCGCGAGTCGTGTATTAGTGCGCGACTCGTGTATTAGTCCGCGAGCGACGCTGAGAAGTGGTCTTTTGGAAACAGCGCTGTATATAGAGATGATTAAGTTAGTTACTCTTTAGATCATTTGCATCGGCTCTGTTGAAATTATTTCTTAGGCTGTCTGTGTGTCTGTCTGTGTCTGTGTATCTGTGTTCCTGTGTGTCTCTGTGTGTCTGTATGTCTGTCTGACTGTCTATATCTCTACTCCGTCTCTAGCTTTCATATTATCTCTTCTAATTATTTTTCTTTTTTATTCTGTCTCATGTTTGATCTCTCTCTCTCTTTCCCTCTCTCTCCACTCTTTCTATCTCTGTCTC
>OZ029923.1:2087550-2497550 GCA_964023275.1 Norana najaformis | reverse complement strand
GAGAAGGAGGAGGAAGATGAGGAGATGGGAATGGAAGAGGAAGAGGAAAAGGAAGAGGAGGAGGAGGAGGAGGGGAAGGAGGAAGAGGAGGATGCATCTAATCGCCTGTCAGCGACTGTCAGACGGGCTATTATGGCTCATTCTCTTTACCTGATCAAGCGTTGCCACTGAGCGACACACCCACGTCGACTGCGTATTATCCTCTCGCTCGGCTGAGGAATAGAACGAGGAAGGAGAGGAAGAGGAGGAGGACAAGGAGAAGAAGGAAGAGGAAGAGAAGGAGGAGGAAGATGAAGAGGAGGAAGAGGAGGAGGAAGAGGAGAAGAAGGAGGAGAATGAGGAAGAGGAGGAGAATGAGGAAGAAGAGGAGTAGGAAGAGAAGGAGGAGGAGGAAGAGGAGAAGGAGGAGGAGAAGGAGGAAGAGAAGGAAGAGGAGGAGGAAGAGGAAGAGGAGGAGGTGAAGAAAGAGGAGGAGGAGGAGGAAGAAGAGGAGGAAGAGGAGGAGGAGAAGGAGGAAAAGGAAGAGGAGGAGGAGGAGAAGAAGAAAGATGAGGAGAAGGAGGAGAAGAAGGTGGTGGAGGAGGAGGAATATGGAGAGATGAAGCAAGGCTAGAGCAGGATTAGGAAGAGGAGGATGAAGAGATGGAAGCAGAGGACAGAAGGAGGAATTAGATGGGTGATTCGACGAGCAGTTGTTCGAACAACATGACTCTTCAACTGCTGTACACTGTGCCGCAAATTAATTCACTTAATTGAACGTTCGTTCTATGAGTTGTCTCTCTCAGTCCGTAGAAGTATGTCTCTCGGTCTGTGTGTGTCTGTCTCAGTGTATGTCTGTCTATTACTGTCTGTCTGTCCGTATGTATGTCTGTTGATCTGTTCCTTTATCTGACTGTGTGTGCTTGTTGTCGGTCAATGTGTCTCTGTGTGTGTAAGTATGTCTGTCTGTCGGCTGGTTTCCGTTTGTAACTATCTTTGTATGTCTGTATGTCTGCTTGTGTGTATGTGCGTCCGTTCGGCTCTATTTCTGTCCATCCGTCCGTCTGTCTGTTCATTTGGCTGTCTGTGCTTCAATCCGTATGTCTGTATGTATGTATGTGTATATCTGTGTCTTTCCGTATGTCTGTTTTTGTCTGTCTGTATGTCTGTCTGTCTGTCCTGCTATCAGTTTGTCTGCTGTTCATCTCTGTGTGTGTCTGTGTGTGTCTGTATGTGTGCCTGTGTGTGTGTCTGTCTGCATGTGTCTGTGCCTACTGTATCCGTCTGTCCGTCGTGTGCGCGTGCAACGGCGAGGCCACAATGAGCGCGACAGGAAGTGACACGAGTCATCATCGTCGTCAACGGCGTCACAAGAAGAGTCACGACACTACTCCGCGCACCTGCGGCGACTGTTCTCGCCTTTCCCGCCCTTTCGTCGCGGCCGGGGGGTTGGGGTGGGGTGAGGTAGCGTATGAAGGGAGGGGAGGGGACGGTAGGGGACCGACAGAGGAAGGCGAACGACGGAGTCAAGTCGTGTCATCGGCGACGCCGGTATACACGTGAGTAGTGTCTGCTGACACGAGACACTAGTAAAAAAGTGAGTATTAATCTTATATGTTGAGTGTATGTATGTATGTATGTATGTATGTATGTATGTATTCATGTATCTATGTATGTATATTTGAATTTATGTATGTATGCATGTGTGTATGTATGTATGTATGTATGTACGTACGTATGTATGTATGCATTTATGTATTAATGTATGTATGTATGACTGAATGTATGTATGTTTGTACGTATGTAGGCATGCATTTATGTATATATGTGCGTTTTGACATATGTATGTATGTATGTGTGCATGTATGTGTGCATATATGTATGATTGTATGCATGTATGTATTTATGTATGGGGTATGTATATATGCGTGTATTTATGTATGTATGTATGTTGCTATTTATATAGCTCCGTGTAGGTACCTCTCAAAAGTGCAACAGTTCTCGCCACACTGGCATCAGACATTCCACCCAATGGTGTAGTACAGGTGGCTGTTCGTTTTCGCACCTATGTAGATGTTTCGTGTGGCGCGGAAACTTCGGGCGGCGTTGCTTTTATGTAGCACTGTGGGTGGTCGGCGCCGAGATCAAAATCGCCGCCGTGTCTGGGAGTGTGCGTGCGTGCGTCTGGTTGTCGTCGATTAGAAGACGCTGGCGACCTCTGGCGCCGACGACGACGAGGGATTAGACGGAACATGAGTCGAGAAGTTTTCATAGAAGACGCACGGTGAAAGAGAGGCTGAGAAGGAGGGAGACAGAGAGGGAGAGGGAGATGGATGGAGAGAGGGAGTGAGACAGGCGGGGAGAGAGGGAGAGAGACACACGGAGAAAGGGATGGAGACAGAGATAGATAGATAGAGAGAGAGAGAGAGAGAGAGAGAGAGAGAGAGAGCCAGATAGACGGGGAAGTAGAGAGGCAAAGAGACATCGAGGGAGACTGAGAGGGAGTGAGGCAGAGAGGGAGAGAGTGACACAGACAGAGAAAGGGAGGGAGACAGAGAGACAGACAGAGACTGGCAGACAGTGAGGGAGGGAGGCACAGAGGTAGAGAGGTAAAGGAGCAGAGAGGGAGTGAGGCAGGCAGGGAGAGAGTGCGAAAAGCAGAGACAGGGAGGGAGACAGACAGACAAGGAGAGAGGTAGGGAGGGAGGGACCATCTGATACTTTCAAATAACAATTGAAATTCTATCTGTTATTTAAATCTTATTACTTGCGCTGACATTAGTCATTGTCAAGGCCAAGAATAACTGCTGACAATGCAGTAGAAATTGTCGTCATTAGAGAGCCAAAGAGAGGCAGAGAAGGACGGACGAGGGGACACACAGAAGGGCAGAATGAGGGAAAGAGAGATGAAATGATATATGGAGAGTAGGAGGTAAGGACGAAGAGAGAGAGAGACAGAGACAGAGAGAAAGAAAGAAAAAAAGATGGTGGTGGTGGTGATGGTGGTGGTGGTGGTGATGGTGATGGTGGTGGTGGTGGTGGTGAAGATTAATACAGTGAAGAAAATTTTACTATATACATAGATGGCGGCAGTGGCTACAGTGATGATGACATCACTACAATAATGACGTTGATTTGACGATGACGATGAGACAGAGAATTAAAACCTACATGACGTCAATGACTGCAGCAATGACGCAATTATGGCGACGATGATAAAAAAGCAACGGATACACGAAGCCTAGATGATGACGCCAATTGCTGTAATGATGACGACTCCGATAATGATGATGATGACGACTACGATGAGACAACTGAAAATAATTGCGCCGTCGTTGTCGGTCTCGCCCCCGGTCGTGACATAATTAACGGGCCACTCTACACGCTATACGATGTGGTCACTAGTGGTCAGCAACTTCGTCCACTAGTGGTCACCAGGCGCAATTAATAGCCTCTGACTGACCTACGCCGATGACCATTATACTGCGACTGACCGCATGAGGCGCCACTGTATCTGCGCTTCAGTGGACACGCAGTGGACTGTGAACAAGTTCTGTCTGGTGTTGCTCGTGTGGTGTAGTGCTGGCTTAATTGTTAGTGTTGGCCAGAGTGCTCGCGTCGGTGTAAGTAAGTAAGTAAGTAAGCAAGTAAGCAAGTAACCAAGTAAGTAAGCAAGTAAGTAAGTAAGTAAGTAAGTAAGTAAGTAAGTAAGTAAATAAGTAAGTAAGTAATGCATTTGTTAACACCCCATAAGTCCATTCGCTGAGAGAGGAATCGTAGGCGATTCCTCGTCGGCGATTCGAGTAGTGGTTGTTGTAACTTATAATTGTAATTTTAATTTGAAATTTGTATAGCGCCTCTTCAAGATAAACTGCGCTAACGAGTCAGGCAGGCAGACCGTCAGACGACTATGGTGGTTGGTGGTTGGAATCGGATCTGCAGGACAGGTATTGTAATCGTGATCTCGAGATTTCTACAAGGCCCTGCGAAAGCTAAATCGCGAGAACCGACTTATTCAAAGGCACTCAGTTCAATCAAAATAGAAGGGTTCCAAGTCAAGATCCAAGTCAGGCAGAGAGACCGCGTGGCAGCTACGGTGGGTGATGTTTGGGATTGGAACTGAAAGCGAGATAAGAGGAAGAAGGGTAGTAGGGATAGAATCTGTGAAAGAGGGGTGTTTTCAGATTTGAGTGAAAGACCCATGCAGATATTTGCAAGCGGTGTAGCATAGGCCTATATGAGTTTATGTGTTGGGTCAGATAACTGTCGCAGTTTTCGGGGGAGTTTATTCCAGAGTGGTGGGACAGCTATGGCTAAGCAGCGATTACCAAATTTTAAGGATGAGGTGACTGGCGGGTGGAGAAGTGTTAGGGCAGAAGTGGAGCGAGTTGAGCGAAGTGGTTGTATTGTAAATAAGAAAAGGTTCGGTTCCAGGTCAAAATCCAAGAGGCAGGCAGGCAGGCAGGCAGGCAGGCAGGCAGGCAGGCAGGCAGGCAGGCAGGCAGGCAGGCAGGCAGGCAGGCAGGCAGGCAGGCAGGCAGGCAGGCAGGCAGGCAGGCAGGCAGGCAGGCAGGCAGGCAGGCAGGCAGGCAGGCAGGCAGGCAGGCAGGCGGTTGTGGTGGATGGTGTTTGGATTTGGATCTGCAGGAATAGAAAGAAGAAGAGGAAGAAGACAAGGTAAGGCAAAGCTAGGCAAGATTAGTAGGCTATTTAAAATCGTTTTGTGACATGACTGAAGGAAATTCGTCAACTTATTTCTTAGCGAAGTATTAATACGGCCAACCTTCTTCCGCTCTTCTTCTGCCCTAACACTTCTCCCCCCTCCAGTCACCTCATCCTTAAAATTTGGTAATCGCTCCATAGCCATAGCTGCCATACCACTCTGGAATAAACTCCCCCAGAACTGCGACAGTTATCTGACCCATCATACAAACTCACCGATGCTCCACCGCTTGCAATTCTTGCTTCGGCCTTTCACTCAAAACTGAAAAAATTACTCTTCCACAGATCCTATCCTGACACCCCTTCTTCCTCTTATATGTCTCTGCTCTCCAACCCCAAACATCACCCACCGTAGCTGCCATGCTGTCTCTCTGCCTGACTTTTGTATCTTGACCTGGAGCCGAACCCTTTTGCCTATCGATTTTGTTTTGACTGAGCGCCTGTGAATAAGCGGGTCCCTGTGACGTGGTTTTCGTTGGGCGCTGTAGAAATCTCGGAATTACGATTACGATTACCTTAATCGTAATCGTACTTCCAAGATTTCTACAGCGCCCAACGACAGCCACGTCGCAGGGACCAGCTTATTCGCAGGCGCTCAGTCAAAACAAAATCGATAGGCAAAAGGGTTCGGCTCCAGGTCAAGATACAAAAGTCAGGCAGAGAGACAGCGTGGCAGCTACGGTGGGTGGTGTTTGAGATTACCTTACGTGATTACCTGTTGTAAACTCCTAATCGTAGGCATAATCGTAATCGTAGGCTCTACAGTTCTACAGCTCTCAGTGAAAGCTGAGTCGAGGGAATCAGCTTATTCATGGGCGCTCAATGAAAAAATTCGATAAGCTGGAAGGATCGGATCCATGGTCAAGATCCATGAGTGAGTGTCTGCCTCCTAGCGAGTGAAAATGGAAAAAAAAGAAATGCCACGAATGTTTAGAACGGACGAACACCACCGGTCACAAAACCTATTGTATTATAGCCCCGAGTTGGTTTCCTGCTAATGGTCTACTAGTAGGCTAGTTAACTGGCTCAATCTCTTAAGAACACTATAGCTGTTAACCACAGTTTGAACAACGTATGAAGCTATCGTCCTCAATAATAGTTCGACCCCAAACCTGCACACTACGGGTAAAGATATCTCAGATCATTATGACGGATCCACGACACCCTGCCCGCCACAGGCCTATTTCCCGTCCCACCTGAGCCTAGGGAAGGGCTTTAGCCTACCCCTTCGAAACCACCTTCCGCACCTGTTCTTGTCGTTTGCCTACTTTTTAAACTCAGGTGTAGGTAGGCGTGGTCTAATCCTGGATACCCTTGTCTCTGTTCCAAACGGTAAATTTATTTAAGTAATTAGGAATCAACTGGATCGATCGTGCATTGGTACTTAATTCGTCGTCAGTTATGCAATTCCTACAATAATGTTGTCTTTCACTCCAAAATGAAACATTTAACTAGTATTACTCTTAAAATAATTCATTTTATTTAAAATAGTGTTTTCAAATATTGACTAAAATGATATGTCTCCTTTGTAAAACTTAACATGGAAAGCCATCACTGTTCTGGTTTTGAAGGCTGTGATAGATTTCTAGACCAAATTTAAATTTAAAATTAGTTAATTTCTGTTGACGGCGGTTCTAATAGTCATTTTCGGGGCTTAGCCATAAGCCGGATTCGATTATACTCCGATATTAATGTTCTTGCGATACAAGCGTGAATTGGTGTTTGGGATTTACGTCCTGTTTAACTTATTACCTTAGAAACGATTTAAACGATCAAAGCACACAAGAGGAGTTTTTTAATTAATTAGAACGATGTCGATAATCGAGCGGAAACGATTTTGCCTGTTTAATGTGTTTCGTCCAAGTAACTGCCTGAAGACGATCATAACAGTTGTTTTCCTGTTCCTGTTTACTCTTTCGGGCAAGTAAATCGTTCAGTTTCTTATCAGATTTTAATTATAGTTAAACAGGTTTATAGTGGGTTGATTTAGCTACCAGTTTCTTCGTGTGTGTGCCAATGGGTTTGCGTCACACTACATTTTCCACCCTTTTTTCTTCCAAGTTCATTCGCTTCCTCTTCCACATTCGTTGACCAGCTACTGTGAAGTTTTGGCGTTAGTGACGATAAATATTCAGTTGTCCATTGTAAGATTTATGGCGGAAGATTGATGGTCGCCTGCCATTAGAAATGAGTTAGTGTCTTTGGGGTTTGACCCTGTCACTTTTCTGCCTGCTCCGTCTGTGGAATAAACTCCCGCTGGCCGGCATTACGGCAATTATCTACTCATCCTGAATTCACCCTCACTACACCACTTGCAACCTCTCACAGGTCGTTAACTCAAAACTGAAAACGCTCCTCTTCCACAAATCCTATCCTAATTCCCCCTCTTCCGTTATCTATCTTACTGCTCCATTTCGAAACACCATCCACCATAGCCATCTGACTGTATACTTGACTGACTTGGATCTTGATCGGAAACCAAAACCGACCCTTCCTGCCTATCGATTTTGTTTTTACTGAGCGCCTGTGAATAAACTGGTTCCTGTGAATTAGCTTTCTTTGGGCACTGTAGAAACCTCAAGTTTACAATTTCTTATGAATAATAAAATGCTATCTTAGTCAGAAACTGGTTTTAACTAGTCTGTCTGTGAAATGTGTTACACTGTTGTCATTCAGTCAGTTAAACCAGGATCTAGTCTGATTAATACCAAATGAAGATTGTTTCCAGTATCAACAAATATTATTCACTCATTTTCCCTTCTTGGCTTTTCAATCAGACTTGCCCTGGAATTTGGCTTGTACAATGATTTTGCGTCGCAGCAACCATCGACTGATGCCTGGAGCATTATTACAGTGGCACTATAGAAGTTCTTGGATTATTGTTAGAGTTATTATATCCTTCTTAGATCCTAAACAGACAAGGGATAACCGTCTTGATTCCACAGACAGTGTATTAGAGGAAACTCTCTTGGCAACGGTTTGCATAGTCATTCCAAATTCTACTTGGTGGCAGCAGGAACTAACAAGAAACCTTTTTCGCAGTTGTTACTTTCCTTGTCAGACTTGAACCAAAACACATTCGGTATCTACCTGCCTGACCTTTGATCTGAACTTTGAACTGAACTTCACCATACCTGCCTCACTGATTTTTTTTTGATTAAGAGCCGCCTGTGAATAAGCTCATTTGCATGATTTAGGTTTTTTGGGTGCTGAAGTAATCCAGAGATTACAATTACGATTGAGCCCATGATCGAAAAGCAAGCATGTAACATGAATTCGATGTGGGTTCTCCAATGGATTATGATTTTTAACTGCGATTTTGACTTGAAGCAACTATTGGGCTTCATGATAACAGCACTACAGAAGTCTTTAGATTAGAACCAAACAGCTTATTCTCCAGTATTCAAAGGAGGGTCAGGAGGATATTTTTCCTTACCCTTGTCTATGCTGCCTTTCTACTGCTTCTTGCTTACTTTGATCTGGCTTAGTCTTCTTGCCTACCAGTTTCTTTACCCTTTTAGTTTGATTCTTTTCCTTTGTTTTTCTATCTAATTCTTCCACCTGTCTGTCTGTGTTTCTGTCTGTCTGTGTTTCTGTCTGTCTGTCTTTCCTTCTTTCTTTGTTTCTGTCTGTCTGTGTTTCTGTATGTCTGTCTGTGTTTCTATCTGTCTATGTTTCTTTCTGTCTGTGTTTCTGTCTCTCTGTATTTCTGTCTTTCTGTGTTTTTGTTTGTCTGTGTTTCTGTCTGTCTGCTTTTCTGTCTGTCTGTGTTTCTGTCTGTCTGTGTTTCTGTCTGTCTGTGTTTCTGTCTCTCTGTGTTTCTGTCTGTCTGTGTTTCTGTCTGTCTGTGTTTCTGTCTGTCTGTGTTTCTGTCTGTCTGTGTTTCTGTCTGTCTGTGTTTCTTTCTGTTTGTGTGTCTGTCTATTTTTCTGTCTGTCTGTGTTTCTGTCTGTCTGTGTTTCTGTCTGTTTGTGTGTCTGTCTATTTTTCTGTCTGTCTATTTTTCTGTCTGTCTGTGTTTCTGTCTGTCTGTGTTTCTGTCTGTTTGTGTGTCTGTCTATGTTTCTGTCTGTCTATTTTTCTGTCTGTCTATTTTTCTGTCTGTCTGTGTTTCTGTTTGTCTCTGTTTCTGTCTGTTTGTGTGTCTGTCTATGTTTCTGTCTGTCTATTTTTCTGTCTGTCTATTTTTCTGTCTGTCTGTGTTTCTGTCTGTCTATGTTTCTGTCTGTCTATTTTTCTGTCTGTCTATTTTTCTGTCTGTCTATTTTTCTGTCTGTCTGTGTTTCTGTCTGTCTGTGTTTCTGTCTGTTTGTGTGTCTCTCTATTTTTCTGTCTGTCTGTGTTTCTGTTTGTCTCTGTTTCTGTCTGTTTGTGTGTCTGTCTATGTTTCTGTCTGTCTATTTTTCTGTCTGTCTATTTTTCTGTCTGTCTGTGTTTCTGTCTGTCTATTTTTCTGTCTGTCTATTTTTCTGTCTGTCTGTGTTTCTGTTTGTCTCTGTTTCTGTCTGTTTGTGTGTCTGTCTATTTTTCTGTCTGTCTATTTTTCTGTCTGTCTATTTTTCTGTCTGTCTGTGTTTCTGTCTGTCTATGTTTCTGTCTGTCTATTTTTCTGTCTGTCTATTTTTTTGTCTGTCTATTTTTCTGTCTGTCTGTGTTTCTGTCTGTCTGTGTTTCTGTCTGTTTGTGTGTCTGTCTATTTTTCTGCCTGTCTGTGTTTCTGTCTGTCTGTGTTTCTGTCTGTTTGTGTGTCTCTCTATTTTTCTGTCTGTCTGTGTTTCTGTCTGTCTCTGTTTCTGTCTGTTTGTGTGTCTGTCTATGTTTCTGTCTGTCTATTTTTCTGTCTGTCTATTTTTCTGTCTGTCTGTGTTTCTGTCTGTCTATGTTTCTGTCTGTCTATTTTTCTGTCTGTCTATTTTTCTGTCTGTCTATTTTTCTGTTTGTCTGTGTTTCTGTCTGTCTGTGTTTCTGTCTGTTTGTGTGTCTGTCTATGTTTCTGTCTGTCTATTTTTCTGTCTGTCTATTTTTCTGTCTGTCTGTGTTTCTGTCTGTCTGTGTTTCTGTCTGTTTGTGTGTCTGTCTATGTTTCTGTCTGTCTATTTTTTGTCTGTCTATTTTTCTGTCTGTCTGTGTTTCTGTTTGTCTCTGTTTCTGTCTGTTTGTGTGTCTGTCTATGTTTCTGTCTGTCTATTTTTCTGTCTGTCTGTGTTTCTGTCTGTCTATGTTTCTGTCTGTCTATTTTTCTGTCTGTCTATTTTTCTGTCTGTCTATGTTTCTGTCTGTCTATTTTTCTGTCTGTCTATTTTTCTGTCTGTCTGTGTTTCTGTCTGTCTGTGTTTCTGTCTCTTTGTGTGTCTGTCTATTTTTCTGCCTGTCTGTGTTTCTGTCTGTCTGTGTTTCTGTCTGTTTGTGTGTATCTCTATTTTTCTGTCTGTCTGTGTTTCTGTTTGTCTCTGTTTCTGTCTGTTTGTGTGTCTGTCTATGTTTCTGTCTGTCTATTTTTCTGTCTGTCTATTTTTCTGTCTGTCTGTGTTTCTGTCTGTCTATGTTTCTGCCTGTCTATTTTTCTGTCTGTCTATTTTTCTGTCTGTCTATTTTTCTGTTTGTCTGTGTTTCTGTCTGTCTGTGTTTCTGTCTGTTTGTGTGTCTGTCTATGTTTCTGTCTGTCTATTTTTCTGTCTGTCTATTTTTCTGTCTGTCTGTGTTTCTGTCTGTCTGTGTTTCTGTCTGTTTGTGTGTCTGTCTATGTTTCTGTCTGTCTATTTTTTGTCTGTCTATTTTTCTGTCTGTCTGTGTTTCTGTTTGTCTCTGTTTCTGTCTGTTTGTGTGTCTGTCTATGTTTCTGTCTGTCTATTTTTCTGTCTGTCTGTGTTTCTGTCTGTCTATGTTTCTGTCTGTCTATTTTTCTGTCTGTCTATTTTTCTGTCTGTCTATGTTTCTGTCTGTCTATTTTTCTGTCTGTCTGTGTTTCTGTTTGTCTCTGTTTCTGTCTGTTTGTGTGTCTGTCTATGTTTCTGTCTGTCTATTTTTCTGTCTGTCTATTTTTCTGTCTGTCTGTGTTTCTGTCTGTCTATGTTTCTGTCTGTCTATTTTTCTGTCTGTCTATTTTTCTGTCTGTCTATTTTTCTGTCTGTCTGTGTTTCTGTCTGTCTGTGTTTCTGTCTGTTTGTGTGTCTGTCTATTTTTCTGTCTGTCTGTGTTTCTGTCTGTCTGTGTTTCTGTCTGTTTGTGTGTCTGTCTATTTTTCTGTCTGTCTATTTTTCTGTCTGTCTGTGTTTCTGTCTGTTTGTGTGTCTGTCTATTTTTCTGTCTGTCTGTGTTTCTGTTTGTCTCTGTTTCTGTCTGTTTGTGTGTCTGTCTATGTTTCTGTCTGTCTATTTTTCTGTCTGTCTGTGTTTCTGTCTGTCTGTGTTTCTGTCTGTCTGTGTTTCTGTCTGTTTGTGTGTCTGTCTATTTTTCTGTCTGTCTGTGTTTCTGTTTGTCTCTGTTTCTGTCTGTTTGTGTGTCTGTCTATGTTTCTGTCTGTCTATTTTTCTGTCTGTCTATTTTTCTGTCTGTCTGTGTTTCTGTCTGTCTATGTTTCTGTCTGTCTATTTTTCTGTCTGTCTATGTTTCTGTCTGTCTATTTTTCTGTCTGTCTGTGTTTCTGTCTGTCGGTGTTTCTGTCTGTTTGTGTGTCTGTCTATTTTTCTGTCTGTCTGTGTTTCTGTTTGTCTCTGTTTCTGTCTGTTTGTGTGTCTGTCTATGTTTCTGTCTGTCTATGTTTCTGTCTGTCTATGTTTCTGTCTGTCTATGTTTCTGTCTCTGTGTTTCTGTCTGTCTGTGTTTCTTTCTGTCTCTGTTTCTGTCTGTCTCTCTTTCTGTCTGTTTGTGTGTCTGTCTGTTTGTGTGTGTGTCTGTCTGTTTGTGTGTGTCTGTCTGTTTGTGTGTGTCTATAGTCTGTCTGTGTCTGTCTATGTTTGTGTGTGTCTGTCTACATGTGTCTGTATGTCTCTCTGTCTACTGCTCTGTCTTTGTGACTCTGTATGTATGCCTTACTGTATATGTTTTTATTGTTGAATAAAATAAAATTAAATTTAGCACATTTGTAAATCAGAATGTTTTATTTACTTTTAGGTGCTCGTCAAAGTCAAATGGAAGGACCTCAAAACACTCTGAGCATTGTCGGGTCAAAAGTAACCTTGAAATGTTCAACTCCATCTGGAAACTGTACTGGTGTCGACTGGCAGAAATTTATTCCTCCGAACAACCCAGAGACTGTTTTCAGTGATCGCAATGGAATACTTAGCGCTTACAGAGATCGATACAGCATCGACAATTCATCCGGTTGTGATTTAGTTATTAACGACGTTAAACTGACGGACGCCGGACGCTTCCTTTGTAGAGTATTTATTTCACCAAATACATTTGAAAGGAGTGCTGTTCTTACTATATTGGGTGAGATATTTTTATTTCAGGTGATTCAGTGGTGAGAATGATTTTATAAAATATAAACAGACAGAACTGTTAAAGATGGATTTCTTAAAGCTATGTTTCTGTAGAGCCTCTTTGACAATGGCAAAGAGATAATTTGCCTACCTATTGCAGGTTTGTTCAGGCAATAACCTAGTAAAGTAATTTTATATTGGGCACTAAATACCATGCTTCTTAGTTAACCTCAAACCAATGGTCTTGAAAGTTATTCTTACTACTGCTTATTAGGGTAAATGCTAAGAGTAAGGCTTTTAAAGGGCTTGTTCTAAATTTGTGCAGTTAGCTCTGCATACCACATTTTGGCCAATTCTTCGGTGAATCAGGATTTGCTAAAAATCTTCCTCTTCTGTTCTACCTAGTGATATGTTCACCTGTAGTAGTGAAAACAGGATTTTGACTTATGTGATAGCTAATTTGCCACATGGATGTTTCAGAAATACTGACATTACATGCATTGTAAATGCAACAAATAAATCATCTCAATTTCATTCAGTTTATTATGACAGTGTTCGTTTTTTGTATGCTTTTGCCAAATCACATGGACATTTCCTGGAATACTTGCCTTTTTGGTAGCATTTCCAAATTGTAGGGTTGTTTTCACATCAAGTTGCTTCCAGCAGAAGTTTTTCATTGTGGCCTTGGATTTAACTTCTCGTAGATCCACCGTGGCATGCTAGTTTCTGATGTTTGTTCTGAAGTGTATTTATGATACATGTATGTATACATGTAAGTATACATGAATGTATTTATGTATGTATGCATGTATGTGTGTATGTATACATGTATGTATGTATCTGAACATTAGTATAGCACCTTTTAAGGGCGTAACGAAAGTGCATACATAAACAGAGATGCATAAATTATTTCAAATTTTAGTTCTAATCATATGAAATTATGCTACATGCACTGTCAATCATAAGAAAGTTTGTCTCTATTTAATCAATTTTCAAATTTAAGCATCTGAGTGAAAAGATCTTTCAGCCCCATAACCAATAACAATTGTTTGTTGATGCATGAAATTGATGATCAGTTATGAATCAGGTTTTCTTTTGTGTGAGCTCTGTCTCACCTGGGTGACAATCACACCTTCCTTGTTAAACAGTGCTCTAAAATAATAACTAAAATGCAGTGTAAATAAATAAAATTATGCTGCAACCATTTTTCTTGTTGACTTTATAACTGCAAAAACAGTTGATTTTCGTGATTTAACGGCTAAGTCATTTATGAGAGCAGCTTTCCCCTTCCAGGCCTCAGTTGGAAGTGTCTTCTAGGCTAAGATTGAATAGGCAGTCTACTATGAGTGCAAAATCATTAAACTTTGACTAATACCTGGCCTTGGGTTCATTGCATTGGGAATGGTGATTGTAAATGATTAATAAAAGTTTCTGTTGTTTTAAATATATTTCATATAATATGTGTTCGTAGAAACTCAACCCAAATGTGCAATAAATGCCTCTCTGGATGACACAATGGAAGGGGATGGAGTGCAGTTGACATGTGAGATGACATACACTGGGACACACAATGCATCGATGCTGTGGAAAGACGTGAAAGGTGCTCCGGCTGCTGTGGAAAATGGAAATACCATACGACGGTCTTACTCTGTTGTTGCTTCAGCTCCTGAGGTTCCATCATTCACTTGTGTCACTTCGTTTGAAGTTAACGCAACAGGCGTTACAGGCTTGGCTTTAAACATTCCAGCTACTGCTTGTGAAACATCTGCCATCAAAGTCCTCTGTAAGTATTTAACTGAATGATGTTAATATCCAATAAGAATATCCATTTATCTTTTTATTCAAAAAGTGCTGAGTAGAATGCTATTGATGAACTTCTTGATGTTTCACCAGTTCATCAGTTTCCATTTACATGTAGATCAGAAAGAGGTGATCTTTGTTTTCCTAGGTAACCTACCCTAAACATTCTCATATTTCCGACAACAGACTTCATATGGATTCACTTCAAAGTGATTTTCAGTTGATGCCATTCTATAATGGCATCACCTGTATTCTGTAACTATATATAACTATATTCTGTAATGGCAGTACAAAAATTTCTGGATTGGATTAGATTAGCAGTTACCTGACAGAATTAAATTTCTCTTCTTGATATGAGAGTTTTACGTCATGTCAGTGTTTAATCAGTTTGTGATGTTCAATACTAGAACCTAACTGTGAGCAGGCTCAGTCACAACAGAACTTTCATTACCACAGGCCTTTCATTCTGCCTCCAATGCACCATAATCGTTACAGCACCATGTTTCTCTAGTGGCTTCCTATTGAACAGAGCCTAGATATTGAAATAACTCCCAAAACGTGTTACAAAAATTGTAACAGTAATTCTTAGCATAAATAGCTATAGTAACATGTAGTGTTACTAGCTGCCATAAATGTATCATTAATAGGTACCGTTATATGTAACTGAAATCACAGATGTAACATGTAATACCCTGTTAGCCAATATAAAACCACAAGAAATCATAAGAAACCCCATCTTCATTCGTCCAGTAAGATGCTCTTATTAATTGTCTTTTCTCGTATAGTTGAGTCATACATCGTTTGCTTACTGTGCCTAGAACTGAATGCTAATTTTGAACTAAAACTGCACCATACGGCACATGGTTTACGCAGTACTTAGCAGGCCGTTGATTGTGGGTTCAAACCTGCTGAGTGGACTGTATAGTATGACTCTGGACAAGTTGTTTGCACACACTCGTCTCGTGCATCAGAGTCATATTTACTTAAATTGTGTGCACAATAATTGCAACAAATATAATAAATAACAAGAAACTGTTCACAGTTAGCGACACAAACATTGATTGATACAATGCAAAAGGCGTTAGATAAGGTTAATGCTTAAGTTATATCCAGCCCAATTTTTGGTATAAAGGCAGAGGTCTATTATGATAAGCAGCTGACAGCTATGAACTTTAAACTTTATTAACAATGTTTAACTATGCAAACATAATCGACTAAGAGAAAAAAATCGACTTAAAATAAAAACAATATACATTCCTATGTGTCACTTATGGATCTTCCTGAAAACTCATCTTTTCAACCCACTTCAGGTAAATCATTACAATGTCTTCACATCACTGTATACATTCTCTTCTAAAAATCTGTTTCAGATCCAGTTAGGAATGTCACTTTGTCACCATCACATTCTTATTATGCTCCTGGAACCACCATTACGTGTACGGCAATGGGAAATCCTGCTGCAAGTTTCAAATGGCAGGCACTGGAATCAGAAAATGGAGGAACATGGATAGATATTCCTAATCAGAACAGCAGTACATTTTCTGTTAGCAATGCCACTTCCAAGGGGTACAGATGTGTGGCAATGAATGTAGTGAGAGGCAAGAGGTACAACGCAACTTCTGATGAGTTCCGAGTTAACAACACAGGAGGTATTGTTATGTCTTTGATGTTTAGTTTTCATTCTGCTGTTTTCTGTATAGCATTTTCTTTTAGGTGTTCTGTGCAGATACCATAGTCTAGCTGTCAGGATTAGCATATGGATACTTCATGTATTTCCAATGTGATAACTTCTGTGGTGCCTGTTATCATAGTGCAGAAGTCATTTCTTTATCAACTGTTTTCTTTAAACCATTCTTTCTGGAGGCAACTGATAGAAAGATGCCAGTGTTTGTGGGTCTGGAGTATTGAATGTTGGATAACATGGTGAGTTTTCATGTCGATGTGTCCAGTGTCTGACTACTAAGATTCACCAGTTGCATGTTACACATTTTCCAACCTTGTAATAAAAGTTTCTCCAGCTGTGGGATTGTACTTTATTGCGTTTCTCCTATATTCACATGCATCTATGCTTTATGTGAATAAAAAGTATGTGTGTCTAAATCTGTGTTTGGTGGTATTATCAGTATGTGCTTATTTAATGTAAAAGCCAGCAGTTAGGTTGGATTAATGTTAAATTAAGTCTTGCCAGCACAGATGGGTAATATAACTGTTGTTGTTAACCACAACGGGGAACAACCGGACACTGTCTCATGGGTTCAACAAGAGCAGAGATTCAGCGGAGGATTTTGAATTATAACGGCCAGATCAGATGTCGTCTGCTCAACGTTGATGCATTGCGCATCTCCACTGCGGATTCAGTTGAGAGTTGCGTTTCGACCGTCAAAAGGATGGAGGATGTGTCAGTTATGAGGCGATTTTCCAACACTGTATTGTACAGAACAGGCTATGCTTCGAAGGTAGTTCGATGGTCAGACAATCCGTGAAGTTAGTTTTGTGACGTTACAAGTATTTTGTACAAGTGTTATCGAAAACTAGTGCGATTTCACTAGTGCCGAACATTGACCCAGCAGAATTAGCGCAAACTGTGAGTTTGTTGGCTTCGACCGATATAGATCTTTGAGTCATCATGCGGTCGACATCAGATTCGACGATGGACTAAGTGATACAGAGAATGAGAAGGACATGGAACTGTTCAAGAAGCTAGAGAATTGTTTCTGCAACTATAAGAGGCTGTGAATCTCCTATGGTTGGCTTTATATGCAATGAACTGTGAGTTTTATCATCCTGATGTCTTAAAGTGAGAGACACTGCTTTGCACGAGTAAATGTGACATTCCTTCACTTGGTCAAGAGAATTGGCAATCATCTTACGATGCCTACAGTTCAAGCGAGTGAGAACATGCTAGCTGTCTTGGGGAGAGTAATATAATTAATAAGCCTAATTATGACTATTGCTGGCTTATAAGTAAATAATATGGAATCTAATCATGTATAGATAATTGTTCGACTTATTTACTGTACATTAATCTAATTAACATTTTAATTATTAAATGTATTTTATATAAACCTACAAACCATGATTTTGTATGAACTGAAATGCCTAGAGCCAATTATTAGACTGTGATATGTTATCTGTTGAAATAATATTATGAAAGTAACTAGCTGGTAATATCCATCCGGCTGATCACTCGATAGAAAGTGTCGTTACACATACATATATACAAACTTACATGAGTACATTGATACATAAATATATGCTTACTTAGATACATGCATAAATAAATACATACATAAATACATGTTTGCATATGTATATTTATGTACACAAACACATATACATACATACTTATGTATATGCATGTACTTACCTGTTGTACATACTTATCACTGCCAGACATCAGAGTCTTAGCTGTTTCAGGTACATTGTCTTCTCAGTGGATTGATTTTTCGTAGCCCGTTGTTTGCAACACACCTTGGGGTATAAAAAATACATACATACGTACATACTTGCATGCATACATACATACATACATACATACATCCATACATACATCATGTCATACATGCATAAATATATGCTCACTTAGATACATGCATAAATACATACATACATGCTTGCATACGTATATTCATGTACATACATTCATATGCTTATGCATGTACATATATATATATATATATATATATATATATATAAATACTGGTAAGTACATACATACATACCTATGCTACATGAATACATACATTCACAGACGCATATTTACCAGTTCACACTAATGCCGTTTCTTACGTTTTCTTACGGGCCCCAGAATAAGATTATCATAGCTGTACAGGGCGGCTTTTAGTTTTGGTTTTTCAGTGATTGCATATCTAATGGACTTTGTTATATGCTGTGTCAGAAGATAATGGTAGTGTTACAGCTACAACCACAACAGTGAATCCTCTTGCTGGTTTACACTTGATAGTATCGATCGCAGTTGGTGCTGGAGTTGGAGTCCTTGTTCTCATAATTTTGCTCGCCATCTGTTTTTGTGTTCGATCCTGTCCGGGATACAAGTGCTGCCATCCGGAAAAGAATTCAAAACGTAATTTATTATTATCGTTATATTACTACATATCTTAGTTATTTGCTGTGCCAGAAACTAAGACTGTTGTTGGTAAGCGAGCTTTTTCGGATGCTAGACCAAAATTTTTGGAATTCTCTTCTTGCATCTGTGCGTTATGCCCAGTCTCTTATGTCATTTTATTCTCGACTTAAGACTCACCTTTTTACTCGGTTTATCTCCCATGAGCTGCCTATGTCTTAGTGAACTGATCTTCTGGATATTGACCTGAGATGAGGGGAAGAGGAAGAACCAGGATAGGTTTTGTGGAAGGGGAGCAGAAGACCTGTGCAGAGATTGCAAGGGGCGAAGTGCTGGTGAGTTTGTATGTAAGTCATTGGTATTGTTACAGTGGAGTATCTTGGTTTTGCTGCGTAAATGAGAGGGTTGATTACTGTCGTGTTCTCTGGGGTCTTCTGGGACCGGATCAAGCCCTCTCATTTGATGCAGTATTCGAGAATAAGCCGGTGCCCTGCTTTTTCTGTGTGATATAGATCGCATGGGTTCTTAGCTAGATGTTTCATCATTTCCAAAATCTATAGTCACATGACAGACAGCAGTCTTTAATATCTGATTCAGATCAAATTATGTATTTTCCGGCTATATAAATAAATGGTGGTTATTGACTAAAACTGCTGATTTCCTTGTATTCCGTTGATTATGAGAGATTTATTGAAGGCGCACGTTATTTTATATTACTCTGCTGGCCTTGCCTAATTTGGATCAGAAATCGTGACTGCTGTGTGACTGAAACTATTTTAAAATTGTGGGTGTTTCGTACAATGATGTTTTAAAAACGAGTAACCAGTGCATAAGATGCAGAAAATACCGACAGTGCAACTATTTTGTTTCCAAACTGAACACTAATTTTTTGTTTCTGTTTTTGTTTTCAGATAAAATAAGGTTAGCCAACTTGTCTTTTTTGTTTACTGTACACCTCTTTATTTACTTTACACATTTTTTATTTACTATGCTTATCTTTTTGTTTATGGTACACGTTTTTTATTTACTGTACTTTTTTTATTTATTATTAATATTTCTGCATTTATTAGGCTCCACTGTTTAATGACTAAGCATCAATTGATGGTGCTGAACAATTGTGAGTGAAGGACTTGCTCAAGGTCCCTACACAGTAACCGTCTCAGAGGAAGCTCAAGCCCGTACTCTTCGACTTACAAGCCGAGCGCTCTACTGAATCATTTACCATGCCCCACAGTATTTACTGTTTACATGTACAAGGTATTTACTGTTTACTTTACATGTACAAAGTGTTTACTGTTTACATGTACAAGGTATTTACTGTTTACATGTACAAGGTGTTTACTGTTTACATGTACAAGGTGTTTACTGTTTACATGTACAAGGTATTTACTGTTTACATGTACAAGGTGTTTACTGTTTACTTTACATGTACAAGGTGTTTACTGTTTACATGTACAAGGTATTTACTGTTTACATGTCTTTTATTTACTGTACATTTTCCTCTTTGCCTCTGTAGCCATGCTAAAAACCTGTATGCTGAACAAATTCAGCTTTCTAAATTAATTTCAACTTGAAAATGAATTTAAATGTTTTCTAAAACATGCCAGGCTTTTATTAAGGGTCATCTGTGTGCAGAAATTACAGATCCTACTCTGTCATATGCTGCTAGTGGTTCATTATTGAACAGTATAGCTCACAAACAGGGCTGTTGAGTTTCATCAGGGACCTGATGAAAGGAACGTTTTTGTATTCCTCTTTCACAAAAGCTGTGCCTGAAATTTTGAAATGTCAACTTTGGAGGGACATTGTGTGCAATTATATTTATGGTTTTTTAATGTGGTTTCACTTTGAAGCGAACATCGATTGATGCCTCATTCACCGTGGCAACAGCACAATAAAAGTCATTAGATTAGATTAGATTAAAGTACCCGTTAGATGCCGTGGTATGTCTGTTCATGGAGTGTCTGTTCAGTTCCTGTTTATTGTTTATAATGTTTATAATGTTTAAATCTTTACAGTTCATGATGTTTATACAGTTAATACAGATTATACTGTTTATAGAGATTGTGGTACTGTGTAACCTGTCTGTAGTGTTAATAAAGTTTATTCTGTTAATAAATACAGTTAATAATGTTTATGCAGTTGGTACTGTTTATACATTTAAACAGTTCATGGACTTTTTATACTGTTTATGTGGTACTGTTTATATAGAGTGTGTACTGTTCATTCTGTTCAGACACTTAACAGATGTTGAGCAATTATGGTACCTTCTTTACACCTTGTAGTTGAGTTACCTTTGTTGAGTTACCTTTTAAATTATGTTACCTTCTTTTGCATCAGAGAGGAGCAACCGTTGACAGTATGTCCAGATATTTACAGCAACGTCAATCAAATTCGTGAAGCACCGAAAGCCAAGCCAAGATCGGCTCCAACTAGTGAGCCTCCGAAAAGACCGCAGGAGGCTCCACCTCAGGCCAAGCCACGGACGGACATTCCAAAGGCTAACCCAGTAAATAATTACCAACACGTATGTACAACACTCACAAGTTGTATCTGCTAATAGTAAACCCGTACAAGTAGTATTTTAAAGAAACCCCCCTCCCAGAACTGTGACAGTTTTCTGACCCATCATACAAACTCACTGATGCTCCACCGTTTGCAATTTCTCCTTCGGCCTTTCACTTATAACTGAAAACATTCTTCTTTCACAGATCTTATCCTGACACCCCTTCTTCCCCTTATCTCTCTGTCCTCTCCAACCCCAAACACCACCCCCGTAGCTGCCACGCTGTCTCTTCATCTGACTTTTGGATCTTGACCTGGAAACGAACCTTTTTGCCTATCGATTTTGTTTTGACTGAGCGCCTGTGAATAAGCTGGTCCCCGTGGCATGGCTTTCGTTGGGCGCTGTAGAAATCTCGGGATTACAATTACGATTATCTGATGATAGCAAATCCATACCAGCACATATGTACAACACTTACTAGTAATATTGGTTAATAGCCAACATGTATGTACAACACTTGCAAATACTGTAGCATCTGCTAATAAGAGACATTATGTTTAGAGCTTCTGTAAGCCTGAATTGATAATAGAGCAGAGTTACTGTGGCTTTCTGCTAGACAGCAAGTGTGGCTTTTATGTTAATCATTTCTTATGCAGCTGTGGCTGGCTTATAATGCTACATTTTATTATAAGTTCTGGTTATTCTGTAGTGTTCTAATCCATCCATTGCAGGTTTGAGCATGCTGATTGCTCTCTGTTTAATAACCCTAGGCAAGTTATTTGCTCATACATACTTCTTTCACCAAGCTGAATAATTTGGTATCGGCATAAGCTGGGAAGTAAATGGCAAGCCACTCTTCCAGGATCTTAGGATTTGTCCATGGCTGACTCAAAAGCCTAGTTAATAAGAATTGAGTGTCCCCCTAATAGCCCGCTGTGGGACATGGGAACTTTTAGTACATTTTACATGTAATGTGATGCGTGACTTGTGTTGCTAGGATGTTTGAGTGTATTAATAGAACATATCCTGGTTGGTGATGGCATCGTGACTCGATGTTTTGCAGCGCGCTGAAATTGGCCGCTGTTTGCAAAGCCTGCATGCGATTCTCACTGAGTTCCTGTTTCTGTATTTGCTTTCTTGTGTGGTCTTGTGGGGGTAATTGACGGATATTGTCATAGAATAAGGAAGTGCCCTAGTTAGTAACAGTATGTATGTATGTGTAGAACCATGTGTGGGGCAATCTTAAGCAATAACTTTAAAGGCACTGTACTTTGTGCATACATACCCCATATATGCAAACTTTCACACACGGTATATACATACGTGAATAATTGTTTGATAGATTAGATATAGTAGGATCTTCTTCTTCAAGTTCTCCGCCCCCAGGCAGGTTCTAACGTCCATTGGTGCCACTCCTGACGTTGTTATGCCTCCTCCTTCCATTTACCTTATATGTCCACCATAGTAGAATTTGTCTCAGTCTTCCTCTTCTTTTCTTTCCTTCCATTCTTCCCTCTATGATATTTCTCAGAAGGGAATCATCTCTCAGTATGTGTCCAATCCATTTCCTCTGTCTCATTCTTATTGTTGCCATCAGAGATCTTTTCTCCTCCATCTGTTGAAGCACCTCTTTGTTTTTTGCTCTGTCCAGCTAACCTTCTCCATCCTGCAACCCATAACTGAAAAGCCTCCAATCTTCAGTATGTAAATATATAAACAAATACATAATACATGTATGCATACATACATAATACACACACATTATATATATATATATATATAATGTGTCTGTGTGTATTATGTATGTATATATATATATATATATATATATATATATATATATATATATATATATATATATATATATATATATATATATATATATATATATAATGTGTCTGTGTGTGTATTATGTATGTATGCATACATGTATTATGTATTTGTTGGTCTGTATGTATGGATGTGTGTATGTGTGAAGGTGTGTATGCTGTATGGATGTTTACATCAGAATGGGATTAGATAAAAGTTTGATTTAGATACTGTTGGATTAGATTAGCTACGGTTTAACATAATGTTTCTGTATGTCTGTTTTTCTAGGAGGAAGTAACTTATGCTGAGCTTGCAAGGGAAAATGCTCCACGTCATATTGCTACCACGAATAATAACGTTCCACAGGAGTCTGTGTACGCCGATGTAACCACGGCTTGAATTGTTGTTTCCGCTTCATAAGCATGTACATTTGTTGATGCTCATGTCTTAAATAGGAACCACTCTTGTATATTGTCTTATCCTGAAGTGATAGTTCATTCTTAAGAGTCTGTATGTTGCAATATATTCCTGCAAATATGGCGCTCTTTGTTAGATTTGTATATGCAGTTGATTATAATTTGATATTTTTGTACATACGAATGAATCCAGTGTTCGGTGTAGGCACAAAGGTTCACTGGTTCTTTTGTTACTGGATTTTTTGTTCTGTTGTGGTTCTGAATTTCTTGTCTGATTTTTTGCAATGCTCATGAGCAAGAAGAAATTTAGAAAGTTTGAGATTATGGTCACGGTTGGCCTGACGCAGGAGAAAATCTCGTATGAGCGGGTCGAAGCAGAAGTTTACGAAGAAGGGTATTTTCATTTTTCTGATTCTCTTTGGTTGTTCCTTAGCGAGGAATAGGCACCCAAGGGCTTGTGCTCTAGAGCTCGGGCTTGGAGAAAGCATCAAAGGACAGAGTCCTCAAGAGCTTGGGATTCTAGATGTTGTTCAGGGACAAAGTCCTCAAGAGCTTGGGCTTGGAGATAGATTTGAAGGACAGGGTCCTTAAGAGCTTGGGATTCTAGATGGTGTTTAAGGACAGAGTCCTCAACAATTTGACCTTGGCATGTCTCTGGCCTTGTTCATGAGGTGAGGTGTGAGTTTTTGGACTCCTTGAATTGTAAGTATAATTACGTGCTTTTGGCCTCAAGCTATAAGGACCTGGCCTTGCTGATGTGGCCTGTTCGAATACTATGACTTTTTTTTTGTGTAACTTAAGTTTTGTGTTCATAATTTCAGTTTCTGTCAATTGCTTATTTTGTTAATTCATTTTTGAAGAATTTTAAAGGTCTGTTCTTTTTTTAAAGATCTGATTTGCTAAGAATCTCAATTTGGGCTTGCTTTTTCTGTGATTTACCAGCCTTTGTCCATGACTTCGGGATTCGTCCACTGCTGGCTCAAGGGCCTAAGAGTAGGAAATAAGCACATCTTTTGCGTTCCACAGTGAGACATGGGATCTTTACTATGCTGGAATATGGCTATACCTCTTGGGTTGACCAGACTGCAGCGTGACACCAATGGTCTCTGGCTAAATTAATTGATCCTGATCCAGAGTGGAAAGTGAGAGTATCAAGACTTTACAGAAAATTTGCAAAATCTGGTCTTGGCTCAATGCGTCTTTTGTTGGGAATCAAAGAGATCCCAAATTTCCCGTATATTTTTACAGCACCCTTTTCTTTGGTCTCGGCCGTGCTATGGTGCTGTAAAAATGTCTTATTATTATTGTTATTATTATCTAAACTAATTTTTGATTAAACCTTGTATTAGAAAACGTTACTTTAAGAATTGATTATTGTAATTATTTGTGTAAAAGAAGCTCAGTGTATAACCGTATGCTAGAAAACTTGCCTTTTGTGTGCCTTGCAAGAATAGAGCTGGGAAATACCGGGTGTAGATTGTGTGACACAGGGGGCTTTGGTAATCAAGAGGAAAGTGGGGGAGTTGATGTTTTTAAACAACTTATTGATTGATTACAGGAAATGTAAATGTAATTGGTGCTTAAGAAAGATACTCTGTTACTGTTCAACCCTGGTTTTGTGTTGTCAGACCAGGAGCGCCTCTGATGGGTCTCCCTTGAAGAGGTGCTGTATAAATCTGTGATTACAATTACAATTGTGTGTTACGTATTGATGATAGTCACTGTGGGCGTAAGTGGTGCTAAAGAAATGCCATGTTGTAGCTTTTTTATGTTATTTACACAAAGCATAGTACTAGTATTGTACGTATTTGTGAGGTTCTTAAAAGGTGCTAAATAAATAGCTAGATGCATACATTGTATTCCGTGTATCGGTTCAAACCCGAATACCACAACTGGATTTGTAAATAAGGTAGCAACGGACTAGTGGAGGTAGTCAGAACCTGAATCTTGTGCTGTTTGACATTTTGCGTTTCATTGTCGGACACTGCAGGTAGTAAGTAAATACAGTCTGAAATTAATATGTTTTTACTTTGCACTGCATTATGTTGAGTAGATTTGAAGGTTTTGGGAATATTTTCTTGTGGAGAATTTGCGAATATTGGGCATCGTGGCCAGTAAGGGAATAATGTCTGAAATTAATGGGTTTTTACTTTGCCCTGCATTATGTAGAAGAAATTATGAAAGTCATTGGGAATAGTTTTCTGTGTAGCAACATGCGACAATGCCACTGGAATTGTTGTACACTTGTATGAAAGTTATTCCCAACTGTGATTAAATTCACTGATTTTGTGCATGTTAGAGTGCGTGAAATAAATGTTGTTTTTGGTGGAGTGCACTGGAAACTCCTTGTTACTTGTATCAGTACCCCATAAACTTTTGATCTGATATATTGAATTTGAACTTTGAATTCAGCTTTAGCAAAATGACGTTAAAACGCAAGTCATTGTAAATTGGCACACATAGCTAAAACAGCTATGAAATATTATGACGAGATTCTAGTGTTTTGGGTAACTCGAAGTTGTTTCTGTTTTTAGGATTGTTGAATTGTGGTGCGGTTAAGAGGACTCGAAATTGTTTTGCGCCAAGTTTAGAAGCAGATGATTCAAGAGACTTTGTTTATACTTTGCACAAACTATCTTGCCTCTTTTTTGTTTGCATCCACTGAAGGTTAGAACCATAGCTGACTCCAGTAGTTGTTTTTATCAGGGGCAGATTCTTTCTTTGAATTTGGGGTGTATGAAAATGACAATAAGATCTGGGGCACAGAGATAAACGAATCAGAAAAGTCAGTGTGGCTGGTTTTCATGGTTGGTTTACATCGGTTACACCACCTGAATCTGCCCCTGATTTAAAGTCATGTTTAAATGTCGTTAGCTATGTATTTATATTCATCTGTGCGTTGAAGTTGGATCGAGATTAACCAATCACTGCTCCTTAAGCTGACCAATCACAAGGTTTATTTTGTCAACCAATCACGTAGGAGACAGCTTGTGCGCGTGAAACGGCTATAAATAAACGTGGGATTCTGGGTATCATCGACAGTTTGGGACTTGAACGGCACCATGAAGAAGGGTCCGAACCTCACAATGGAGCAGCGAGTTCGTGTGTCCGTGATGGACCAAGAGGGCTTTTCGAGCCGCCAGATCGCCAGAAGAATCGGCTGCAGTCAGAGTGCGGTTGTCCAGATTCTGAAGAAGATTAAGGAGACGGGGTCAGTGGTCGACAGGGTTCGCACCGGTCGCCCACGCGTGTCGACGTCACGCCAGGACCGCGCACTTCGCCGCATATCTCTTGCCAACCGCAAGATGTCGTCACCTGAACTGCTATGTGAGTGGTGGGAGAAGTGCAACGTCGCTGTCAGCTCATCAACAGTGCGTCACCGGTGCCTGCAGTTCGGTCTGAGGGGATGCAAGGCACGGGGGAAGCCTCTGATGACCGACGTCCAGAGGCGCAACCGAATCCTGTGGGCACGACGGTACTCCAGCTGGAGTTGTAAGATGTGGAGAAGGTGCTTTTCAGCGAAGAAAGCACCTTCTGCTTGTTTGGCAACCAAGGACACACGTATGTGAGAAAGTTTCCTGGAGAAGAATTCAAGCCAGAGTGCCTGAACCTGACGGTGAAGCATCCCCTGAAGATCATGGTCTGGGGCTGCATGGCTGCAGTGGCGTCGGGCGTCTGCATATTGTCGATGGAACGGTCAACGCAACCAAGTACATCGAACTACTGCAGAAGTGCATGTTGCCATCAGCTCAGCAGCTGTTCCCGCGTCAGTTCTTGTTTCAGGATGACAATGCGCCATGCCATCATGCCAAAATTGTCACCAAGTGGAAGCACCAGAACAACATCAGAACGCTGGTCTGGCCCGCCCAATCACCGGATCTGAATCCGATTGAGAATCTCTGGCACAAAGTAGCCTTGGAAATATCCAAGAGACATCCGACCACCAAGCGCCAGCTGATCGAGTCGCTCATTGCCGTCTGGAACCGTGTCGTAACCCATGACCACCTCGTCAAGCTGGTCCACTCAATGCCGACACGCTGCAGACAAATGGTAAAGAGCAAGGGCTGGCCCATCAAGTACTGATCCATCATTGACACATAAAATCGGCCTTTTTCAAGGCCATAACATGATAGAGAAGGCTTACGATCGCAGAGAAATGCTCGTTATTTCATCTCAACACATGCACGTGTACTATACACAGAAGAGGCATGGGCCGGTTTTTTGACTTTTTTCATATCGGCCTATCCACCATGTGGTAAAAATTTATTGTCATGTTTTTTCAAAGAAATAAAGTTACGAAATGGTAAACAAACTATATGACAACAATTATTTCATAACCATATTATTACCGCAACATTATTTACCTCAATACAGAGCAGTGAATCAAAGAATTGCAAAAATTGGCAGGTGATTCAAAACTTTTGCACACCACTGTATGTGTTTATATTCATCTGTAGCTGGATTTTATATATTGCATTATAAGAATCTCGGAAAGGCACCAAGTGTTTGCAAACACTCTCATGTTATTTTGATGCTGTTGTTTCTAACTTCAGAGCAGCGCAAGTTTCTTCCATGCTGTTTTTTCTTGAGGAATCAGGAATCAAAATTCCCCGGCTTCCATGGTGCTGCGTGCACCTCGGTGTACAAACTCTTGAACCACAGTAATAGGAATCATAATCTGTCAGCTGTGCTGGCTTACTGCAGAATTCAGAATCAGATTTAAAGTAACCTATAAAATCCATACCATGACCACTCTTACCTACCTCCAACCACTAGTCTCTAATTACATTCCTTCCTGCAGCCTGCAATCTTTGGGTGCGAGTCTCTTGGTTAAGACACGATGTAGAGCTGCTATGGGCTTTCGTGCATCCCATGCTGTTGACCCCAAGGATTGGAACCATCTGCCAATGTTTCTCCAATGCTCAAACTAATATCCTTCCTTCAAGGAAAGGCTCAGAAATCTCTGTTTCTCACTGGCTTTCAAACTTCTGTTGCATTTCATCTGGCGTATAACTAAACATGCCTCAGATTCACTTTTCTTTCGGACTTTGCGCGGTACAAATGTTTGTAATAATGCAATTTTTATAATGTTTTCTATTGATTCCTGAAATTGGGACCAGATCTGAACCAGTGTATGATCTAAACCAGTGTATTTTAAACAGTTTTGTTCTTGTTTGAGTGCCTTTGTAAAGCAGTTTCTCTCGCCTTAGCTACAGTGGTTGTTGAAGGATCATGTATTGTACAGTTCCAGTTATAATCTATTACTGTTAGTGTTTAGCAATGTTTACTGCAGATGATTACATGTTTATGAATGTGGAACTGGTATATTTAATCAGGCCATTATTTGATTACACTCCTTATGCCGGTATGAGCATGCAATCTCGACAAAACATCTGTAGTTTTGAAGAAAAATGTTGACGAAATAAATGCGGTTTTGTTTTGTAGCGTTTTGCTGTGTCCTGCGCATCAGCGCAAACCATAACACCACAGCAAGATTTGTAAATAGGGCGGCAGTTACACGTAGACATAGTCAGAACCTGAATCTTGCACCTTCCAACATTTGTATTTCATTATTGAGCATTGTGGCCAGTAAGAAAATACTGTCCACTAAAGGAAATACTGCCCCCTAAGAAAGTACCATCTAAAACTGAGTTTACTTTGCCCTGCAGTTATAGCCACCATTAACTGAAGACCGGAACCTAAGCTGATTTTAGAATATTTGTAGCATATATTTTTTTTCAGCTTTTCAGCTGGTCACTTATATAGCGGCTGTTTTGAAAGCCCTGAAACATGGCTATCTGGCAGATCTAGGCTATGGCGGATCAAGTAGTTTACAGTTTAGGAGATGGGGCAAGTAATGAAGGCCATATTGATACAAAATCTTTGACATATTTTTGTTTCTTAGTCATCAGTATTTCTTCAGTATTTCTGGTGAATTTTTGTTATTTCCCGATTGTTTATTACATTTGTACTTGCTTATCAATTGCACGGTGCATGATAGTGTAGTGGTTAGCATGCTGGACTGTATGATGTTAGATCCGAGGTTCAAATCCCCACCAGGGCAGAAATATGAATCGAGGCTCCATCTCCACTTGCACCTTCTAGTTAACTATAATGTGTACACGTAACATACACTGTCATTGGAAAGATCAGGCGGCGAGGGAGAGGACTGGCCACCCGCTCTAGTATGCCGAGGCTGAGTAAAATGAAGTCGCTAAAGCTTCATATCCATGCCTCCGCTCAAGGCTCCCTTACAGGACTGCTGTATACTGAATTCTGCTTGGTGACAGAAACAAGTTTACACTAGCAACTTGCCAAGGGTCGTTACATGGAGTGTGCTCGTGCGGCTCGAACTCGCAATCGTTGGAATACAGACGAAGCATGCTACCGGGCAGCGCCTCAAAATCACGAAAAAGCTGGTTATAAACTGGGGGACCTAGGCGTAGTTTCAGGACAGTCTAAATGGAGAATGAATCTGCTTGGAATTGGGGTATGCGGTGGTAATTATAATCTCGAGATTTCTACAGCGCCCACCGAAAGCTAAGTCACGGGGACCCGCTTATTCACAGGCGCTGTCAAAACAAAATCGATAGGCAAAAGGGTTCGGTTCTGTGTCAAGACTGACTGTCTGCCTGCAAGACTCGGATCAAGGTAGTGCTGGACTAGCAATTAGCAACGAGCTGCAGAACGTGACTCATTGTTGACTCGACTGACATTGCTACAGAGCTCTTTGATGGCCGTAAGCCAACCTAAGTGAGTCATAATACAGCCTAGTTAGCTCTTTCGTCTGGGGTTACCGAGCAAGAGTTCGCATACCGGTCGCACATGAGTGACTATATTTAACAGAATGAACTGCCGGCAGAATTACAACACTTCTGACCCATCCTACGAACTCACCGACACTTCACCTCTTGCAATCTCCGCAAAGGTGTTTCGCTCAAAACTTAAAACACTCTTTTGCCTGCCTGTCTGCCTGACCTTGGGATCTTGACCTGGAACGGAATCTGACACTTCCTACCGATTTTGTTTTTAATACTATGAGTCGCTCTGAGGGCTAGCTTACCCGATATTGTTTAGAACCACTAGAAAATGCCACTCAAACTTGTTCCAAATTGAAAAAACAAAAGCAAGTAACGGAGCCTGTGTTCAAACAGGTACACAATTTAAACAATTGTAATTTAAACAATCATACGGCAATATGCAATTTAAACAATTATACGGCAATATTCTCCATATGGAAGGGGCCAGCTACAGAGAATAAGCCTAGGAGATTTTATGCGGGCGGATCCTCCACGGTAATTATCTTCTGACCTAGTACGGCGTTCAAAATAAGTTGGAAACGATTTTAGAACCATGATGTAGCTTATATAAGATGCAGGGCATGTGACTGTAAACACAAGGCGAAGATCCTGGTGAAGATGACACACAATAGAAAAATTAAACGACGAATCAGCAGCGCAAAATAGCTGCACATAGCACTGACGCAAACGCATTTGTCTGTCAGACGGTGCAACTTGACTGAGCGCTGACAATCATAGGCAGAAAGTTAAACAATCAACAACATGCCACGTGGAGATAGACGCCTAGAATTCGTAGCTTTAAAACTCTAAGGCAATATTTATGTTTCTCGAATTCGCGGGTTAACGGTTTCACGTTTTATGTGGATGTCTCTCTGTGTTCTTTTAAAATTTGACTTTTGCAAAAATGACGTTTACCGTGGTTACGCTGCTTGCTTTTCTCGCATCAGTGGGTAGGCCTTATTTAACCTTATTTAGTATCGTATTTATCAATGAACGTTAGTCTGTTAATCTCTTCTTAATAAATAAATTGTAGCATTATTTAATAAGCGAGTTATTACACATGACGACGACGAGGAATCGAACCTGACCCTGTAATGTCTGTATGCCTTTCTCACCTATTTTATTTTTAGCAAGCAAGTTAGTTAGTTAGTTAGTTAGTAAGTAAGTTAATAAGTAAGTTAGTAAGTAAGTTAGTAAGTTAGTAATCTAAGCCAATGAACTCTACAGCGCCAATATGTCATTGCACCGGGTATTAACTGATGGTCGTTTCAACTGAAATCATAATCTGCTGAAAAATCCCGATCGAAATCCGATAAGTCAGATATACCAGAATCAGACTACAGTGGGTAAGTAAATACGTAAGTAAGTAGGTTAGTAAGTAAGCAACAAGACTGTGAGGCAGGCAAATATAACTAGTGGGCATGCGCAAGTGAATAATTAGAAATGCATCGACCGTGAACAAGCTGGTTCCCAAAACTAACTAGCATATGCCGGCAGAAGAAATATGGAGTTTACGATTACCTTTGCGATTAATCCATGCAGGTGCTAGTGGAGAGATCAGAGGACCTGAAAACCTATTTGCTATCGTCAAGGCGTCGGCAACTTTGAAATGTTCGTCGGGTATGAACGGCTGTGCGTCTGTAGAATGGTTGAAGACGGAAGCTGACAACAATACACCCATCTATCAGAACTTCGCGGGAGTTCTGAAGCCATTTCAACAGCGATACAGAGTTGATGAGACGGATGGATGTGATCTGGTCATTCATAACGTAACAACGTCGGATGCTGGTCTGTTCGTCTGTAGAATTGCCAACGTGGACTCGCTGAGCGCCTCTCTTATTGTACTTGGTTAGTTGTAGCCATTAGAGTTTGTCAGTAACAAGGAATTTTCTTTCGTCAGATCTATATTAACGTCATCACAGTCATCATCATCATCATCATCATCATCATCATCATCATCAACAACAACAAAAACAACAACACCATCATTGTCGTCGTCGTTTTTGTCGTCGTCCTCATACTCGTCGTAGTTGTAATCCTCATCATCATCATCCTCATCATCATCACCATCATCATCACCATCATCATCATCGTCATCATCATCATAATCTCATCACAATAAAACCATCATGCATCATCGCCGTCGTTTTCATCAGCACCATTATTATTTTATTATTACTTTAAAACTTCTATAGCGCCGATGTATAATGCACAAGGCATCGACCCATAGCATACCAAAACTAAGCCGTCATCAACTCATTATCCAGAAAGTCAGCACGCCAAGACAGGCTACATTGGATGCCAATCACCATCACCAGCTTCAACATCTTCGCCATCGTCATCAATGACATCATTGCGTGCGTCATCCCACTGTTACCATTTTTTCTTCATTCTGGCTGGAATTAATCCCTCCTATAGCAGAGGGGTCAGCCACACGAATCCTTCTTTTCCATTTGGTTCTGTCTTCAGTATCTTCTTTCTTCAATCTGAGGAGCTTTAGGTCTTGCTGAATCATATCTCCCCATCTCTTCTTTTGGTGTCCACGACTGCGGCATCCGTAAACTTCAGCTGTCGTAATTCTTTTAATGCAATTTTCCTCCTCTCTCCTCATCACATGACCGTACCATCTCAACCTAGCTTCTCGTACCTTTTCAGATATACATGCCACTCCCAATTTCTGTTCGATATACTCATTCCTTTTCCTGTCTTTCAGTGAGATTCCAAGTATCCCTCTGTTACCCTGACCACCGCCATAACACTCATCGCCATTTTACGATTTCGTTTCTAAGTGGCTTCGCATTTGAGCGGGTGCGTTTTCAGGGTCTATTCCATCATGCGAACGTCTTCTTAAGAAACCCAGCAATAAAGAAATCATGAACGATGGGCTGACTTACCGCTGTTCGCTGACATACAGCGGCCTCGTGGAAAAAGCCACGATGATCTGGCAGTACGCCAACAACGGAACTCAAGTGGAACGCGTTCCGCCTCAGCAACAAACCGGTGGAACCATAAGCCGGTCTTTCTCTCGCTCAGTGGAACAGCTTTCCGCTGATCAACCATTTCGTTGTGTTACCAGATTTCGAGTTCCAGCTGCAAGGGACCGAGCATCGAACGTACCAGAAGCCAGGTGTGAGACAACAGATGGGTGGCAGCATGGCGCTGAGGATGCGACACTGGCAGGTAATTGTAACTGCAATTGCACGTTTATATAGCGCCTTTTAAGACAATTCTTCAGAGTGCTGCCGACCTGACAACATGGGTTGAAGATGAAGAGGAAAGGTCTTCTACCGCTGGTGAAATAGAGGCGGAGAAAGGACAAGAAACTTATGTCGCATGCGAGGAGTCCAAACTGGAATTGTAATTGTAATTGTAATCAAGAACTTATTAAGCGACACTCAAAGTTAAAACTCATCAGAGGCGCTCCCGGCCCGATGTCCCAAAACTAGTGGGGGATTATACGGTCTTCAAACGCTTGCGGAAAAGAGAGAGAGTGAGAGTGACATAGAGAGAGAGAGAGAGACAGAGAGAGAGAGACAGAGAGAGAGACAAAGAGAGAGAGACAGAGAGAGAGAGACAGAGAGAGAGACAAAGAGAGAGAGACAGAGAGAGAGAGACAAAGAGAGAGACACACAGAGAGACAAAGAGAGAGACAAAGAGAGAGAGACAAAGAGAGAGAGTAAGAGAGAGAGAGTAAGAGAGAGACAGAGAGAAAGAGAGAGAGACAAAGAGAGAGGAAGAGAGAGAAAGAGAGAGAAATAAAGAGAGAGAAAGAGAGAGAAAGAGAAAGTCCCGCCGAAGGTAGCCAGACAGTTCGTTCCATGAAGCAGGGCCAACAACGGCGAAGCTGCGGTGCTGTGCGGTGGTAGTGCGGACCAAAGGGACCACCAGGTCTCTCTGAACAGCCGATCGCAACGGTTGGCGACCAGGGACAGTAGAAACAGGTACACAAAGTTCCCTTAATCGTAATCGTAATCGTAATTTCGAGATTTCTACAGCGCCCAACGAAAGCCGCGCCGCGGGGACCAGCTTATTCACAGGCGCTCAGTCAAAACAAAATCAATAGGCAAAAGGGTTCAGTTCCAGGTAAATCGGAGCACAACCAACAAGGATTCGTTTAAGTGGCGTTCATAATTCCTTGTCTTCCCAGTCTATCTTGCCGCTTCCCGATTTTGTTTTGACTGAGCGCCTGTGAATAAGCTGGTTCCCGCGACTTAGCTTTTGTTGAGCGCTGTAGAAATCTCGAGATTACGATTACGATTACGATTACGATAAATGCCATCCACCTTAGCCGTCTGACTGTCTGCTTGTACACAAGGAGCAAATTTGCAAACAAGATCAAATTTGCATACAAGTAGCAAATTTGCATATAAGCACAAAATTTGAATACAACAACCTAATTGCATACAAGTAGCAAATTTGCATATAAGCACAAAGTTTGAATACAACGACCTAATTGCATACAAGGAGCTAATTTACTATCGGAATACCGCTGCATGTGTCTAACGAGATAATGTCTTGAGTCGTGTAAACATCGCGCTACATGCACCTTCATCTTTACAGTTAATTGGCTGCTGTAATGTAAAGCCAAACGACATAGATATTAATGCAATCAGTCCAATCTAATCTAATCTAATCTAGTCTGGTCTAAATGTAACCTAACTTAACTTCTAAAGTAAGCCAATCTCACCTAGCCTAAGCTAAGCTCATCTGAAATGATCTAATCTAAGTTAATCTGATCAAATCCGTTCTAATCCGTTCGATCTGTCCATTACGTTTGTACGTGTTGTATATTCTCACAAATACATGGGTCTGTCGTCTATGTGTCTGTCTGTGTGTCTGTCTGTCTGTGCCTCTCTCTGTGTGTCTGCCTGTGTGCCTGTCAGTGTGTCTGTATCTGTGTCTGCGTGTTTGTCTGTATGTATGTTTGTGTGTGTGTGTCTGTGGGTGTCTGTGTATCTGTGTGTCTGTCTGTGTATCTGTCTGTGTGTCTGTCTGTGTGTCTGTCTGTGTGTCTGTCTGTCTGTCTGTCTGTCATGCACGGTCCATGCATAGGAACCTTAGATATCGTTGCACCCACTCAAAGGGGCAGCGGTGTCGAAGGATCTTACTCGATTAATCCATTGAAAAATAAGCCTGGTCGAGACCATACGGTCACTATAGAAACAAATTTACATTTACATGCATGTGTATATGTTGTAGATCGGTCTCCTAGCAACGTGACGTATCCAGAACGAAAGATGCCTGTCATATCTATTGTATTAGGCGGTATTATCGCCGTTGGTTTGGCCATCCTGGCATTAGCCTTTTGCCTCAGCTCTGGAGGCATAGACTGCTTTGATTGACCGTCGAACAGTTTTTAGCTACATTGCGTAACGGCGCTACAAAAATGTTTCCGTGTCTAATTAGTATTATATTATTAATTATTAACTTCTATAGCGCCGCGCCAATGTCTTATTAACAAGGCTTCCACCGATGGCGCACCAAACCCAAGCCGCAAAACAACTGCCGAGTTTTCGGATAAGCTACATTTATGCCTAGGTCCAAAATTATCGTATTTATTAAATTTCAAAACGTTAGTTAGACACGAATACATGTACTAGCAATTCAAGCACTCTGTTGTTTACAGAATGCAGCTACTAAAGAGGTCTCCTGTGTTCCATAATGGACACATTTCTTCTTCTTAGGCCCTTGAACCAGCAATGGACGAATGTACAGTATGTATTGTATGTATGTATGTATGTATATATATATATGTTTGTGTGTATGTATGGGTGTGTATGTATGTGTATAAATATATATGTATATATGTTTGTATGTATGTGTGTATGTATGTGTGTATTTGTATGTATGTATATAATTATGTACATATGTATGTAAATATGTATATTATTATGTATTATCTATGTATATATGTGTGTATGTATACATATCTATGTATGTATAGATATGTATGTAATTAATATATGTATGTTTGTGTGTATGTATGTGTGTATGTATCTGGCATTTATATAGCGTCTTTTAAGAACCTCACAAACGTGCTAGACGAATCCCAAAGTCCTGGGCGCAGGGGCTGGGCATGGCAGGACTTGCCGTTCATATACCAGTTTATGGTGACATGCAGTTCGACTGTTTTATGACAGAGACAAATGCGCGCAAACAACCTGTCCGTTGTCATTACATGGAATCTGCTCAACAAGCTAGAGCCTGCAATATTATTGTGTAGACACTAGACAATAAAACTATTTTAAATAACTGCTCCATAAACAAACTGTAGACTAGTCGGAAATGAAAGTGTTAGACAGGACAAGCCGGAATTGGACATCGCAAAAAGGACAAAACCTGGGATATAATTGTCTTTTACGGTGGAGGCAGACGTACTGTGAAAAGCTTCCTAAATTTATATGCCCTAATATTTGAAGACGGGTCTAATACTGCGGCTTCAAGAAGGTCCTTATAACGCATTAAACTACTTAGAGTTCAATCACCCTAAAAAGAATACCAAGAATATAATAAGAATTAAGAATACAAAGAATACGAAAGCATTTATCAGGTATCCCTCTGCCGAATTAGAATTCGAACCCTGTTTCTCGAATTGGTGAAAAGTGAAATAAAGAACATGAATGTAAATTTATTACCACTGATAAGATTAGTAATATCAGTATCGTCACATGATCTTATCTTTTTACACTTAAAGTAATAAAAAAATCTCCATTAAGTAACGTGACACGAGTTTCAAAGCATAACCACAGAACCGAAGCCATATATAAGTCTTGAATATCATGAATACTAGGTGACACTTGTTGCACTTGCGATTTTAAGTAGGAAGTTCGAGACCGTCTGCAGTTGGCGAATAATACTTAGGAAGTAATTTCTTCGCGTACTTTGTCGAGAAGGTACTGTTTCTGCAGATGCAAAAGGAGTGCCGTCCGTGAAAATGGTTCTTACTTCGATAGCGCTGCATGCTGGACTGCTTGTAGTCATTTCACTTACAGGTATTGCCGTTAAAAGAAAAAAAATCTTTTTAAATTTCTAGTATATGTAGATTAGCATTGTAATGTTTATATGGAGCTAAACATTTTTCTAGCACCCTTTGCTGTATTATTAGGGTAGGCCTAGCGTGTTGGTAAGGTAGCAGGTGGCGAAGCGTTTGGAAAGACACAGAATCAGCCGACGAGTTATTCCTCAAGGAAGACGAGTTTCAGTCATTATTGAAAGGCCAACACAAACCCTGCTAAACGAACACTGTATTGTATTGTATTTGATAAATTATATAGCGCTTCTTACAGAACAAACTACTCAGAGGCACTTCCAGCATGAGAACACCGGGGAAGTAAGACCATCTTTAAACAACGAGCTGACTCGGCTCTGTCTCCAGCAGTGACCCTTGCACGAAACGACAGCGGAAGTCCATTGCACAGAGATGGGGCAACAACAGCAAAAGCCCTCTGCTGCGCAGCGAGGACTTAACATGATGCACAAATAGTTCCAGAACAATGGCAGCAGGAGA
Organism: Norana najaformis; assembly: GCA_964023275.1. Lineage (NCBI taxonomy): Eukaryota > Metazoa > Annelida > Clitellata > Crassiclitellata > Hormogastridae > Norana > Norana najaformis. The sequence goes on along the minus strand of OZ029923.1, from coordinate 2,460,503 downwards.
TTCCAGAGCATCCACCAAAAGCCATGAGCTCTCATCTTTGATGCGTTCGATGTGGATAAATGTAAATGTAATCGAATGGCAGTGTAGATGTAATGTAAATCACCGAAATGTCGTAGTGCCACACAAGGGCTGCGTCTGGAAAACAAGTTTTCTTCACTGCGTCAAAAAGTCAAATCCTGAAGAACAAATTTGTTTGTTCAGTTTCCGTGTCGTTGTCATGCAGAGTAAAGATAATCAGAAGACCTCGCTGAATAAGCCTTTTAGTCAGCAAGAAATTAAAATAGAGTCTTTTGTTTAAATACCGTAAGTATGATGCAGTAACTGTTACGTTGTGTGCAATAAAGTCCAATACAGTGCAATAGTTCAGCCCTTCGGAACAGTTTTCCTGTGAACTGAAGTACTGTTTCTTCTGACGCAACTTAATTTGCAGTTTCATTATAATGTTAAAACGAAACTGTTTAGATCCCTTAAAAGCCATCTTCCCAGGCTTTGAGAGGTCCTTAAATGAGCTTCGCAAAAGCTCAGATACATACATATATACATACTTAGACACATTCATACACACTTTCACACATATGCATATATATACGTACATAGATGTTTAAAAAATACAAACATACATACACACATACATACAAAGAAACGTAATACATAGATACAAGTATACCAACCTACAGACCTGCATACACGTATAAATGCACACATACATACGTACATATATACACACAAAATACATACATGCAAACAGACATAAATAAATACATACATACAGTATAGCCGATGAAAATATTTCTTCATACATGCAGGCGTTGCGGTCGCAAATGTGGCAGTCACCAAGGCCTACGTGGGAACCTCTGTAACTGTGCAGTGCCCGTTTCGCTCAAGTAGTTGCTCAGAGATACAGTGGAAGAAGGGTAACGAATCTGCAACTATCGCAATCACGACCAACTCGGCTCAAGCTAAATATACTCTAACGCACACATGTGATCTTGTCATCAAAAACGTCGGACAGACAGATGCCTTGTACTACAAGTGCACCATCTCTGGTTCTTCAGCCGGCGTTTACCTGTTCGTATTCGGTAAGTTACATTTGGAGTCCTACACTAGTTTTTGAGTTTTGTCATGAACTGAATTCATCAGTCAATGCATGTATGAATGTATATATGTATATATGTTTACAATACAACACATAGGCATCAAATGGAAAACTCAGAGGGAACTTCTGTTGGGTTCTCAACAGAGTCGCCCAAGTCAATGAGGGAATATCTAAAATCGGTAGCAACATTATATGGGCTATAATTTTATCGAGCAGCTTAACACAATTGCTATTATTTCTACTATTATTTTTTGGCAGATAAAATAAAATGTTCAAAGTAATTTGTAATTGAGGATGGTGACTCTGTAAGGATGCTACTATAAAATCTTTATTCAGTTGAAAACTGTCCCCTAAAAGCCTTTCACAACGATCAGTTAGTGAAAACTTCAGCTATACGGTAGGACGTGACAAGTAGGTATAGTAAAAGTCACAATCTAGGTCCCGACAACCAGGAAGCAATACGCAATAACTTGATGCCAAAGACTTTGTAGCAAGGGTTACTAATTAGGTTCTGATCGGGAGAAGCTAAATGTATCAATTAGGTCCTGACAAGAAGACAGTAAAAGGTGGTACGAAAGTTCCGATGAGTATGTAGTAAAAGGTATTACCTAAGCCCCAACGAAGAGCTAGTGAAAATTACTACATAAGTCCGGAAGAGCAAGTAGTGAAACGGGTGGAAAAGCACAGCTGTGTAAATTTCCGATCAGCTTACATATCTTTCATTGAAATATCTGAACAAATCATTGAGACTTTCTCCTTTTCCTCCAGAATCGCCAGCCACTTGCACTACAAATCCTCCTATTACAAACAACACTATGGTCGAAGGCGACAAAATACAGTACATCTGCGGTGCGACAGTCTATGGAATTGGAAAACCTCAGGTGAAGTGGTATGGTAAAGACGGTAAATTGGCTGAAGGTAAACAAGACGATAAATCACAGGGCTACGTTATTACCGGGACCTTGTTAACTGTCGCTAAAGCGCCGAAGATTCACACGCTGGTGTGTTATGCCTCATTACGTGATGTGGAGCTGAAAGTCTGCGAAACTAAGGAATTTCATACTTTATGTGAGTATCCTGTCAATTTAGACGACAATCGAGATAAACAATTAAATTAAGTAAATATGTGAAATATATTTTATCAGCATTCATAATAAATCAGGCAGGACGAAGTGTTGCCTTGTGCAATACCTTGGTACATATGGTAACCTACTGCTAAGCGAGAGAAATCATTTCATATCAAATAGTCCTATTCTAATGTCTCTAAAAGAGTAATCTCAAAACATGTGGATAGCCACGAATGCAACGTTTTGGCTACAAAACACTGCTTTCCCAGTTTGATAAATAGCACTTTTGCCCGCTGTTATAAAACTGGTTCTGTTCTATAGTTTTGGTGACGACACTGTTAAAGTCTAGAAGAAAACTGTTTTACCTTGACGGCCATATTTGTTCATTTCTGATTTTAAGAATCTTTGGGCGATCAGTCGCAAGTCTCAATCTGGTAAAGTGGTCGCCTGGACGAAAAACTTTGAGAATCATTGCTACAATTCATAATGGCTTCCAGTAAAGAAGATAAAATTTTATCAAAATTTTACTCAGAAATGAAAATATGGTGGAAAACGTTTGCTCAAAGAATTCCTTGTTAAAGAATTGACACTATGAGGATTTAACAAACTCCTGCAAAATACTGACATATAACTGGATTTTTTATTAAGAATTTGAAAAAGCAAAAAGTATAGGCCTATTCATTTATTGTAATTTTTCTTGGGATTTCATTATCACTGGTGAATGGCTCGCGCAAAACCTTTAGTTCATTGTTGCTTAAACTTCGTTTCAGATTCCCCAAGGAACGTTTCGATAAAGCCACAGCTGTTCGTTGGTCCCGGGGAAGAACTCATTTGTAGCGCAGATGCAAATCCAGATGCCTCTTTTTATTGGTCGATTAAGGAGGACGACGCCACAGAATGGGAGGTTTTGGAAGAAAAAGGTGAGAAGGTCGAGGCAGAGCTGAAAAACGGAACGTCTTCTGCAAAGTACAAATGCACAGCATGGAATGAAATCAGAGGAATGATATACTATCACGAGTCATGTAAGTGGGAAGGCTATGCGAGAATTGTTCAACGCTAATGTTAAGCATGGAATTCTACTTCGACGAGGGACTGTCACACAATCAACAATCAACTGCCTTTGTTCTGCTAATTGCAGGTGTTAAGATTGGTATGAACAGTTGCTAATTCAGGAAAACATTGGGATGGATAATTAGTAGTGACTGGCGCTATACACATTCAAAAAGTAGATAAATAGCCTAAGCAAGATGTTGACTAGAGGAATGAAGACATGGACGATTCTAAGTACGATGAAGGCGAGGAGGAGTTCAAAGAGGAGGAGGAAGATGAGAAGGGGAGAAGGAGGAAAAAAGATACAATGATCAGGATGAAAAAGATGATGATTACGATTATAATGGTGATGATAATTAGGGAGGGGATATTATTTTTTGTTTGTTTTTGGTTTTATTATTTTTATTATTATTATTTATTTTTACTATTATTACCATTATTATTATTTCTTCTTCTTCATATTATTGTTGTTGTTGTTATTATTATTGTTGTTGTTGTTGTTTTTGTTATTATTATTATTATTATTATTATTATTATTATTATTATTATTGCGATGTTGTATTGATATTAGTGCTCTGATATCATGTGATGTTATGCAGTGCATGCAATGCCAACGTAACGTGAATCATTGCAATGCGATGTGAAGTATTCTAGACTAATCTAATGTCACAGATGTTTTTAGAAGACGTAGCAGCATTTTCAGCTTTACTGAACTCAGTTCTTAGCATTTGAAAAATAGTTACGGGAGCTTTAAGTTGTTCTCATAACTATTGCTTAATTATTTGCAGCGGAAGTTATCTTGACAAAACACGGCAAAGCCATTCGCATTGCAATCGGCGTGACCGTCTGCGTTGTCGTTCTTTTGATCGGCGGTGGGGTCGCCGCTTGGAAAAACTACAGCAGCTAATAGTGATCCACACTGGAGTCGCTCGCTCGAAGCACGAGCCTACGCCAGCATGTTTGACCAAGTTGTTGTATTTTAATCAGATAAAATGACAAAATTTTGAGCTATGCTTTCCATAAAATTTACACAATGCTAAGATTACACGTATATTGACAAATTATTAATCGCATTTGTCAGCATTAACTAAGGAGTTGAATTGTAAACGGTTAAAATGAAGAAACTCTAAGCTAAACATCATTACACAGAGCTAGGATCAGACTTCAACATTTATCGAGCAGTCATTCTATCGTATGTTAAATCCTAGAAATGAAACATTCCTGTCTGTTTGGAGACGTGGATTTCGTAACTGACTTTATTCAGGCGGCTGTATGCGTAATTGTGGCTTTCCAGAGGTAATCAATTGCTTACCTGTCTTACACAAGTAGGGAGCGTATGGATCAGCTCTGCGCTTCTGGTAACTACAGTATAAGAGTAAGTGATGAGTGAGCAGCATGGCATTGTATTAGTGTGTATGTATGTATGTATGTATGGATTCATGCATGTATATTTCTACGTGTGCATGTATGTATGTTTATGTGTAGGCCCTATGTATGTACGTATGTATGTGTGTATGCATATATGTATGCGTGTTTGCATGTATGTATGCATGTACATATGTATGTATGTATGTATGTGTGTATGTCTACGTGTATGCATGTTCAAGTGTATGCATGCATGTATGCATGTATGAATGCATGTATGTATATATGTATGTATGACTTTCTAGACCCTCATTTCTCCAGCAGTTGAAGACCATTCTATCAAATCCTGGTTTTGTAACGTTGAGGTCGCGAGCGCCTCTCATGAGTTTTCTTGATACGGCTCTATACAATTGTGCACTTACAAATTACAGACGCATGTATGTGTGTATGTATTTTCGAAAATCAAATTACGATAAACGCCAATAATTGCACCGGATTGACAAATATATTTGAAAACTAAGAAAGCAAAAGTCCATATTTTAATTAACGATTCTCAGCTATTTGACAACAGTAAAAATTGAACATCAAAATTCTCAAAAGTTTACTGTTTGGGCGAGAGCTAGAGATATTATTTACAAAGCAGAACCGGAATTCTTTCAAGTGGCGTTCACAGCTCCTCTTGTTCCTCTTAAACTTAATCGTAATCGTAAACTCGATATTTCTACAACACCAAAAGAAAGCTAAGTTGAGAGAACCATCTTTTTCACAGGTGCTCAGTCAAAAACAAAATCGATATGCAAGAAGAGTTCAATTCCAGTTGAAGGTACAAAGCCACACAAGCAGAAGGGTACGGTGGGTGGTGTTTGGAAGTGTACCTGCAGGATAGATAAGGGGAAGAAGTGGAATAAGGATAGGAGTGTTTTCAGTTTTGAGTGAAAAACCTGCGCAGCGATTGCAGAGATGAAGTGTTGGCGAGTTCGCAAGATGGTTCAGATAATTGTCGTAATTCTGGTGGGAGTTTATTCTGGAGGGGTGAAGGAGAACAGCTTCCAAATATTAAGTATGTCGCTTAAACTCTAAATCACATCCACCGTCGCCGTCTGACTGTCTGCCTGCCTGAAATCTTGCCTGGAAATTGGCCCGGAACCAAATCTGCCCTAGATGTGCCTATCGATTTACTTTGACCGAGCATCGGTGAGTAAGCTTTTCTCACAACATAAGTAACGCATTCATTAATACGCCAAACTTCCACTGGCTGAACGAGGAATCGGAGGCGTGAGTGTTGGTCACATCGGTCAGACAAGAAAAGCAAGACGATACAAATAGGTCTTAAGCCGCTCTACGAATATGTGTGGCGCTTTTTCGCTTTCCTCTGTGTCCTTCTTTACCAGTCGACTGCTCAGGGCCTGTCGAACTCCTGATTTCCGACAAGGTAGCTGGTAGGACTACGAACTTCGAATTGCCAGGACGACTTCTGGCCCCCTGCCTGAGTTGAAGCCCTTGTAAATAAGGCTGCCGTGGTATAACAGGAGAATTTCACGAACCAAGTCAACTGCGAAGTTCGATTATAATCGATTTATTTCTCAAACACTCCTTATCCTAAGTTGATTCAACAATGAAGTCCGAATCGTAAGCGGATCGCAACGGACTGAAAGAACGCGACAACTTCTGTGTCCTGTCTTACCGATAGCTTTGTACACAGAGCTAATGTGCATTTAAGGAGCTAATTTACATTTAAGGAGCTAATTTGCATTTAAGGAGCTAATTTGCATATGAGGAGCTAATTTGTCTATAAGGAGCTAATTTATATATATAATGCGCCAATATGCATACAAGGAGCTAATTTCCATATAAGCAGCTAATTTCCCTATCAGAAGCTAATTTCCATGTAATGAGCTAATTTCCATATAACGGCTAATTTGCTAGCGTAATACCGCCATACGGTAGCTATAGAAACAAGTGTACATTTACATTTACATGTATGTGTATATGTTGTAGATCGGTCTCCTAACAACTTTACGTATCCAGAGAGTAAGATGCATGTCATATCTATGACAGTATTAGGCGGCATAATCGCCGTTGGTTTAGCCATCTTGGCATTGGCCTTTTGTCTCAGCTCTGGAGGCACAGACTGTTTCTACTGACCGTCGAAAAGTTTTTAGCTACATTGAGTAACTGCGCTAAAATTGTCTCCATGTCTAATTAGTATTATATTGTTAATTCGAAACTTCTGTAGCGCCATTTTATAATTAGCAGGGCATCAAGCGATGACGCACCAAAACCAAGCTGCAAAACAATTGCCAAGTTTATGAATAAGCTACAATTAGGTCCAATAATGTCGTATTTATTAAATTTTAAAACGTTCAAAATAGCGAATGTAATAGGAAGGTTTAAATGCTAACAATTCAAGTACTGTAACGTGTACTGAATGTTGCTACTAAAGAAGTCTCCCGTGTTACGTAATGGAACGTAGGGAACACATTTCTTTCTCTCAGCTAGCAATGTATGTATGTATGTAAGTATGTATGCATGTATGTGTGTATGTATGAATGCGTGTGTGTAAGTATATGCATATATATGTATGTACGTATGAATGTATATATTCACATATATATATACATATGCAAACGTACATATGCATTCATATACATGAATGCATATGTACGTTTGCATGTGTGTATGTTTGTATGAGTATGTATGCGTGTATGTATGTAGGTATATATGTATGTGTGCATGTATGTATGTGTGTATGTGTGTGTACGTTTGTATGTGGGTATGTATGTGTGTGTATGTATGTATGTATATTTATAACTGTGCATGTTACTATATATGTATAACCCAGTTAATTTAAGGATGTACGCAAGTATGAAAGTATTACCACACTCACTCTTTAGTAGTTGTTGAAGTTTGGGAGAAAGAGAAGGGACTGCTAGTGCAGACAAAATTATCTGATGTCAATGCCTGGTCGGGTCAACCGAGTAGGGGTAGGAGGCCTGATTAATTGTTTTGTTCAGACAGAGAGATGGAATCTGTTAACTAGGAAGTGACTCACGCTGCCCACGTAGAGAAAGATTGCATAATCAGAGGCAAGAGAGACAGGAAGCCAGACGGGTAGAGGTACAGGGAGAGATACGCAGACAGACCACACTGGGTAAAGGAGTCTGCTTAGACGCGAGAGAAGTCAGTCGAGAGTTAGGCGTCAGAGAACACAGTCGAATAGCTCTGAGAGGTTCCACTCTAGGAGATAGGGCACAGTTGAAACTGTAGCCGAGTTATAGAGCCCAGCGTCTACTGGCGCTGCAACAATCGTTATGGGTAGAATATAGTTCAAGTCGTCGTAAGCTAAGGTTCCTCGCTCGCTCCGTAATGTAACTCTGTTGAATTAGAGAATCACACCCACGTTGTCAGACATTGATTGAAAGACTTTGCCTGTGAAGAATGTTAATCGAATAAAAGATGAAAGCTGAACAGTACGAACTGGAAGAAAAACCTCTTATCGTAGCTGGTGTAGCAGAAACTATATCGTAATCGATGCTGAAACTGAACATTACCATAATTCGCGAAACAGAACCCCACCACATAAGTATGCATGTATGTATGTATATATGTATGTATGTGTGTATATATGTATATAAGTATCTGGTTATTTATATAGCGCCTTTTAAGGACCCCACAAACGCGCTAGACGAATCCCAAAGTTCAGGTTGCAAGGCCTAGGCATGGCAGGACTTGCCTTTCACATCCCAGTTTATGCTGATATGCAGTTCGACTGTTTATGACAGAGACAAATGCGCTCGAACAACTTGCCCAGGGTCATTTCAGGGAATCTATTCAACAGCCTTGAACCTGCAATAATATAGTCCATACTATTATAGTGTAGACATTAGACAAAACAACTATTTAAAATAACTGCTCCATAAACAAACTGTAGGCAAGTCGGAAATGAAAGTGTTAGATAATACAAACCGGAATGGGGCATCGCAAAAAAAGATAACAACTGGGATATTAATGTCTTTTAGGGTGGTGGCAGATGTACTGTAATGATGTTGTTGATGATGATGATGATGATGATGATATTGATGATGATGATATTGATGATGATGATGATGATGATTGTGATGATATTGATGATGATGATGATGATGATGATGATGATGATGATGATGATATTGATGATATTGATGATGAAAGGTTTGGAGGATAAAATCGCTGCGTGTGAAATGTGGATATGGAGGAAACTCCTGAGGATATCGTGGAGGGAAAAGAGAACAAATGAATCAGTACTACAGGAGATTGGTGACCTAAGAGGTGATCTGACATTGAATCAAAGAGCCAGCAGGCAGAAGATGATGTACTTTGGACATGTGATGCGCGCTGATGGACTGGAAAAGACGATGATGTTGGCGTGTGGAGAGGGGACGAGGAGAAGAGGACGACCGAGAACTAGATGGATGGAGGAGGTACAGAGGAAGACAGCGATGAATCTTGCACAGCTGAGGGATGTGGCAATGGACAGGAGAGAATGGAGAAGTCTGGTCATGACGGTCGCTAGGGTTCCAAGAACCGACGGCACTAGGTGACAAGGTGATGATGATGATGATATTGATGATGATGATGATGATTGTGATGATGATGATGATTGTGATGATGATTATGATTATGATGATGATTGTGATGATGATGATGGTGATGATGATGATGGTTGTGATGATGAAGATGATTATGAGTTCTCTGTCTGAAGGCAGGTCCACTGGCTTTATGCCACTCGGGGGTGACATGAGTGAGTTAGATTCCTCACAGACAATTGTGCGTGAGCAACTTGTCAAAGGTCGCTATGTATTGGCTTAAGGCAGATTCGAACCCGTGCCCCTCCGGTTACCAGGCACAGACCATACCATTACACCAACGCGTTCCACTGTAATAAATTCCTACATTTTTATGGCCTGATAGTTGAAGAGAGGTATAATACTTCAGCTTCAAGAAGGTCTATACAAAGCATTAAGCTACTTACAGTTCAATCACCCTAAAAAGAATACAGAGCCATTTATCAGGTTTCATTATGGAAATAGAATTTGAAGCCTGTTTCTCGCATTGGTGAAAAGTGAAATAAGAGTATGAATGTAAATTTATTACCACTGATTAGATTAGTAATATCAATATCGTCACATGATCTTATTTTTTAAACATAAAGTTATAACAAATCTCCATTAAATACGTGACATGAGTTTCAACGCAGAACCGCAGTCCTATATAAGTCTTGATTATCGTGAATACTAGTTGACACTTGTTGCACTTCCGATTTCAAGTAGGAAGTTCCAGACCGTCTGCAATTGGCGAAAAATCCTCAGAAAGTATTTTCTTCGCGTACGTTGTCGAGAAGGTACTGTTTCTGTAGACCCACAAGACGCGCCTTCCGTGAAAATGGTTCTTACATCGATAGCACTACACGTTGGACTGCTTCTAGTCATTTCACTTACAGGTATTCCTGGAAAAGAAACAAAAATATTTCCTCTTAAACTTCTAGCATATGTAGATTAGCATGATAATGTTTATGTGCAGCTAAACGTTTTTCTAGCACACTCTGCGTAGCTCTTCAAGGGTGCTGTATTAGTAGGATGACATGGTGGTAAGGTAGCAGATGGCATAGCGTTTGGAAAGACACATAATCAGCCGTCGGGAATTTCATCAAGGAAGACGTGAGTTTCAATCGTTATTGAAAGGCCAACACAAACTGCTAAATGAACACTCTATTGTATGGTATTTGATAACTTATATAACGCTTCTTAGAGAACAAGCTACTCAGAGGCACTTCCAGCATGAGAACCCCGGGGAAATAAGAACGTCTTTAAACATCGAGCTGACTCGGCTTGCACGAAACGATAGCGGAAGTCCATTGCATAGAGATGGGCCAACAACAGCAAAAGCCCTCTGCTGCGCAGCGAGGACTTAACACGAGGAACAAATGCGAGCGATTGAAAAGCCACCAAGAGCTATGTGCTCTCATCGTCGGTGCGGTCAGCGTGTGTAAACGTAAATGTAATTGAATGTCGGTGTTGATGTAATGTAAGTACCCGAAATCTCACTGCCATACAAAAGCTGCGTTAGGAGAACAAGTTTTATTCACTGCGTTAAAAAATCAAATCCTGAGGAACAAATTTCGTTGGTTAGTTTCAGTGTCATGGCCATGCCGAGTGGAGATAATCAGAGGAGTTCACTGAATAGTGATAAGCCCTTTAAGTCAGCAAGAAATTAAAATAGAGCCTTTTGTGTAAATACGGTAAGTATGATGCAGTAACTGCCTACGTTGTGTTCAATATAGTCAAAAACAGTGCTATAGTCCTTTGGAACAGTCTTCCCGTGAACTGAAGTACTGTTCGTTCTAACTCAGCTCAAGTTGCAGCAAGAAGTTGCATTCTTACTATGTTAAGACCCAAGCTGTTTGGATCCCATTAATAGCCATATTCACCGCGCTTTCATGAAGTCCTTAAATACGGTACATAAAAGCTCAGATACATACATACATGCTTACATAGTATTACATACATAAATACATAAAACATGCATAATTTCACATATACATACCCAAATACATATACATATGTACATATACACGCATACATACATACATTAAGCACATATATACATGCATATAAATATACATACATATATAGATATACACATGCAACACATAATGGAATACAATACGTACATACATACACTCATACATATCTGTATACACAATACATACACACAATACACACATACACACAATATACGTGCTTGCATACAAATAAACATACATACATACATATATATATACAGTAGTCGATGAAAATATTCTCTTCGTTCGTGCAGACGTTGAGGGAAAGGCGGCGGTCACTAAGGCCTACGTTGGAAACTCTGAAACTGTGCAGTGTCCGTTGCGCTCAGACAGTTGCTCAGGGATTCAATGGAAGAAGTTTAACGATTCTGCGGCTTTGCCACTCACGAGCAATAATCAACAGAACGGCTGTGATCTTATCATCAAAAACGTCGGACAGACAGACGCCTTGCGCTACCAGTGCACCATCTCTGGTTCTTCAGCCGATGTTTACCTGTTCGTTATCGGTAAGTTACCTCGGGACCCTACATTTGTTCCACGCATTATAATGAACTGAATCCATCAGTCAATGTATTTATTTATCAATGTATATATGCATGTATGTGTGTATGTATGTATGTTTACAACACAGCGCATAGGTATCAAATGGAAAACTCAGAGGAAACTTTCGTTGGGTTCCTTAATTTAACAAAGTATCCCAAGGCCATGACCGAATATCTGAAATCGGTAACAAAAATATCTGGATTATAATTTTATCGGTCAGTTTATCAAAATTGCTCGTAAATATTATTATTTGCAGATAAAATTAATTGTTCAAAGTGACTTGTTATTGAGAGTGGTAACTTTGTAAATATGCTACTATAAAGCTCTTTATTCATCCATATAATGTATTTTAAACCTTCAACAACGACGCTACAACTATCGGCACTGACGAGCTGGTCTACTAAAAGCTACTATCTATGTCCCAAGGACTAGATAGTATGAGGTACTAATCAGGTTCTGATGGGCAGGTAATACTTTTAGTACCTAAAAGTATTAGCTGAAAAGAAGGCAGTTAAAGGTAATATCAGTTCAGATGAGTATACAGTGAAAGGTATTACATAAGCCCCGACAAAGAGCTAATGAAAACTTACTACCTAAGCCCTGACCAAGAGGTTGTAAAAGGTGTTACCTAAGTTCCGACGAGCAAGTAGTAAACTTTTGGAAAAGCACAACTGTGTAAATCTCCGAATATTTTACCTGTCTTACATTGCAGTATCTCAATAAATCATAGACTTTCTCCCTTCCTTCCAGAACCGCAACCCAGTTGCACTGCAACAGCTCCTAGTATCAACGGATTGGTGGCCGAAGACGACTTTATAGAGTACAAGTGTGAAGCGACAGTCTATGGAATTGGAAAGCCTCAGGTGAAGTGGTTTCGTAAAGACGGTAAATTGGCTGAAGGTCAATCACGAAATAATTCACAAGACTACCATATTCACGGGACCTTGTCAACTGTCGCTAAAGCGCCAAAGGTTCAGACGCTGGTGTGTTATGCCTCGTTTAGTGGTCAACAGGCCGAGGTGCCGGTCTGCGAAACTAAGGAATTTAAAATTTTATGTGAGTATTCTGTCAATTTAGACGACAATCGAAATAAAAAATTTGATTCTCTAATGTGTAAAATGTATTTTATTAGCAATCATAATAAAGTAGCCAGGGCGAACGTTTTGTCTTGTGCAACACCTTGGTACATATGGTAACCTACTGCTAAGCGAGAAAAATCATTTCATACCAAATAGTCCTATTCTAATATCTTCAAAAGAGTGATCTCAAAACATGTTGGTAGCAACGAGTGCAACTTTTTGGATGGGTTCCCACTCTAAAAAAGTTAAGCAAAAATGTTTGAAATTTATGTTTATAAGTTTCTGTTCTTGTTTATTTACTGCATAGGCCTGAAATGTTATAGTTTATGGACAGTTTCTTTAAATGACGTCATATCATTACGTAATTATTTTCGTTAACTCAAACTCTGTTTCCTAAGCGCTGTCTGCGGAACGCCTGTGGTTTGGGTGCATGAAGCAGGTGTCAGAAGATGGCGAGGTCCTTCTCTGTATAACACATAAGACTGTGTTTTCCACTTTTGTAAATTAGCATTCTAGCCTGTTTTTATAATACTGGTTCTATTCTTTTGTTTTGGTGACGACACTGATCATATCATAGTGAAAACTGTTTTCCTTTGACGGTCAAATTTGTTTATTTCTGATTTTAAAAGTCGTTGGGCTCTATGAAGCAAGCGATCAGCCGCAAGTCTCAATCTGGTAAAGTGGTCCCAGGGACGAAAAACTGAGAACCACAACTCTAATTCATAATGGCTTTCAGTTAAGATAGAATTTTTATTAAAATCCCGCTCAAAAATGAAAATATGATGGAAAACGTTTGCTCAAATAATTCCCTGATACAAGATTGACACTAGAAAGATTTAACAAACTCATGCAAAATACTGACGTAAGTGGATTTTTATATTAAGAATTTGAAAAAGCCAAAAAATACAGGCTTATTCAGTTATTGTAATTTTTCTTGAGATTTCATTATCACCGGTGAATGGTGTAACGGTCTTTGGTGCGTGGAATGACGCCACCGTTAGCTGTCGGGAGAGCCCGGAGGAAAGAACTAAGGATTTGTCAGACATCGGTAGTGGGTTCGAATCCTGGTCGGTCGAACTTGCAATTCGGCTTCGTACAGCACCCGTTCCATAATAAGTGGGCGGTTTCGAACTCAATCTTAAACTTCTGCGAAAGACCGGAAGTTGCTTAGATTCTTCCGCCGTTCGATCACCAGATGGCCAAGTGTTGTCCGCGGCAGCCGGATGGGCCGCTACCCCCTCTCCTAGAGCGTAAGGGTTCGTGGTGGCTTTCCCGACAGACTTTTCTGTTTCAAAACTCGAGCGCTGCATAATGTCCGACATAGGCGCTACATGAATTTGATCTAGTTTATGTTCCAACTCTGCTTGGCGCTCTATCATTCACTTCGTAACTGATCCTGGCGCTGTGCTAAATCTTCTCGGAGCGAGGACAGAGAGGCAAATATAGACTCTACTACGCTACGGAAATCTGAATCAGCCATTTCTTTCGTTTTACAAGTTTATTCTTACCTAATAGATTCAATTTTAATTAATCGTATTCGTCAATCTCAATTCTTCGCTAATTACAAGTTCTTTAAACCTCAAGAGTTCTTAGTTCAACAATTGCTACAATCGAACTCTAAACCTTCGATCTAATAGAAAATTGGCTGCCTGACATGAGCTCAAAGAATTCGCCCACAATTTACACATAAAAGAAAAGATTTAACTTCCTGATTAAAATGGCGAACTCTTCGTTGACAGCGACGACGACGAAGTATATTCCAAGAATTATCCCGTTTTCTTCCCAACGACAGCGTATTGACTAAGCACATCGACGGCAGAATAATCCACGGCAGAAAATCAGCTTAAACGTACAACTCCGCAATAGCTACGAATTACTCGCCTGAGCGCGACAAAGTGAGCTCTCAGGAGATCCTTGTCCGTCTAAAAAACTAGCGCCAAGTGAGCCGAGCTGTCCGGCCGCGCTCTTTCTGCGTTCTTTATATAGGAGATATCCGCGCGCTTTTGACTAGGCGCCAACTCTCCCGCGTCTTTGTACGCGCCTCTTCTTTCGCTCCAACTGTTTCGCGCCTCTTCTTTCGCTCCAACTGTTTCGCGCCTCTTCTTCCGCGCCCGCTATTGGCGGCTCTTCTTCGCGCCAGCCTTTGGCGGTTCTTCTTCGCGCCAGCCCTTTTGGCGGTTCTTCTTTCCCTCGCATCGTTCGCGCGCGCGCGCCAACTTAGGCGGGCCTGTTTCCCTCCAACTCCTATAGGCGCGAGCGGCACCTTTTGGCGGCATCCATCGTTCGGCGCGCTTCTCGTTCCCGCCTACTCCAGCTCTTAGACGCGAGCGGCATCCATTGCTAGCGGCAATCACCGTCGCCCGGCCTAGCCTAGCGCTCATACAGCAGTCGACTACAGCGTGAAAACAGACAGCCGACATCGATCAATAATACTATCATCACTACTGCCGTATTCTTTACCCGACCAAGCTCAATCTTGCCTGGCGCTATAGTAATTTTTGTTACAATGGCTCGCGCAAAACCATTAGTTCATTGCTGTTAAAACCTCGTTTCAGATTCCGTAAGGAACGTTTTGACGAGGCCATTGCTGTACGTTGGTCCCGGGGAAGAACTCACTTGTAGCGCAGATGCAAATCCACCGGCCTCTTTTTACTGGGGGATTAAGGAGGACAACGCCACTAAATGGGAGTTTTTGGCAGAAGGTGAGAAGGTCGTGGCAGAGCTGAAAAACGGAACGTCTTCTGCAAAGTACAAATGCCAAGCAGTGAATGTAGTCAGAGGAGTGTGGCACGTAAAAGATTCACGTAAGTGAGAAGATATAATGCGTGAATTCTTCAATGCTAATGCTAAGCATGAAATTCTAATTCGACAAGACACTGTCACACAATCAGCAATCAACTGGCTTTGTTCCGCTACTTGCAGCTGCTAAGATTGGTACGAACAGTTGCTAATTCAGGAAAACATTGGGTTGAATAAATAGATAGTGGCGCAATACGAATTCAAAAAGTAAATGAATAGCCTAAACAAGCCGTTGAGGGAAGCAATGAGGGCGCTGCCAACAATTGCCAACTACGATGAGGGTGAGGAGGAGGTCAAAGAGAAGGAGGAAGATGAGGAGGCGAGGAGGAGGAGAAGGATACAATGATGAGAATAAAGAAGATGATGATTACGACGATAATGATGATAATGATGTTGATGATATTATTTCTTTTGTTTTTTTTTGGTTTTTATTATTGTTTTTTAAATTATTTCTATTAATGTTGTTCTTGTTGTTATTACGATGTTGTTGTATTTGTCTATTGATATTTGTGCTCTGATAGCAAGTGATGTTATGCGATGCAATACAGTGCCAACGTAACGTGAATCATTATTATGCGATATAACGCATTCTAGACTAGCCTACTGTCTTAAATGTTTCTAGAAGACATAACGGCATTTACGGCTTCAATGAACTCAGTTCTTAGCATTCGATAAATAGTTACCGAAGGTTATAGTTGTTCTCGTAACTATTGCTTAATTATTTGCAGAGGAAGTTTCCTTGACAAAACACGGCAAAGCCATTCGCATTGCAATCGGCGTGAGCGTCTCCGTTGTCGTTCTGTTGGTCATCATTGCTGGGGTCGTCATTTGTAAAAAGTGTCTGCAATGCGGCAACTAATAGTGACCCACAATGGAGTCGTTCGCTCGAAGGACGAGCCTATGTCAGCTTATTCCACCAAGTAGTTGATATTTTAATCGAATAAAATGACAAAACTATCAGCTCGACTTTCCACGTTATTTACACAGTGTTGGGATTACACGTATGTCGATTTATTATCAGTTGCTTTCGACCATGTAGTTGAACGTTAAATGGATAAAATGACAAAATTGTTGAGCTAAGCTTTCCACATTATTTACAAAGTTTTTTGAGCTAAGTTTTCCACATTATTTACAAAGTGCTAGGATTACCCGTGTATTCACAAATTACCAAATCGCTTTTGTCAGCGTTAACTCAGTAGTTGAATTGTAAACGGTTAAAATGAAGTAAATGAGCTAAACTCTATACATCATTTATACAGTGCTAGGATCAGACTTAAACGTTTATCGAGAACTCATTGCATCGTATGTTAGATCACAAAACGTGACATTCCTGTCTGTTTGGAGACCTGGAATTCGTAACTGACTTTCTTCAGGCGGCTATATGCCAAATTGTGACTTTCCAGAGTTAATCACGTGCGTATCTGTCTTACACAAGTAGGGAGCGCATGGATCAGCTCTGCGCTTCAGTCAATCTGTGGAGTAAGAGTAAGTGACGAGTGAGCAGCATGGCATCGTATTAGTGTGTATGTATGTATGCATGCACGTATGTGTGTCTGTGTATGTATGCATGAATGTACGTATATATGTATACATGTGAGTATGTACGTATGTATGCATGCATGTACGATCGAAGAGATGTCTGCAATGACAAGGTCTGTTAGAATGTTGCTTCGGCCATCTGCAAAAATAGCATGGGATATAGTGTAAAACTATTCAGCGTTATTACAGGAAATAAAACTGACGATTAACCAAGAGCAAGTGAATGAGCAAAGGATTTCAGTGTGAGCAAATTCAATTTCAAACTCTATCTTCTCTCTCTCTCTCTTTCTCTATCTATCTATCTATCTATCTATCTATCTATCTATCTATCTATCTATCTATCTATCTATCTATCTATCCATCCATCCATCCATCTATCTATCTATCTATCTATCTATCTATCTATCTATCTATCTATCTATCTATCTATCTATCTATCTATCTATCTATCTATCTATCTATCTATCTATCTATCTATCTATCTATCTATCTATCTATCTATCTATCTATCTATCTATCTATCTATCTATCTATCTATCTATCTATCTATCTATCTATCTATCTATCTATCTATCTATCTATCTATCTATCTATCTATCTCTTTCTATCTATCTATCTATCTCTTTCTATCTATCTATCTGTCTGTCTGTCTGTCTGTCTGTCTGTCTGTCTGTCTATCTATCTATATATCTCTTTCTCATTCTCATTATCTTTCTCTTCCTATTATCTATGTATCTATGTGTCTCTGTTCTCTATCGCGCGACGTGATTCTGCGTCCGTTATCTGAAAGTCGCCTTTCACTCACCTATGAAATATTTCCAAATGCGCTATATAAATGAACAATTGAAGCAATGAACAAATAAATGAATGGCACTAAAGTGTGCTTGCATTCCTCCACAATGCCTGGTTTCGTGAATGGAAACGTGATACGATAAATTTGTTAACGAGAGTTTGGTCATGACGACTAGTATGGCGTCTGTAACATCGACGTGTTATTAGTGTAACATTAAACACAACGCAATAGATCTGCAAGATATTGACTTGCTTACCTACTTTGAATAAAGGGTAAGGCATTGCGCCCCTTAACTGAATTAAAGGGAATTCATTGCGTTGCCTCACGGCCCGTAGACATGGACTTTAATTAGCTTGGCGCTCATTCAAACAGGAAACGGTGGCGAAGAATCTCAGTTTGTTTGAGACTTAGGTCTTAAAAAAATAATTTTTAAGGACAGCATTCTCCTACTGCAGGTGGAGTATAATTTGATTTTACCAATTTTAGTTTTTTTAAAAGCTAATCATTATTTTAAGCACCCAAGAGTGTGAAAAGAAACTTGAGAGAAAATAGGACACAAGAAATCTACGATCTAAACAAATCCAGTCTAATACGATCACTTCGACAATAGGAGTGCAAAGTACTAATGCATTGGAATCAGACAGCGAAGCTATTCCACCTATTTGAGCATTAATCGGAGAATATGTAATTATTAACGAACTCTAACGCCAGCTTTCCTATAATTGATTTTCACGAGACGTCATACGTACTCCGAGACATCCCAACGCTTAGCTTCAAAGAACAGTATTAACTTGCCAAGAACAACGAGTTAAGCACTTGGCGATCCGACATTGCCAACTTTGCAGTGGAAGATTCCAGCATTCTTTAATTCTACATTCCTAATGACCAGGTCGCACCCAGACGAAGCATCAACGCTGTATCGCTGCCGATAAGCCTCAAGAATCCCCGTATCACTCTGGTAGATTGTGATTGTATTGTATTTGATAACTTATGTAGCGCTTCTTAGAGAACAAACTACTCAGAGGCGCTTCCAGCATGAGAACCCCTGGGAAAATAAGAACGTCTTTAAACAACGAGCTGACTCAGCTCTATCACCAACAGTTACCCTTGCACGAAACGACAGCGGAAGTTCATTCCATAGAGATGGACCAACAACAGCAAAACTGCCGCGCAAGCGAGGACTTAACAAGAGGAACAAATAGATCCAGACGATCTAGAGAACGTAGAGGACGGGATGTTGCAGTGAGAAGGCCGAATAAGGTCACAAAGATATTTTGGAGCCTGGCCCAGGTGAGCTCTAATTATCAGAGACAATAGTTAAAACTGAATACGAGATTGGATAGGGAGCCAATGAAGTTGCTGAATGATGTAATCTGAGATATGAGAGAACCGAGGAAGACGTGATATTAACCTGGCCGCAGAATTTAGTACTGATTGAAGGGAGGACAGCCGAAACTCGTCGGGATATTCGTCGAGCCTTGCGATTACAGCCACCCGATGTATAAACAGCCTTTCACCCCCGACGAACATTTCAACGGTACAGATTCAGTTGCAATCGATATTACGTTTTCCGGTACTCTGGCCTGTCCTTGAACACCTAATGAAACAGCTTAGGATAAAGCACACCAACCTTTTGATAATAGTATACGGTACTTATGATTAGTTCGGAACTCTTTTGGTTAATGCTTCATGAACACTTAACATAAGATGATCATATAATCATCCATTACAACTTGGCTAACCCTCTCCCTCGCCCTTGATCTTCCCATTGACGGTCAGTGTCCTCATTATAGCTGAGTTGGAAATCTCAAAACAAATATCTGCTCTTCAAGAGGATTTGAACCTCCGATCTCTCGATTAACAATCCAGGAGGCTGACCACTAGACTATCGCGCACCTCTCATCTATTGTTAATAATGAAGTACTTTTCCACAGCGGAATCTGGTTATGGGCCTGTCAATCTAGAGAGAACATCCTGTGGCAGTAATAGTCTTATTAGTTCCATCTTGGAAACATGGTTATATTGTAGTGAGTGATAATCATCGACCAAGCCTTTGATATACAAATCAGGGTTCCTGTTAACTTGTAATCCTGTAAAGGTACATGGTTAAAGGTACAGGATCTACCAACCTCCTCCTTCACTTTCGCCTTAATATCACGATTTCGTGTAGCAAAACGGCCAGACGAGTGATGTGCAGGGTTTCCCAAAATTAGAAGCCATGGGAAATTACCCTGATCTGAAATGAGAAGCTTTTGTGTGGGTCTTAGTAACCACTGAAACCGGAAAGTTGTTCGTGGAAAGTCTGCGTCATGTTTATGATCTGAAAGCTAACAGCTGCATATATCGTGTTACTACTATGATCTCAATAATTGATTGCTTACTCATTTATTTAACACTGATGACGAAGTTATTTAATTTCCAGATGGCTTCAAATAAATTTACGTGTATTTATCGACCAGCATCCGGTCTTGCTCAAATCTTTGCAGAAATCTGTAAAAACATTGGCTTCATAATACACTGGTCAACATAGAAATCGTTACTGACTGGAAAAGGCCCTAATGTGTAGCATCTTGGTGTGCTGAACACGAATATAACCAAAAAAATTTTTATTGGCTCTCGTTTTGAAAATATTTCATATAGTTCATTTTTTATGTTTCACCATGTAAATTTATGCAGTAGGACTGCGACAATATCCTAAATAAGTCTAGAATGATGTAATATTCAACCTCATTGCATAATCCCATCATGGACACATCATGCACAGTTGATTACGTCATTTTCTGATGCAATGTAAAACTACAGCCAGTCGGCTGCTGACGTAAGATGACGTCAGCAGTGTACTATATAAAGCGAGTCGGAACGGTTGAACATTTACAATATTACAGACTTTGTGCGAGACAGTTTAAGCTACTGTTTTATAAAACTATTATTACTTTATCCATTTAGATACAATACAGAACAGTAATGCCTCGGAAGTGCGTAAATACTGTGGACAACTTTTGTTACATTTGTGGGGAAGTGACATTTGCCAACCAGAAGAAAAGTATCACTTATCAAGTCAAGAAGGCATATCATGCTTACTTCGAATGCAAGGTTGGTGACCAAGACAAGCCATGGGCCCCGCATATATGCTGTGCTACATGTACAACACAGCTTTCACAGTGGTTGAATGGCAAAAGACCATCAATGCCGTTTGCAGTTCCCATGGTGTGGAGAGAGCAAAGCAACCACGTAGATGACTGTTACTTCTGCTTGGTTCCTCCTCTTTCCGGTGGAATAACGAAGCAAAAGAAGTCGACAATAGTCTACCCAAACATTCCGTCAGCATTGAGACCAGTTCCACATGGTGATGGACTTCCTATTCCAGAACCTCCAGCAGAATATATTTTCCTTGATTCATCTGATGAGGACAAGGGTGAGCCGACATGTTCTTCTCCTGGTCCGTCAGCGTGCAGTGATCCCGATTTTCACTGTGGTGCATCATCAACCCCACACAGAATAACACAGGAAGAACTAAATGACCTTGTTCGTGATTTGGACTTATCCAAAAACAAGGCAGAATTGCTAGGATCAAGACTCCAACAATGCAATCTTCTAGAAGAAGATGTCACAATTACTTCATATAGAAAGCGCCATCAGCAGTTGGAACCTTTCTTTATGAAGGAAGGTAATCTGGTATTCTGTTCCAATATTGACGACCTCATGAATGCCTTACAGATCACTCATGACCCACAAGAATGGAGACTCTTTGTAGACTCTTCAACACTGAGTCTTAAGGCTGTGCTTTTGCACAATGGAAACCGTCTTCCATCTATTCCATTAGCGCATGCTGTCCACATGAAAGAGACATACGATAACCTAAAACAGCTACTGCATTCCATTGACTATAACAGGTACAAATGGCACCTGTGTGGTGATTTGAAGGTAGTTGCCATTTTAATGGGACTGCAGCAAGGATATACAAAATATATGTGTTTCTTGTGTGAGTGGGATAGCCGAGCAAGAGAGTTGCACTACGTGAGGAAGGAATGGACTCCCAGACAAAACATGGCAGTTGGACAGAAGAATATCCAGCACCCAGCTCTGGTCGAGGCTCACAAAATCCTACTACCACCCCTTCACATCAAACTAGGTTTGGTGAAGAACTTCGTGAAAGCCATGGACCGCACTTCGCCAGCTTTCCGATACCTGCATGAAAAATTCCCTCGACTCAGCGAAGCAAAGATTAAAGAGGGAGTTTTTGTGGGTCCTCAGATTAGAGAACTCTTCAAAGATGACCGCTTCAACAACTTGCTGGAGGGTGATGCGAAACAAGCATGGAATGCTTTTCGTCTAGTGTCTACAGACTTTCTGGGGAATGTTACAGCAGAAAACTACAAGGAACTAGTAGAAGACATGCTCAAGCAGTACCAGAAATTTCACTGCAATATGTCTCTGAAGATGCATTTCCTTCATTCCCATCTGGATTTCTTCCCTGACAACTGTGGTATGGTTAGTGACGAACATGGCGAACGTTTTCATCAAGATATCGCAACAATGGAGCAAAGGTACCAGGGAAAATGGTCCACTACAATGTTGGCTGACTACTGCTGGACACTCCGCAGAGATGCTCCCGAACAGCTGTACAAGAGACAGGCAAAAAAATCTAAGAACTAGTCTATGACCTGGTTTTTACAAATATTAACTGTAAGTGTATCACTATTGGCATGCATTGTACGATATAAAATTACTTCATTTCAGATTACAAAAAAACTAGAGCCAATTCGGCATTTTCACTGTCATATTCGTGTTCAGCACATACAAATTGATAAGAACTGACTAATTTCATTTCAGTAACATGACTTTTGTAAAAATTTGTTGTCCAGTATATATCGCAGAAATATAAATGAAGGGTGGATAATCGATTCTACCGTGATCTGATATGACATCTAATAAGACTTGATCTGTTCTGATCTAAAGATATCTATTACGCCGTTTTCATAGTGTCAGAAGGCATCAGTCTAAGGTCATTTCAATGAGGTCGACGTGATAAAGCGTGATGCGTGGGAGGAGCCCGGTTGAAATCCGATAAATTTAAACATGCAACATATCCATCCATAATAATTGTTGCATACCATGAACGCAACGTTCTCAATGTTCTCAATGTTCAGTTCTTAATGACATTTAACATCGTTAGCGCTAATTCCGTGGGTGTATATGTCCGTCATGAAACAGCTGCAAACTCCACCCGTCATTTCAACCGGGTTACAGGGCTCCTTCCAAGCAACATGCATCCTGTGGCGTTTGTAGCTGTTCGTGATGGAGATACAGATCATGATAATTAGACACACGTGGGAAAATAGAATTAAGCGTAATTACTGAAAGTAACTGTTAAAGGTAGCAGGATCTAGAGCAGGGCTGGGCAAACTTTCTTGATTGAGGGCCGCACCAATGTTAGCCGTATGTGAAGTGGGCCGCATCCAAAGTACAATAAGAATAAGCGTTTAAAAACAAAATAATATAAAAATAAGTAACAATCATCAACAAGTGTACATTTATTATTTTACTCACTCTACTAGAGTAACTAGAGTAGACAACTGACTATTCACTATTCACTAGAGTCGACTAACTGCACAGGTCTCGTTATGATCAATGAGACCTGTGCAGCGGAGAAAAATTTTCAAGAAGTTTTTCGTACTCAGGATTCAGTTTGCTCGTTGTTATGCGCAACACAGACTGCAGATTCACATCTGTAAGCTGAGATCTGGTTTTCGACTTATTAATGTTCATACATGAAAACGTCTGTTCACAGATGTAAGTTGATCCAAAAATGATAAAAATCTGGCAGCAAAATTTTTCAGCCTGCCAAATTTACTGATTTTCAAAGCTGAATAGAATTCAGTTAGCGTTGAATTTCTAAATAACTCCCGGAGGGTGTTGTCACTTTGGAGATCAATCAACTCAAGTTGAAGTTCATCTGTTGCTGTTTCTGGATTGGCATTAAATGGGCAAGTGAGTAAGTTAAATTGTTCTTCCAGATTTCTGAACTCAATAAATCTCCTTGCAAACTCTTCTTTCAACGATGACGTTTGTTTACTGTACTTTTCTGCAATTGCCTGAGTAACATTTTGCGTTTGCAAATGAGGAAAATGAGTCAAGTTATTTTTATTCAGCTGCACTGAAAGGAGAACAAGCTTAGCTTCGAAAGACTTAACAGCTATATACAAGTCATGTGCAAAGGTATCTTTGCCTTGCAATGTCACATTAACTTCATTAAGTTTGTCAAACATGTCAACAGCAAATGCAAAGTCACACAACCAATCTGAGTCTTTCACCATTTGCAAAAATGCACAATCAATATTCTTCATTTCCACAAAGAGCATAATTTCGTCTCTGAGATTCCAGACTCTTTCCAACACATTACCCATGCTTAGCCAGCGCACATTGTTGTGGTACAGCACATCAGAATATTCACATTCAAGGTCGTCCAAAAAAGTTTTGAATTGTCTGTGGTTTAGACCTCGTGATCTAATCAAGTTAACTACTGTAACAATTATGTCAGATACGTGTCTGAAGTTAAGCACAGATTTGCAAAGGTTTTCTTGATGAATAATGCAGTGAAATCACAGTGCTTCATGTCCTGGATGTTGACTTTTTATTTTGTCATTAACGAGTTTAACAAGGCCAATGTGTTTACCTGTTAGAGCAGGTGCCCCATCTGTTGTCATGCTGGCCAACTTATTCCATGGTAAACTCATTCTGACAAAACAGTTTTGTACGCAGTCAAATAAATCTTGGCCAGTTGTGGTGTCTTTCAAAGATTCCATTACAGTAACTCCTCAGTAACGGTAAACTGTGCATCAACTCCCCTGATAAAAATAAGTAACTGGGCTGTGTCTTGGATATCTGTGCTTTCGTCCAAAGCCAAAGAAAACCAATGAAATGACCTACTTGACTGAAGTAGCTGATCCAGTAAATTTTCACTGATTTCGTCAATTCGGCGAACAACAGTTCTCCTGGAGAGGGATACACTTTCTAATTTGCTCTTGACTTCGGGGCAGACAACGTTGACAATCTTAAGCATGCATTCTTTGACAAACTCTCCGTCTGAAAATGGCTTGTTTTGCTTAGCTAACATATGAGCAACCACGAAACTGGCGGTTGTAGCAGCTTCTTGTATGTTAGACTGGCGATAAAAGACAGTTTGTTGCTGTTTCAAACGCCTGACCAGTTCATCAGCTCTATTTTACAATTCCGCTTGTGACAAATTTTGTCCATAATCCTCATGCTTGGACTGATAGTGTCTCTTCAGGTTGTACTCCTTAAATACGGCAACACTATCTTGGCATATTAAACACAAGGCTTTATTTTCAACATCTGTAAAGAAATAATTATACGTCCAGTTCTTGTTAAACGCACGACATTCGTCTGAAACTTTTCGCTTTTTATTCGAGTTCATTTTTACGATGGATTACAAACTTTTAAATTAAATAAATATTTCTGTATCGCTATTACTATCTTGGCATATTAAACACAAGGCTTTATTTTCAACATCTGTAAAGAAATAATTATACGTCCAGTTCTTGTTAAACGCACGACATTCGTCTGAAACTTTTCGCTTTTTATTCGAGTTCATTTTTACGATGGATTACAAACTTTTAAATTAAATAAATATTTCTGTATCGCTGTTAAATACAAAGACAACAAACAATAAAATATAGAATAGATTCGTCAAGTTTCGAATAGAATAGATGACATAGCGTGGCATAGATTACCCATAGGAGGGTTATGTCATAGATGGGTAATCTAAAAATTTGTTGACAGGCAATCAATACGGTCTTGTAAACGTAAGATTAGCCAAAAATCCACAATAATTTCCATGCCACTTGCGGGCCGCATTAAACTGTCAGGCGGGCCGCATGCGGCCCGCGGGCCGTAGTCTGCCCACCCCTGATCTAGAGGTTAGCCTATCGCGAGGTCAAAGGTTTAAATATCAGCCATGGCAGAAAAATGATTCGAGGTCCCTGTTCCACTGCACCCCCCTGCGACGTCAGCTATGAAGTGACTACACATGCTGGTACTGCAAATATCACACCGAGATAAAAGGAGGAAATCATTATGTAAAAAGAATGCGATGGTGCAGAAGTGAATCTGAATTTGTGAACATCTAGGCTGGAGAATTAGTACAAGAAACTCAAGATCGCCATATAGAACAGACAGTCAGTTTGAACTCTAACTGACAAGGCTTAGTACATATTGTTGAATAACCGTGAGTATAAATCGCTCCTACAGTACATAGAAAATTGTAGGTTGTCTAAACCTAGCAATTTAGTACTGCATTCTTTGGTCTTGAGTCGAGTTCGGACAGTTAGACTGACAGTCTAACATTTCCTAATCAAAGCAAAAATACCTAAATCGCTAGAGTAATCTAATCTAGTAAGCTACACCAATTGTACAATTGAAACAAACGACGTTCTAGAGTTTCATTTGGGTGGCCGCAGATTCCCTTCGCTCAGAACCGCGACCACCTTTCACCGTTAAGACACCGGGTTGTCCTGTCAAGGCGGAGGTCACTAGAATGATGGGGATAATTTTAATGATTTTTACTGTGTAGAATTTTAATGATTGGTATTTTGTAGAGTGTTAATGATTAGTGCATTGTGGAATTTTAATAGAACTTCTAAACAATGATTAGAGGTTTTTAAAGGATGTCTTCCCTCTGCAACCGAGGTAACTCCCCTAACCGATCGTCAGAGAGTCGTGCAGAGGAGAGGCCTCGACTTTCCAGCACCGAACCCCGACCCATTTGCTATGGGTCGATGCGCACCTCAGGGACGAGGAAGTCCTCTATAATATTTTATTATCTCATAACAATGACTCAGAAACCAACATAAGAAACTAAAACTATCGTAATCGTAATCCCGAGATTTCTACAGCGCCCAACGAAAGCCACGTCACGGGGACCAGCTTATTCACAGGCGCTCAAAATCGACAGGCAAAAGGGTTTTCTCTTCCTGGTCAAGATCCAAAAGTCAGGCAGAGAGACAGCGTGACAGCTACGGTGGGTGTGTTTGGTATTGGAGCAGAAAGAGAGATAAGAGGAAGAAGGGAGTCAGGATAGGATCAGTGAAAGAGGAATGTTAATGCAAATAGGAGAACATAGTACAAAGCATGCAAGAACATCAAAATAAGAACGAGTGTGAGCTCAATCGAAAGAGTCAAGGAAGACACAGTTTCAACTTAGAAACGCAGCAGTAGGCTATCTTGCTCATGTAAAATCCTAATTGCACTTTTCGTCGTTGTGCATGCAGTGTTTTCTGTTCAGCCATCACAACAACAAAAACCATGATTGCAATCGTGATCGTTATAAGCTCACTCACCGTCTTCCCAACTACAGGTATTGTTCGTTCGCCATCCAAATATTTATCTGTCATTATTTTGTAACTAACTTAGTTTCTAAACAGTGCTCATAACACGTAGCAAAATGTTGTAATTTTTATAGTGATATAGTGCTCGTTGTTTACCTCTCGAGGGTGTTGTATTAGCAGGATACCGTGGTGGTAAGATGGCTGATGGCTTTGCGTTGGAAAGACAAAGAAACGTAATCGTAAAGCTCTAGATTTCTATAGCGCTCTAAGAGAGCTAAGCAGCGGGAATCTCCTTCTTCCAGACGCTTAATCGAAAGAGTCAAAGAAGACAAAGTGTATAGGCAGGAAGGACTCGGTTCCCGGTCACGATCCATGAGTCAGGCAAGCCGATATTCGGAGAAAACGGCGAGTGATGGTTAGCAATGGAGTGGTAAGAAATATAAGTGAAAGAGGAGGAATCAGGATAGGATTTGTGGAAGAGGAGTGCCATCAGTTGTGGGTGATCTTCAGCCATTATCGAAAGGCCAACACAAACTGCCGAGCGATCACTGGCCGCAAGAGAATTCCAAGCGAGTAATTGAAAGATGCGTCCACAAAGAACTATGTGCCCTCATCTTCGGTAAGCTCTGTGCATGTAATTGTAAATATAATCAAATATCAATATACGTGTACTGCAAATGCCCGAAGTGTCTTAGTGCCATACAAAAGCTTCGTCAGGAAAAAAGCCCATTCGCCACGTGCATGAATCACATCCGCAAGAACCAGGTTGCTGGGTCAGCTTCCGTGCCATGGTTATGCAGATTGGAGATTATCAGGGCGTCTCGTTGAATTGCAATATGCCACTTAAGTCAGCAAGAAATTAAAAGTGAGACTTTTGTGTGAATACCGTAAGTATGATGCCGTAACTGCTATGTTGAGTGCAAGATACAGTCCAATACAGTGTAATAGTCCAGTCTTTCGGAACAGTCTTCCTGTGAACTGAAGTACTGTTTCTTCTCACTCAACTCAAGTTCCATTTGCTCATCAGCTTAAGACGCAGCTGTTTGGATCATTTAGATAGCCATGATCTTACCCTTTAAGAAGTCTTTAATGCGCTTTACAAAAACTCTGATACACACATACATACACACATAGTATTACATACATACATGTTTATATTATACACACATCCATACATTCATGCATGCATATGTAAATACATATTCTCTCTCCTTCTGGCTGGAATTAATCTCTCCTAGGATACAGGGCAGCCACACGGATCCTTCTTTACCAATTGCTTCAATCTCCATTATCTTCCTTCTTCAGTCTGAAGAGCTTTACAGCTTGTTGACTTATGTCTCCAATTCTCTTCCATTGTCTTCCCGACTGCGGCGTCTGTGAAGCTCTGCTCTCACAATTCCTTTAATGTAGCTTTCCTCCTCTGTCCTCATCACATGATCATACCATCGCAACCTGGCTTCTCGTACCTTGTCAAACATATACATTACTCCTAATATCTGGCTAATATACTCGATCCTTTTCTTGTCTTTCAGCGAGATTCCAAGTATCCATCGCAGCATTCTCATTTTGTTCTTATTTCCCCATGGTCTTCAAGGTGGAAGCACTTCTGAGTAGTTCGTTCTGTAAGAAGCGCTACATAAGTTATCAAATACGATACTATATGATACAATATGATTTAAGTTTTCTACAGCAGTCTCTCCTCCGCTTTCGTCAAAGTCGAGGCTTCTGCTCCGTATAGCATCACCTGTCTTATCATTGTTTTGTATATCTTAATACATCATGCACATACATACACACATACATGCATTCATGCATACATACATACTTACGTACATGCATACATACAATATAGTCTACGAAAATATTTCTTCATACATTCAGGTGTTGCTGGAAAGACAGCGGTCACAAATGTGCCAGTCACCACGGCCTACGTGGGAACCTCTGTAACTGTGCAGTGTCCGTACCGCTCAAGCAGTTGCGCAGGGATTCAATGGCAGAAGAGTAACGAATCTGCATCTACGGCAATCACGAGCAATTCTCAACAGAAATATGAATTCACGAACGGCTGTGGTCTTGTCATCAAAGACGTCAGAAAGGAAGACGCCTTGTACTACCAGTGCACCATCTCTGGTTCTTCAGCAGGCATCTTCCTATTCGTATTCCGTAAGTTACATCTAGAGTCCTACACTAGTTTCACGTGCTATAATGAACCGAATTGTTCATCTAAGTCAAATGCTACACGACACATAGGTGTCAAATGGAAAACTAGAGAAAACATTTGTTCTGTTCTCTTAACAGAGTCGCCCCAAAACCATGACTGAATGTCTAAAGTCGGTAACAAAAATAGGTGGGCTATAATTTTATCGGACAGATTAACAAAATCGCTCGTAACTACTTTTTACAGATGAAATCTTCATAGTTATTTGTTTGAGAATGACAACTTCGTAAGCACGCTTCATAAGCTCTTCACATAAGCAGAATGTCCTTAAAAACGTTTTCACAACGATCCCTTAGTGGAAACTACAGCTATACATTGGGTCGTATAATAAAAGCCAGGATCTAGATCCCAGGAACCAGGTAGTAATAGGTAATAACTTGATCCCTACGACTGTGTAGTAAGGGGTACTAATTAGGTTCTGATGGGCAGATACTAAGGATATCAACTAGGTCCTTCCAAGGAGGCAGTAAAAGCAAGTACCTAAGATCCGATGAGTATATAGTAAAACGTATTACCTAAGTCTTGAACAGAAGGTAATGAAAGGTTTGAAAAAGCATAACTGCGTAAATTTCCGATTAGTTTACATATCTTACAATGAAAAATCATAGACTTTCTCCGTTTCTTCTAGAATCGCAACCCAGTTGCACTACAACACCTCCTGATACTGACAAAGAAGTGGCCGAAGACGACAAAATACAATACATGTGCGATGCGACAGTCTATGGAATTGGACAGCCTCAGGTGAAGTGGTATGGTAAAGACGCTAAATTGGCTGAAGGTCAACCACAAGATAATTCACAGAGCTACCGTATTCGAGGAACCTTGTCAACTGTCGCTAAAGCGCCAAAGGTTCAGACGCTGGTGTGTTATGCCTCATTTGTTGGTAAACAGCCTTTTGCGTTGGTGAAAGTCTGCGAAACTAAGGAATTTGATATTTTATGTGAGTATTCTGTAAATTTAGACGACAATAGAAATAAATTATTTAAATAATTCGCAATATGTGAAATATATGTTATTAGGAAACATAATAAATCCGGCAAGACGGAAATGTTGCATTCCGCAACACCTCGGAAAATATGGTAACAAGCTGCTAAGCGGGATAAATCATTTTATATCAAATAATCCTATTCTAATGTCCTTAAAAGAGTGATCGCAGAATATGTAGGTAGCTACTAATGCATGCAGTTTTGGATGGGTTCCCACTCAAAAATGTTGAGCAAATATTTTTGAGATTTAGGCTTACAAGTGTCTGTTTTTATTTATTTACTATGCTAGCTTAATTATTGTAGTTTATGCAAGGTCCTTTTAAATGACGTCATAACATTACGTAATTATTTTCCCTAACTCCAGTTCGATGGTTTTGTGTGGTGGTGGAGCACTTGTGGTTCGCGAGCGTGAGTCAGATCTCCCGAGAGATACACAACATTCAAGCAACGTCCTTCTCTGTAGGCTACATAACACTATGTTTTCACAGTTCGATAAACAGCACTCTTGAATGCTTTAAAAATTAAGGTGCAGAATGTTTCTTCAAAGAATTTCCGATTACTGGATTGCCACTAGGGGGATTTAACAAACTCCTACAAAGTAGACCTACTGATATAACCGGATTTTATAATAAGAATTTGAAAAAGTAAAAATATAGCTTATTCATTAAATGGATTTTAAATTGGGGTTCCTTCTTCTGGACATCATGAACCCTGGTGACTGGCTCGCGAAAGAGCAGTAGTTCATTGTTGTTAAACCTTGTTTAGATTCCCCCAGGAACGTTTCGACCCGGCCATCGCTTTCCGTTGGTCCCGGGGAAAAGCTCACTTGTCGTGCCGATGCAAATCCACCAGCCACTTTCCAATGGTCGGTGAACGAGGACGACGCCAGTCAGTGGAAGCTTTTGGCAGAAGGGGAGACGGTCGTGGCAGAGCTGAAAAACGGAACGTCTTTTGCAACGTACAAATGCAAAGCATGGAATAAAATCAGAGGAGAGACGTACGAAAAAGAGTCACGTAAGTAAGAAGATAATCCAGGAATTGTTCATTGCATGGCATTCTAATTCTACCAGACAGTGTCACACAATCAAAACTCATTGACTTTTTCCGATAATTTCAGCTGTTAAAACTGACTATGTGCTCTGATATCATGTGGTGTTATGGATGCAATACAATGCCAATGTAACGAGAAGCATTGTAATGCGATGTGACGTATTGTAGACTAGTCTTCTGTCTTAGATATTTCAAGTAGACTTAACGGTATTTTTAGCTTTACTCAACTCAGTTATTAGCTTTTGTTGTTTTCGTTAACTATTGTTTAATTATTTGCAGCGGAGGTGACTTTGACAAAACACGGCAAAGCCATTCGCATTGCAATCATCGTGACCGTCTGCGTTGTCGTTCCGTTGGTCATCATCGCTGGGCTCATCGTTTGGAGAACGTGTCCTAAGTTCTGCCCTTCGTCAACTTAGAGTGACCCACAATAGAGTCGCTTGCTCGAAGCACAAGCCTACGTCAGCGTGTTTTGCCAAGTAATTGATATTTTAATCGGATAAAATGACAAAATTTTGAGCTCAATTTTCCACATTATTTACACAGTGCTAAGATTACACGTATGTCGACATATTATCAATTGCTTTTTAACCATGTAGTTGCTTAATTGTGACTTTCCGGAGGTAATGAATTGCGTATCTGTCTTACACAAGTAGGGAGGCGCATGAATCACCTCTGCGCTTCTGTCAATCTGTGGAGTAAGAGTAAGTGATGAGTGTGCAGCATGGCATTGTATTAGTGTGCATGTATGTATGCATGCACTTATGTATGTCTTTGTGTATGTATGCATGTATGTATGTGTGTATGTATGCATGTATGTATGTGTATATTTATACATGTGTGTATGTCCGTATGTATGCATGTATATATGTGTGTATGTAGGTATGTATGTATCTAATGTATGTATGTATGTAATGTATGTATGATTGTATGTATGTATGTAATGTATGTATGTATGCATGTACGTTTGTATGCATGTATGTGTGTATTATGTATTATGTATGTATGTATATCTTTCTATACCTTCATTTCGCCAGCATTTGAAGAACATTCTATTCAATCGTGGTCTCGTATTGTGAAGTCTCGGTCACATCTGATGAGTTTTCTTGATAAGGCCCTATATAAATGTGCACTTGCAAATTACAAATATCGAAACTCTACAAACAGATGGCTTAAAATGTTAAAGCAGAATGCTACCACTGATATTACGATCGAACAGATGTCTGCAATGACAAGGTCTGTTTGAATGTTGCTTCGGCCATCTGCAAAAATAGCATGGGATATAGTGTAAAACTATTCAGCGTTATTACAGGAAATAAAACTGACGATTAACCAAGAGCAAGTGAATGAGCAAAGGATTTCAGTGTGAGCAAATTCAATTTCAAACTCTGCCTGTCTTTTCTCTCTCTCTCTCTCTCTCTCTCACTCGCTCTCTCGCTCTTTCTCTTTATCTTTCTATTATCTATGTGTCTCTGTTCTCTATCACGGATTATTCAACATCCGTTAATTGAAAGTCGCCCTCCATTCCCCTTTTGAAAGGGCCAAATGACCTACATAAATTAACGATTGAAGTAATGAAGAAATGAATGAATGGCACTAAATTGTGCTTCTGATCTCTCCACAAGTCCTGGTTTTCTTCATCTTTTCTCAACCATCACTAATATTCCTAAAAATTGCTTCGATAAACTAAAATTAACCTACAAATTAATTCGATCAATAAACTTCAAACTTCTGTAACAGTTTTTTGGCATCATCTGTCGCAGATGAGTTTTGTGGTTTCATTGTCCTTCTTAGTGGAGATAAGCGCAAGAAAGTAATAGGTATCATCGTAAATATCACTACAAAATGAGATTGTAACTGATATTAACACGAGAACTTCGTCTCACAAAAAGTCTCCGGTGCATTCGACGTTCGGTGCTCCTCAGGTTGAACGCTAAAGTTCGTAAGACGAACTAAACGGAACTAAACGGATGCTTGGCAGAAAGTAAAGCAGTTGGGCTCCTTCCCTCTCGTTCTCTGATTTTCTGACAACCGGGTCTTGTTCTTCTTACGGTACATCTGGAGAACCATTTGACGTTACGCAGAATCGTGAATAAGCTGGTGCCCAGGGCTTAGAGGTTTTGGTGATTTTTAAACTTTCGAGATTAAGATTGCACTTAGATAAATACATTTCAGAAAATGAAGAGTGGAACATCACGACCCGAACTAAATAGGCTGCAGGGTAATTAAGCATATAGCTGATCTCAGAACCAGAATCCAGTTAACCAGTTACTAAATCATTATACTGAGAAAAACGAATAATGAGTACGGGTATATTGCAGTTCGTAGGGCATGTATCCGGTTTTCTCATGGTAATAAATTTAGCCTGTAATATGTAATTTAGGCTTCCATACCATCGCAGTGGCCGAAAGCGGGTTCTACGACGTCGGTGCAATGACCTCTTATTTATACAGAATTTCTCTTATAGTTTCTTATAACAACGCTGCAGCTCTTCGTATTAGTCTAATGGTCCGGATTCGTCATACCAGCTATCCTGTCAAAGGTCATTCATACATGCCACCAGACCCAATGTATGGGTGAATCGAAAAACCTTCAGAAACATGAAAATAGTACTCTTGCTCAAAGAATGTAACAAAGTTGTGGGAGTGCATCTTACTGTTAGAATGTTTGGATCAGACTGGCATGTTTTTGATTACCAGTCAGCAGTTGCAACAATTTACAAAAAAACTCATATTCGTATAACTAATCTTTGTGTCCTGCAGTGTAGAAAAATGCTGTAAACAATAAAACATTTTCTGAGGAATTTTGTGCCCCTATAGTTATGAAACATGGGTGCGAAATTCAGACTGTGCTTCTTTTGTCATGCAAAAGCTCGAAATATAGGCCTAATCATGATGTCATGCAAAAGCTCGAAATATAGGCCTAATCATGATGTCAGGTAAAGTGATATTAGGTCAAATGGGTTTTAAAGTAGATGACTGAAAATCTTAAAAACTGTTTCCCTTTATAGGATATTTCTGGAAAAGGCTAGAATGGCTATGACCTTGGAAAATTTGCTGCAGTTGTCACATGCCTATATTATGCCCAGCGTATAGCCATTTGCCAAAAATATTAGGCCTAATTAGCTTGTTAAGCATAATTTATGATGTCTCTGCAAACATCGAAGTTTTCTTATAATTGCGATCACACAATTTATTGCTTTTTTATACTTGAAGCATGATGGTGCGATAGTTTAGTGGTGTAACATTCTGAACTGTAAGTCCTGAGTTGGGAATTCAAATCCCCGTTCCAAAACAGCATGGAAATTCGAGATTTCTGTTTCATTTTCGTTTGTAACGCTTTTGTGAGTTCCCCAAGATGGCGCTATATCACGCGTCTTCATATATACACACAAACATTAGCGACCTCTTGATAAATCTAGAGGGCGCCAATTTTAGCAATTAAAATATTTTACTAATTTAATTGCTGAAATTTAATTGCTAACAGTTTTGCATCACCAAAAACTTTCTGGATGGCTTTGAATAAGTTAGGCCTACTACACAAAGAGAAGGGGCTACTACACAGAGAGAAGGTAACTTTGTCCTCTGCTGTGTTCTTGTCTACCCAAGAGCTAGCCAGTAAATTCTTCACCTTCACTGCAGGTGACATTTCTGATGTAGGGCTGAAATTTGTAGGTTACTTGGTATGTGTTAATTTTTTTCATCATAGGCTTTCACCTCCTGTCTTAAGCTTGTATTGTCTTTTCTTCAGCCGTCCTCGAGCCGATGACTGGCTGCACCACGTACAATTTTGTGCCATCCACGTCTATCCTTTATCTCCTGTAATAAGTGGTCGAAGATAACTTTCAGTCAAAAAATTTTTAAAGTGGTTTGCACATTCATATTTTCTTCACCTAACAAAAGCTCTCTTCTTGGCACCATTCCTACATCTCTTCTGAAAGAATGCTTTGCTGTCCTAGATCCAACCATTATATGAAGCATCAATTTCTGAATGCATGAAGGATCCTCCCCATCTGCTTTTTCTCTCAGCCCTAGTTCATCCTCTAGTAAAGAAACCTTCTCTCGACTCTGGCGACTTGTCTAATTACAGGCCCATGTCAACTCTGAATTTGTATGCAAAATTTTTAAACAGGTAGTTATGAATCATATGCAAACTCACCAACCCTCCAACTCATTTCAGTCGGCATACTGTAAGTTTCATTCAACAGAATCTGTCCTTCCTGCTGTTCATAGCGACATCATGAGCAATGGATAATGGTAGGATGACAACATTTTTCTTGACTTGAAACTGTGGACCATTTTTTTCTTTTGCATCGTCTCCAGTACTATTTTGGGGTTTATGACCCGCCCTAGATTGTTTTGCTACTTGGTTTAGCCCATGTAGTCAGTTAGTATGCTTAAATGGTGCTCATTTGTCTAGTGTTTTGTTAATATGTGGTGTTTCGCAAGTTCTAGACTTGTTGCTCTTTTGTTTACATTATACATCCCACCTTTAGGTACGTTGCTACACAATCATTCACTAGGATATCATTTCTATGCAGATGATACCCAAATCTACATTTCAGTTTACATTTTTGTCTTGTCACTGATCTGTGCACCTGTTGGCCGATGCGGTTCTGCGGTCTCTGGCCCACCACAATACTTAAAACCAGTTTCTCGATCCCCAGATTTATCATGATTCAACCAGGTCAACTGATTGTCTTTCTCTGATCATACCTAATACTAGAACTGTTCTCGGCGAATAAGTTTTTCGTTGCTAGCCTAGATTTTGGAACTCCATCTCAGTAGCTGTTCGTTCTGCTCAGTCGCTTGTGTCATTTCGTACTCAGATAAGACATGCCTTTTTCAAATTGTTTATCCACCATAGCTTGCCTATCTGTCTTAGTGGACTGGTCTTCTGGATTTTTGCGTGATTGCGGCTTGGATTTGAATCCGGTATCAGAACCTTAGCATCTAAGATGCCAAAAGATATTCACGTTTAACTAAATTCATGCCGGAAGTTTTAACCCCAATGAAATCTCCGACGTTTATTCACAAATTACCCCATCAAAGTCAAATTTCAAGCATAAAGTTTTCAAAATTTATGTTCTAAAATTGTTATGACACTCCTATAATCCGACCTTCAGAGATCTAAAAACCTTGATGTCAGCAACCTACAAAGAGGCACACAATTGCGTCTTACTAACACGGCCACTGATGCCGGATAAAGCACGTTTCACGTATATTAAGATATCTGTACTAGGCATGACCTTCTTCCTTATCTTTAAATTCAACTTCGTCTAGGTCATAGCCATTATGCAGCCTTTACTGCTAATAATGAATAGAAAGCAAACATAAAAATTATGCAAATAGAACATCATAGTCTAAAGCGTACAAGAACATCAAAATAAGACAAAAGCTGTATTAGTATATGATAGGTCTAATACTGAATCGAAAATAAGCATAATAAATCGTGCAAAAAGGAGAACAAGGTCCAAGCATGCATGAACACAACAATAGAATCGAGTGTGAGAGTAGTCGAAAAAGACGAGGCGGTAGCAGTTTACAATCTATAACCGCATCAATACAGGGGTCAACTAAAATCGGTATTCTAAGTTGCAATTTCGTCTAAAAGCATGCTTATTTCTGCTCAGCCATTGAAAACAACCACAGAGACGATGATTGCTATCGTGATCGTCATAAGCTCACTCACCGTCTTCCCAACTACAGGTATTGTTCATTTGCCATCCAAATATTTCTCTGTCATTATTTTGTAACTAACTTAGTTTTTGAACAATGCTCTTAACACATAGCAAAATGTTATAATTTTTATGGTGGTCATTGTTTACCTCTCGAAGGTGTTGTATTAGCAGGATACCGCGGTGGTAAGATTGCTGCTGGATTTGCGTCTGGAGAGACAAAGAATCGTAATCGAAAGCTCTACGTTTCTATGACGCTCTAAGAAAGCTAAGCAGCGGGAATCAGCTTCTTACAGGCGATTAGTCAGAACAAAATGTACACGCAGGAAGGAGTCGGTTCCCGATCACGATTCATTAGTCAGGCAGCCAGACAGTCGGACGACTACGGCAGATGGTGGTTAGCACTGGAGTGGTAAGAGAAATAAGGGAAAGAGGAGGAAGTAGGATAGGATATTTGGAAGAGTAGTGTCTTCAGTTTTGGGTGAAGCAGCTAACCGAAAGTGCCTCAACGGTGTGGTGATCATCAGCCAATATCGAGAGGTCAACACAAACTCCCGAGCGAACACTGGCCGCGAGAGATTTCAGCACAAACTTAAGGAGATATAGGTCAACCAACTGGAGGGTTGGGAACATAACCCCACTGGCCGTAAGAGAATTCTAAAGCTTTGAGCAGACGAGTAACTGAAAAGATGAATCCACAAAGAACTATGTGCCCTCATCTTTGGTAAAGTCAGTATATTTAATTGTAAATGTAATCAAATATCAACATAGATGTACTATAAATACCCGAAGTTTCAGTGCCATGCAAACGCTGCGTCAGGAAAACAAGCGTATTCGTCGCGTCCAAAAATCAAATCCGCAAGAAACAGGTGGTTGAGTCAGTTTCAGTGCCATGGTCACGCAGAGTGGAGATAATCAGAAGACCACGTTGAGTTGCGATATGCTCTTTAAGTCAGGAAAAAATGAAAATTGAGACTTTTGTGTAAATACCGCACATATGATGCAGTAACTGCTATTATTACTATTAATACTATTATTTATTATTATTATTATTATTTATTATTATTATTATTATTATTATAATTATAATAATTATTATTATTATTATTAAACAGACATTTCACAACAGCCTCAAAGGCGCGTGCAACGTTGAGTGCAACATACAGTCAAATGTAATGCAACAGTCCTGCCCTTTGGACCAGTCTTCCTGTGAACTACATACATACATACATACATACATACATACATACATACGTACATACAAACATACAATATAGTCGATGAAAATATTTCATCATACATGCAGGCTTTGCGGGAGAGGCGGCAGTCGCCTACGTGGGAAACGCCTCGATAACTGTGATGTGCCCATTGAGCTCAAACAATTGCAAAGGTATTCAATGGCAGAAGGTTAACGAATCTGGAACTGTGACAATCTCGAGCAACTCATCTCAAACGAAATATATTTTCACGAACGGCTGTGGTCTGACCATCAAAGACGTCAGAAAGGAAGACGCCTTGTTCTACAGGTGCACGATCTCTGGTTCCTCAGCCGGCGTTTACCTGTTCGTATTCCGTAAGTTACCTTGGAGTCCTACACTAGTTTCAGGTATTATCATGAAATGAATCTTTTCTCAGAGTCGAGAACTATACAACACGGATGTGTCAAATTAAAAAAAGCACAGAGACCTTTGCTGGTTTCCCTAAACAGAGTAGCCCAAGTCCATGAGTGAATATCTAAAATCGGTAACAAAAATTTCTGGACTATTGTTTCATCGCGCAGTTTAACAAAATTCCGCGTAAATATAATTTTGGCAGATAAAAATAAATGTTCAAAGTTAGTTGAATTTCAAAATGGTAACTTTGTAAGCACACTACCATGAGCCCTTTTCACAAGCAGAATGTCCTTACAAACACTTTCACAACAAAGCTTTAATGGAATCTACAACTATGCAGTAGGTCGCGACCAGAAAGTATAGTAAAAGTCATGATCTAGTTTCGACAACCAGGAAGTAATAGGTAATAACTAGGTCCCAACGACTAGGCGGTAAGAGGTATTATTTAAGTTCTGATAGGCAGATACACAAGGTATCAACCAGATCCTGACAAAAAGGCAGTAATTGGTAGTACCTAAGCCCCGAAGTATATATGCTAAGCCCCGACGAAGAGCGAAGTGAAAACTACTACCTAAGTCCTGATGAGCAGTTTGTGAAGGGTGCTACCTAAGTTCCGATGAGCAAGCAGTGAAACGTTTGGAAAAGCCTGTCTGTGTAAATCTCTGATTAGTTTACATGTCTTAATTGGAAATATCTGAATAGAACATGTACTTTCTCGTTCTCTTCCAGAATCGGAACCCAGTTGCACTACAACACCTCCTGATACCACCAAAGACGTGGCCGAAGGCGACAATATACAATATATGTGCGATGCGACAATCTATGGAATTGGACAGCCTCAGGTGAAGTGGTTAGATAAAGACGGTGAAATGGCTGAAGGTCAACCACAAGATAATTCACAAGTCCAACATATTCACGGGACCTTGTCAACTGTCGCTAAAGAGCCAAAGGTTCAGACGCTGGAGTGTTATGCATCATTTCGTGTTAAACAGGGTGACGTGTTGGTGAAAGTCTGCGAAACTAAAGAATTTGATATTCTGTGTAAGTATTCCGTCAATTTAGACGACAATCCAAATGAAAAATTAGATTCACTAATATGTGAAATGTATTTTATTAGCAATCATAATAGAACAGGCAGGGCGAGAGTGTTGTCTTGTGCAGCACCACGGCACATATTGTAACTTACTGTTCCGCTAGAAAATCATTTCACATCAAACAGTCCTATTCTAATGTCTTTAAAAGAGTAGTCTTAGAACATGCAGGTGACCACGAATGTAATGTTTTTGGATGGGTTCCTACTCAAATAAGAAGAGCAAAAAATGTTTCAAATTTAAGTTTATGAGTTTCTGTTCTTATTTTTTAACTTTCTAATTGTTGTAGATTATGGACGGTCCCTTCAAACGAGGTCGTTTAATTATGCAATTATTTTCGCTAATCCACCTCGGTGGTTTTGTAAGTGTTGTCCGTGGAACACTTGTGGTTCGCGAGCGTGAGTCAGGCGGTCCGCGGTACAGAAATATTCCCGCAGCGTCCTTAATTGTATTGTGTTGTTGTAGCTTTGTAAACAGCCTGCATTTTTAATACGGACGGTATCTGTTCCATGGTTTCTGTGACGACACTGTTCATGTCATAGTGAAGACATTTTGCCTTAATGGTCATATTTGTTCATTTCTGATAAAAATCGTTGGGCCATAGGACGTAGGTGGTCTGCAGTAAGTCGGACTCTGGAAAAGTGGTCCTCGGGACGAAAAACATTGAGAACCATTGCATTAACTCATAATGGTTTTCATTAAAGAAGATAGATTTTTATTAAACGTTTAAGCAAAAATTAAAATTATGATGCAAAACGTTTTCTCAAAGAATTTCTGGTTACGGGATTGCAACAAGAGGATTTAACAAACTCCTGCAAAATAGGCCTACTGACATCATCGGATTTTTATATTAAAATATTAAGAATAATATTAAGAATTTGAAAAAGTAAAAAATATAGCCTATTCGGTAATTATGATTTAGCTTGGAGTTCCTTTTTCTGGACATGATGTACATTGGTTAATGGCTCGCGAGACCAGCATTTCATTGTTGCCTTAATATCGTTTCAGATTCCCCCAGGAACGTTTTGACGTGGCCATTGCTGTACTTTGGTCCCGGGGAAGAGCTCACCTGTAGTGCGGATGCAAATCCACCGGTCACTTTCCAATGGTCGGTGAAGGAGGACAAAGCTAGTGAGTGGGAGCTTTTGACAGAAGGTGAGAAGGTCGTGGCAGAGCTGAAAAACGGAACGTCTTCTGCGAAGTACAAATGCATAGCATGGAATGCATTCAGAGGAGTGAAGCACGAAAAAGAGTCAAGTAAGTAAGAAGTTGATGCGTGAATTGTTCTTTGCTAATGTTAAACATGCATTCTACTTCGACGAGACAGTGTCACACAATCAACACTCATTGGCTTTTCCCGCTAACTGCAGCTGTTAAAACTGACTATGGGCAGTTGCTAATTCAGGATTGATATTTGTGCTCTGATATCATGTGATGCTATGGATGCAATACAAGGCCAATGTAACGAGAAGCATTGTAACGCGTGGTAACGTATTGCAGAATAGTCTATTGTCTTAGATGCTTCGAGAAGACATAACGCCATTTTCAGTTTCAATGAACTCTTAGCATTTGACGAGACTTTTAATTGTTCTCGTAACTATTGCTTAATTATTTGCAGCTGAAGTGACTTTGACAAAACACGGCAAAGCCATTCGCATTGCAATCATCGTGACCGTCTGCGTTGTCGTTCTGTTGGTCATCGCTGGGGTCGTCATTTGTAAAAAGTGTCCAAACGTTCTGGAATGCGGCGACTAATAGTGACCCACACTGAAATCGCTCGCACGAACGACGAGCCTACGCCAGCTTATTTCACCAAGTAGTTGATATTTTAATCGAATAAAATGACAAAACTATCAGCTCGACTTTCCACATTATTTACACGGTGCTAGGATTACACGTATGTCGATTTATTATCAGTTGTTTTCGACCATGTAGTTGAACTTTAAATGGATAAAATGACAAAATTGTTGAGCTAAGCTTTCCACATTATTTACAAAGTTTTTTGAGCTAAGTTTTCCACATTATTTACAAAGTGCTAGGATTACCCGTGTATTCACAAATTACCAAATCGCTTTTGTCAGCGTTAAATCAGTAGTTGAATTGTAAACGGTTAAAATGAAGTAACTGAGGTAAACTCTATGCATCATTTATACAGAGCTAAGATTAGACTTAAACGTTTATCAAGAAATCATAGCATCGTATGTTAAATCAGAAAAACGTGACATTCCTGTCTGTTTGGAGACCTGGAATTCGTCTCTGACTTTCTTCAG
Organism: Norana najaformis; assembly: GCA_964023275.1. Taxonomy (NCBI): domain Eukaryota; kingdom Metazoa; phylum Annelida; class Clitellata; order Crassiclitellata; family Hormogastridae; genus Norana; species Norana najaformis. The sequence continues at coordinate 2,418,319 of OZ029923.1, read as the reverse complement.
GCGGCTGTTTGCTTAATTGTGACTTTCCGGAGGTAGTGAATTGCGTACCTGTCTTACACAAGTAGGGAGCGTATGGATCAGCTCTGCGCTTCAGTCAATCTGTGGAGTAAGAGTAAGTGACGAGTGAGCAGCATGGCATCGTATTAGTGTGTATGTATGTATGCATGCACGTATGTGTGTCTGTGTATGTATGCATGAATGTACGTATATATGTATACATGTGAGTATGTACGTATGTATGCATGTGAGTAGTAAGAGAAGGGTTACTTTAAACTCATGCATGCCTTGATCGCGAACGTCGACCGACTTCTGCTAATGGCTTGCGAGTTTTTAGAACTTTTTCGAATCTGATTATTATCTGCAGCAGAGTGGCACGCAGCTTATATATGTATGTAAGTATGTATGCATGTGTGTATGTATGCATGTATGTATGTATGTGTATGTATGTATGTATGTATGCAGGTATGTGTGTAAGCATGTATTTACAATTCAACTACTTAGTTAACGCTGTGTGTATGTAAGTATTATGTATGTATGTACGTATAAATGTATGTATGCATGTAAGTATGTAACATGTTTGTATTATGCATGTATGTATATCTTTCTATACCTTCATTTCGCCAGCAGTTGAAGACCATTCTATTCAGTCGTGGTCTTGTATTGTGAGGTCGCGAACACGTCTGATGAGCTTTCTTTATAAGGCGCTTTATAAATGTGTACTTACAAATCACAAATGCACGATTGTTTGCATTGGCGAAAAGCAAACTACGATAAGCATCTATTATTTCACAGATTGACAAATATAGGCCTATTTGAAAACTAAGAAAGAAAAATTCCATAAGTTAGTTATCAATTCTCAGGCATTTAGCGACAGCAAATATTGAATATCGAAGCTCTACAAAATTTACTCTCTAGGTGATGGCCAGTGGTAGGCTATTTTACAGTCCATTTCAGTTGTTTAGCATAAAACTTATTCCAACCGTGACACTTGTATCTTAACGACAGAGTTTCTTAATGCATTGTGCTCCCACTGCCATTACGATCGAAAAGATGACTGCAATAACACCCGCTAAAATGTTTCTTCGACCATCTGCAAAAATAAATAGGATATAATGTAAGCTACAATTAGACCTAGGTCCAAAATTATTTATTAAATTTCGAAACGTTAACAAAACACGAATACTAACAAATCAAATACTCTATTGTTCACCGAAAGCACCTACTAAAGAAATCTCCCGTGTTCCATAATGAACACACTCATTTCTTGAGCCACCAATGGACGAATGTATGCATCGAATGTATGTATGTATGCGTGTATGTGTGTTTGTTTGTATGTGCATATATATATGTGTGTGTGTGTGTATGTATGCGTGTATATATAAATGTACATATATGTATATATGTATGTAGGTGTGTATGTATGTATGTGTGGATATATGTATGTGTGTATGTATGCATGTATGCATGCATATATATATCTGGCTATTTATATAGCGCTTTTAAAGGATATCACAAACGCGCTAGACGAATCCCAAAGTCCTAGACGCCAGGCCAGGGCATGGCAGGACTTGCCTTTCACTTCCCAGTTTATGATGTTATGCAGTTCAACTGTTTCATGACAGAGACAAATGCTCGCGAATAACTCGCCCAGGATCATTACTCGGAATCTGCTCAACAAGCTAGAGCCTGCAATATTATAGTGTAGACACTAGATAATAAAACTATTTAAAACAATAACTGCTCCTCATACAAGCTGTAGACAAGTTGGAAATGAAAGTATTAGACTGCACGAGCCGGAATTGGGCGTCGCAAAGAAGACAAAAACTGGGATATAATTGTCTTTTAGGGTGGCGGCAGATGTACTTACTGTTATAAGCGTATAAATTTATATGGCCTAATAGTTGAAGACAGGCCTAAAACTGCAGCTTCAAGGATGTCTTACAGCGCATTAAACTACTTAGAGTTCAATCACCCTAAAAAGAATACAAGGAATATAATAAGAATATAAGAATACATAGAACACAAAAGCACTTACCAGGTTTCATTATGGAATTAGAATTTGAAGCCTGTTTCTCATTTTGTTGAAAAGTGAAATAGAGAGTGTGAATGTAATTACCGCTAATAAGATTAGTGATATCATTATCGTCACATGATGTTATTTTTAAAACATACAGTAAAGTAATAAAAAAACCTACATTAAATAACGTGACAAGAGTTTCACCGCAGTCCTGTATGAGTCTCGATTATCGTGAATAATAGTTGACACTTGTTGCACTTGCTATTTTATGTAGGAAGTAGTTCGAGGCCGCCTGCAGTTGGCGAATAATCCTTGGGAAGTATTTTCTTCTCGTACGTTGTCGAAGAACCACTGTTTCTGTCGACACACAGGGCGCGCCTTCCGTGAAAATGGTTATTACATCGATAGCATTACACGTTGGACTGCTTGTAGTCATTTCACTTACAGGTATTGTTAATAGAAAAACAAAAATATTTCATTTAAATTTCTAGTATAAGTAGATTAGCATGGAAATGTTAATATGGAGCTAAACATTTTTCTACCACAATTTGCGTAGCTCTCGAGGGTACTGTATTAGTAGGATAGCGTGATGGTAAGGTAGCAGACGGCAAAACGTTTGGAAAGACACTAAAGCAACCGACGGGGAATACCTCAAAGAAGACATGAGTTTCAGTCGTTATTGAAAGACCAGCAGAAACCCTGCTAAACGAACACTGTATTGTGTGGTATTTGATAACTTATATAGCGCTTCTTAAAGAACAAACTACTCAGAGGCGCTACCAGCATGAAAACCCCTGGGAAATAAGAACGTCTTTAAACGACGAACTGACTGAGCTCTATCACAAATAGTGACCCTTCCATGAATCGAAAGCGGAAGTACATTCCATAGAGATGGGCCAACAACAGCAAAAGCCCTCTGCTGCGCAAGCGAGGACTTAACACGATGCACAAATAGTTCCATAACAATGGCAGCAGGAGATTCCAGAGCATCGGACTAGCGAGCGATTGAAAAGCCACCAAGAGCTATGTGCTCTCATTGTTGGTGCGGTCAGCGTGTGTAAATGTAAATATAATTGAATGTCCCTGTTCATGTAATGTAAATGTCTTAGTACCACACAAAATGTCTTAGTACCACACAAAAGCTGCATCAGGAACAAGTTTTATTAACGGCCTCAAAAAATCAATCCTCAGGAACCAATTTGTTTGGTCAGCTTCAGTGTCGTGGTCATGCCGAGTGGAGATAATCAGAAGACCTTGCTGAATTGTGATAAGCACTTTACGACAGCAAGAAATTAAAATAGAGCCTTTTATGTAAATACTGTAGGTAAAGTGCAGTAATTGTTATGTTTTGGGCAAAAAAGTCCATTACAGTGCGATAGTTGAGTCCTTTGGAACAGTCTTCCTGTGAACTGAAGTACTGTTTCTTCTGAACCAACTCAAGTTGCAGTTTCATCATAATGTTAAGACGCAGCTGTTTGGATCATTTAGATACCCATGTTCATAGCGCTTTGAAAGTTCCCTAAATGCGCTACATAAAGCTCAAATACATACATATATACAATCTTATACACATATATACACACATATACACACATACATACATTTATATACGTACATACATACCTAAAACATACAAACATGCATACACATATAAATACACAGATACATAATACATACATACATGTATACACACTTACAGACTTGCATACACGCATACATACATACATACGTACATATATACATATTATACATACATGTATACACACAACATGCATACGTACAAACAAACAAACAAACAGACATAAATACATACATATATGCAATATAGCCGATGAAAATATTTCCTAATTCATGCAGACGTTGCGGGAAAAGCTGCGGCCACCAATGTGCAAAGCACGTGGGCCTACCTGAGAGTCGCCTCTGTAACTGTTCAATGCCCGTTGAGCTCAAGCAGTTGCTCAGGGATTCAGTGGCAGAAGCTTAGCGATTCCCGTTAATACAATGCAACCACTGCAGGCCTGGGTCAAGGCACCTCTGTGCGTGAGGATGTCGGTTCGCATTTCGAAAGCGGGTATATTTAAGAGATTTAAATCTCGGACTAGCACGGTCCGTAGGGACCTACGCGAAGACCTTAAATGGCGCGGTGCCAATTAAACGGGGCAGCGGTGGTGAAGGATCTCATCCGATGAATTCATTGAAAAATGTGCAGGGTCGATGCCATACAGTCGCTATAGAAAAACATTTGTATTTACTGCCACCGCCACTGCTGCCTCCGCTGCTGCTTCTACTACTACTACTCCAGCCACTATTACAGTACGAAAGCTCAACCACAGCCACAGCCGTGTCACGATATTTCGCCATCATACTGAAATCTCAACCCTACAGCCTGCCACTTATCGAAAAGACAGAAAACTGACGAAAGAGATGTTAATGTTAAAGAAATTATTCATGTCTGGTAATTTTATTCTTGTTGGTCTTCTTCGAAATGTATTAAAATCTCAAAGAATTAAAATGCCGCTTTTATGGACTTTTAAAGGCCGGCAATCACGATGAAGATGTTAATGAAAATGATAATAAGGGCGACAAAATAGTTAAATAATCAAACATTTTATAGGAATTTTCTATGTTTTATTTCACCGAACAATATCTTGCCTAGAACATTGAGAAAAGCACTTGGCGATCCGACATTTGTCAACTTTGCAGTGGAAGAGTCCAGCGTCCTTCATATCTAGTTTCAGATCCAGTTCCAATCGCTGTTACGTTTTCCGGTCCTCTGGCCTGTCCTTGAACACCTAATGAAAGGACTTCAAAGAAAATACGCCAACCTTTAAAAGAATTTACGATACTTAAGAATAGATCATAACTCTATCGGTTTATGCATCACGAGCAATTGACATAAGATGATCATATCATCATCCTTTAAAACCTGGCCATTTCAAAGTCACGTTTATAGATAAAAGAAATTGTTTGAAAGAATGTAAAAATAGTAAATAGTTACAGATTAGACAAGTCAATGGTGTCACACATTCTTTCAAATCTGAGCATTGATTCCTTTTGCTTAAATACGGTATGTGCGCTGGGTAAAGTAAAGGAATTAACAACGTTTTACTACGTGTTTGAGCACCGTTCAAACTCTAAACAAGTTAAAAAATAGTGAAACATACAAAATATTTGGATGGCAAATGAACAATACCTGTATTTGGGACGACGGTGATTGATCTCACAGCGATCACGCTGGAGTAGATATGACTAGGTTTTCGATTTATTCAGGTATCTAGCAAAGTTCTGATAATATTAGTTGATATCGTTCGAATTCCGACAGTTGGACTGGCAGTGTGAGATTTTCAAGCTAAGCAAATATAACTAACTTGCTACAGTAAGCAAACCTAATTTAATCTAGGTTAACTTGAGCTAAGCTAAATGTTTTGCGCCACAGCAATAATTCACCGCAGAACATTAGATTGTCAATATACTGAACAAAAGCCAAAGGTCACACGAATTCCAGTTTGAATTCCAGCTTTGTTTTTTCCAGAGGAGCTTTGTTGACTCATGTCTCCCCATTTTTTCTTTTGCCGTCTCCGACTGCGGCGTCCGCAAACCTCTGCTCTCATAATTCTTTTCATACGGCATTCCTCCTCTGTCCTCATCACATGGCCATACCATCTCAACCTGGCTTCTCGTAACTCGTCAGATATTCACGCAACTCTCACTATTTGTCTAATATGTTCATTCTTTTTCTTGTCTTTCAGTGAGATTCCAAGTAGCCATTGCAACATTCTCATTTCTGTTATCTCCAGAAGCCTATTCTTCTCTTTCGTCAGTGTCCAGGTTTCTGCTCCGTATATCATCACCGGGCTTATCATCATTTTGCATACCATAATACATACATACACACATACATACAAACATACATACTTACATACACATACATGAAACGAATAATACAATTCTTTTCTGGGTGGCGCTAAGTAAATGTCACGGCTGGTGTTGATGGTGATGGTATGTATATATACATATACATACATATATATTTTCACATTGATCACTCCTCGCTGTCGTCGGACGCTCTCACGGCCGATTCATGGGCGTGTTTAACACGTCTGTCAGCATCGTGGGGGTGGCAAATTTCTTATAGGCTAATTAGTAGATGTAAAATAGTGTTTGGATCCAGTCTGTCTAAGCCTTCCTGAGATATAAGGAGGCTACTACAGGGGTCTTTTTCAATCGGCTCAGTGACCTTCGAGGAGGCTACTACAGAATATTCTATAGTAACCTCCATAGATCTCAGGAAGGCTTCGACAGAAAATTCTGTAGTAACCTCCTCAGATCCCAGGAACGCTTCGAGAAACAAATTTTTTTCCATTTAGAGATATGTGAGGTAGTGAATATAAAAAATCCTTAACGAATTTTAAATAAATCTAATATAAGAAAAATTCTTGGCGAATTTTCTGAAAAAATCTAAGACCGTGGAAGATATCCCACGGTTTGTATTACACAAAGAACTAGGCAACCAGCTTTTGAAAAACCATCGCGTAGAAGTGGCTCCTGGTCATAGGCTAGAGAGAGATACGCTGGCATTCTTGAGCGCCATAACACCTAACACCGATGTACAGCTTCACGAAGAGTTGATCAAATTACAAGGTCTTAAATATACTCTAGTACTAACGGCCGAGCTGGAAAAAATGATGTTAACCGCCGGCCAAACATACGACGAGAATGCAGCTCCCGACACCATCATCACAATAGCCTTCTTTTGAAGCACAGCCGAACCGGTTCTCAATGTAGGTGACATACAGGGTAGTGTACAGACAGCTAAAGTTCAAAAACTCAGACGACTCGAGGAATATGCTAACGAGGGGTCTGTATGGAGACTTCGATGAGTTGTAGCGTTGGACCTCGGCATTGCCAAGTACCAGCTATTTCGGGCTAGAAGCTACTTTCCAACGCCGAAGCACATTCCACCACGTTCGGTTGTCAACGTGCAGAACGCGGATAATCACTGCTTCGAGTGGGCCGTATTATCGGCGATGTATCCGGTAGAAAAGCACATCGAACGCCCGACTAAATATCGAGCCCATATCGGCGAGGTGGATTTTACAAAAATAACCTTCCCAGTGAAGGTGACGAATATCGATCGTTTCGAACGTCAAAACCCAACCATAGCCGTAAGTGTCTTTGGGTGGAAAATTAAAGGCGCACTGTATCCGATTCGCATATCTGTCGTGACTAGAATTCACAACGTTGATCTTCTATTGCTGACCGATAATGAAAACCAGCATTACGTCTGGATTAAGGACCTGGCCCGCATGCTGTATAAAAACAGTCACTACGAACACAGGAAGTACCCAAGCCGTAGCCGCTTGCACGTCTTCTCCACCGAAGTTCTCCTGGCTAGTCATGTCATAGACTCTCAGGGCATCGGTGCGAAGCCGCATCGGATTGAGATGCCTGAAGAGGGAAAGAACATCCTCAAATTTCAAAACCACCACAAGCAAATGCGAGTCCCATATATCATCTACGCCGATTTCGAAGCGATGAATGTACCAGTAGAAGGTGCAGCCATGGATCCCAGCGAAAGCAACACCAGACTCATCGCCAAGCAGAAACCTTGCAGTTCATCGATAGTTTTGATGCGACGGTCACGCAAACGAGCCTGTACTCTACCGAGGTGAGAACGCCGTAGAAGAGTTCTTACGATGTTTGCAAGACGAACTTGCTGCTATCGAGGAAAGTTTGACCGACAAAGCAGACAAGACGATGACAACGGCTGACTGTCAAGCTTTTCTAACGGCAACTACGTGTTACATCTGTGATAAAACGATATACGACGATGACAAGGTTTGCGATCACTGCCACATCACTGGTAAATATCGTGGGGCTGCTCATAACGCCTGCAATCTCAAACTGCGAATTTACCCAGAAAAGTGTAAAGTGCCAGTTGTTTTTCACAATCTGCGAGGCTACGATAGTCACCTCTTCATGCAGGCGCTAGCCAGCTGTGAGGCGGTTGAGGACCAGAAAATCAGCTGTATTCCAAACAACATGGAAAAGGACATGACTTTCAGCCTAGGGCGACTACAGTTCATCGATAGTCTCCAGTTTCTGAACAGTTCGTTAGACAAGGTTGCGGGAAATTTATCACCGGCAGACCTACGGGTTACTAGCAGCTCCATCAACGACGTGGAAAAGCTCGAGCTGTTACAGCGTAAAGGCATTTATCCGTGCGAATACATGTACATAGACGATTACCATCGGTTCGATGAGGAACAACTCCCACCACCAGAAGCCTTCGACATTAGACTTTCTCGCGAAAATATCAGCAACGCGGATTATCAACACGCCCAACGAGTGTGGGAAGTTTTCGATTGTAAGACTTTGGGTGACTACCACTACTTATATCTTCGTACCGACGTTTTGCTCTTGGCCGACGTTTTCGATACTTTTCGAGGAATGGCGATAAAGCACTACGGCCTCGATCCAGCGAACTACTTTAGTCTACCAGGAATGGCTTGGGATGCCTTGTTGAAAAAGACCAAGATCGAGCTCGAACTCCTAACAGACATCGACAAGCATCTATTCGTTGAAAGAGGTCTGCGTGGCGGAATCTCGATGGTTTCCAAACGTTTTACCAAAGCTAACAACCCTCAATGTCCCAATTACGACGCCTCGAAACCAAACAGCTGGATTGCGTACTTGGAGGCAAATAATCTCTATGGCTGGGCATTGCAACAACTTTTACCAGTCGATGAATTTAGCTGGACAAGTCCAACACTGGATGAAGTGCTAGCAACGTCGGACGATGCGTCAGAGGGCTTTCTACTCGAAGTTGACATGGAGTATCCGGAAAATCTCCACGACGCCCATAATGACTATCCTCTAGCTCCAGAAACCCTAACTGTCCAAGAGACATTGCTAAGCAATTATCAGCATACACTCATAGCCGAACTAGGAAGAAAGTTCGTAGATTGTCAGAAGTTAGTTCCAAGTTTACGCAAAAAAGAGCGGTATGTAGTTCACTATCGCAATCTGAAATTGTATCATTCGTTGGGAATGCGAGTCAACAAGATTCACCGCGCACTAAACTTTCGCCAGCAAGCTTGGATGGCTCCTTACATCGAGATGAACACCCAACTACGCGCAAAGGCAACATCGGACTTGAGAAGTATTTCTTCAAGTTGGCCAACAACGCCGTTTTTGGTAAGACGATGGAAAACTTGCGCAAGCGTATCAGGGTCGATTTGTACCAACCACGAAAGAAGACAAACTACGCCGTCTGACTGCTGACCCCGCTTACATATCACACACAATTTTCGATGGTGCCTTGCGGCTATTCACAGCATCGAAACCAAGCTGAAACTGAACCGGCCAGTCTACATTGGCCAGGTTGTCCTCGATCTCAGTAAACACCTTATGTACGACTTCTGGTATAACGAGGTTAAAGTCAAGTATGAAGACAAGGCCCAACTGCTGTATACCGACACTGACAGCCTACTTTTCGAAGTGGAAACGCCGAACGTTTATGCCGACATGTGGGATAACAAACGCTTGTACGATTTCAGCGAATACCCACAAAATAGTTTATACCACACCAACGAGAATAAGAAAGTTGCGGGTAAGTTTAAAGACGAATGTAGTGGAGCTCCTATTGTAGAGTTCGTCGGCTTACGCCCAAAAATGTACTCCATCTTGAGAGTAAGTGGCTCAGAGATCCGGAAAGCAAAGGGCGTTCAGAAGGCCATCGTAAAAAAAGACCTATGTCACGACCTGTATAAGCAATGCTTGTTCGAGCAAAAAGAGTTCGAGCATGCACAAGTCCTCATTCGAAGCCGTGGTCACCAAATAGGCTTATACGAGCAAAATAAAACCAGCCTTTCTCCACTAGACACAAAAAGCGGATAGCGCCAGATGGGGTCACAACGCGGGCATACGGATATTATATCATCGAACGCGAGTAAGTATTCTATCGGGTGGCAATTCTGTTCCCATAGGTACTACAATCAGCTCTTCACGAACAAATCCACGAGCAGGTCCATCAACCAGATAATACAAAGCTGGCTGACCAGCTTGTCGGACAACATTCGAAATGGTGTGAATCGTGAGCGACCATACAGGGTCCGTTTAGCGTTTTCTTTCACCACCCTCGAGCTCACCAGGTACGTATAAATACCAAACTAAAACATCGTGTTCGAGAATAGGTTCGTTCAGACCAACGACACGACCAGCCGGAAGAGAGGATTTTCGTACCACTCGCACGGTTTTAATCGAATCAGCTGGCTTTTTACCGGTCAACCTCGTCGGTTCATCGTTTAGTGCAGCCACTACTTGAGACAACTGATGTACCCATTCGACCGACCGCTCTGTTGACCCATTTGCAGCGAGAAGTAATTCCTGAGCGTATTGAGCTCCAAAAAGTCGTTCTGCTGAAGTACGATTAAAACGTTCGACGATTCCTTGTTGTCGATGATTACCAGCTTGTCCACGTCTTACGTACACAATTCGCTTTGCTAGCAGTTGTGAAACAGCACCCAAAAATTCGCGTCCAGGGTCGACCTGAAGAAGTTGAGGCCAAGTCAACGGTCCACGTTTGTAGATCCGACTCAACGCCGCAGCAACTTCGTCAGAACTTTTATCAGTCAACGGTTCGGCTTCTTTATATCGTGAGGCGACATCGACGACGGTCAGGGCATATTTGTATTTCTTTCGACCAACTTTATCGTGAAGTAGATAAAGTAGATCGGCCTGGTGAAAGGCATTGGGCCGATCTTTGTGGAAAATTGGACGAGGTATATGACGCGGTGCTGGTAGACAGATTTGCCATATAGCTTGTTTTTTCAACCAATCGCGAGCATCAGTTTTGGAAATTTTAGCAGCTGAGGCAAGTTTGTTCACTGCAGCTTTACCTCGCCAATACCCCTTAGGACTGTAGTAAATTGCGGAAAGTTTTTCAGCCATCTATCTACTCAAAAAATTATGTTTAACAGACAAGCGTGGTTTTTTCTTAACAGTTTTCTTAACAGTTCCTACTCCCATTCCCATCCGAGATTTTGCCGACATGATAGCCGATACGAGTTTGGCGTCTTTCTTCTCATAATCCGAAACATCGTCGGTGAGTGCAATTTTCGACGCTGCCGCAGCTAAAATATCGTGTGCGTGGTTACGCCCAGCGGTGTCTTTATGCTGAGCATAAGCAACATCGTGGTGGAGACATGCACGGTCGAGTTGGTTAACACCACGATAGCCCTGAGATAACCGCTTATCGAGCTTCGTGAATGATCCACAGAAGGAGTACTTACCTGTGTTTTGAAAGCTGCCACCCGGAACGTTCTCCAAAGAGATATCAGACGGAAGTTTCATGTGCATCTCCGGCAGTGGTAGAGCGTTCATTGTGTTCATTATAAACAACAACATGGAAAAACTTCTAGAGGAAATTCGAGATCTGTCGTTGCTGCTAACCCAGCGGGAGAATCTCAGCGTGGTAGTCACCTCAAATACCACGGACTGGACCACATTTTTCAATTCACCGCTGTATCTCGATCCAAAAAAGCGTTTCGAGTTGGCCTTAGTAAATCTCGAGACCTACAATTCCATTCCCAACATTTCCAACACCAACAACGAGCTCCACTATAGTTGGAATAACGGTGATACTTGGAAAATAATTAGATTACCCAAAGGGAGTTACGAGATCACACAGATCAACGCCGAGATTCAGCGACAGCTCGCGGCGAATGGTCACTGGGATGCTGTAAACAAATCCCACTATATTACCGTAGGAGCTAACGTTTCGACACAGCGAGCCTACGTAGAGATATCCAAACCCACTTATCAGGTAAACATGGCCATATCTACCATCCGAGCCAAGCTCGGTTTTAACCCCACAACTCTTGCGGGTAGGACGAGTTATCACGAAGCAACAAATTCGGTAACATTCTTTCTGTTAACAGCATCCTGGTAAACTGCGACATAATCGGTGGTTCATATCGCGGTGGTGACCAGCCACCAGTGATCTACAGCTTCTTTCCGAATGTATCGCCGGGTTATAAGATAGTCGAAGCCCCGAATAATCTGGTGTACTTACCCGTATTACCAGCAGGTAACGTACAGCGAATGCGAGTATGGCTAACGGATCAGAATGGTGAACAATTAAACCTTCGCGGTGAAACTGTTACTATAAGGTTTCACATTCGGAGCTTGTAACCAAAATGTTCATTTTTTTCCAGCCGCATCTGTCATATACGGCGTTATGTCGTGGGTGGAGGGTTTATCGACTGGATAAGCGGTGCTGCTCGTACACTCGGTTCATCCGGTCGATCTTCTGCTTCGTTCATTTCGACAAATAAGGACACGATAAAAAACGTCGCGGATGTGGTTGGTAATGTGGCAAAATCTGGTGCTACAACAATTGCTGCGGTTAAAAAAATTGTCGACTCAGTAAAAACAAAACGAGCAGCTACTGAGATGACAAAAAAGACTCTCCCTGCCCATCTAGAAAAAGAACTCAGTGATAAAAGCATCGAGTTTCTAAAGCAGCTAACGACCACAGAAAGTCCTCTTGCACCAGCGACTCAAGACATAAATAGTCGTATTGCTGGGTCTGGTTTCAAAACGTTACAAGCGACTTTCGGAAAATGTCGCGGGGTAGAGGTTTGTTTCTCGGTCCTCAATAATTTTCACCGATGTCATATTAAAGACTGATGTTTTTTCTGATATAAAATGGCGACCGTAAACGTTGCGAGTGAAATGTTAGACATCGCGGAATCGGTGCCGGTTGATGAAAGCATCGAATCTTTCGAATACCGCGAGTATGAATCACAGAATCCTGCTGCCATCAACAATGGACAAGCAATAGCGATCGATATTCAAAATCAAGACGTTTTTACGCAACCGTCCAAAAGTTATCTTTTTGTGGAAGGTAGACTCGTTTCTACTGGAGCGACTTATGTAGCCGGATCGTTGATCGCACTCATCAATAATGCTATTCCATACATGTTCTCTCAAATTCGGTATTTGATCAACAATACCGAGTTAGAAAATGTGATGTCTCCCCTACAAGCCACAACGTTGAGAGGTATGTTGATTTACGGCGACGATTTTTCCAAGGCTGAAGGTTTAAACATGTGTTGGCAAAAAGATAAGACAGCAGCCGGAGCTCAAGGAAATCTCGGTTTCGAAGCACGACGACAGTTGATTATCGCTAGACCAGACCCCATCGGTTCGTTTTCGTTCGTCGTTCCTCTGAGACATCTGTTTGGTTTTTGCGATGATTATCGCAAGGTTGTTTACGGAATCAAACAATCTCTGCTGCTTAGACGACAAGCCGACGCCGATGCTATTTTTCAAGATCAGGCACCGTTGAATGGACGAATTGAGCTGTCAAAACTTTCGTGGTTCAAGCCACACGTTATTCCAGCGTTGGAGTATAAAAGTGTGACGATGAAGCAGATCGAGAACAAAGTCAAAGTTCCCGTGGCATTTCGTGCTAAGCAATGTGACAACATTGCAGTACCACAAGCAACGACCTTTTCGTGGAGGTTGAGAGTAAAATCTGGCACCGAAAAACCGCGTTGGATTTTGGTCGCATTTCAAACGGGAAAAGCTGCTCACCAGCAGCAAAAATCCCGCATTATTCGATCACGTTCGAGTTCGCAATATCTATGCCATGCTGAACAGCGATCGATATCCGGTTGTAGACATGAACTTGAACTTTACACAACTAAGGACTTCTCGCGCGTATAAAGCTCTGCGGGACTTTAAAGAGGAGTTTTATGGTATAGATGCGCGAGAATCTTCATCCCAAGTAACTCCCATCGATTTCGTTGACTTTTTTCCAATTTTCGTCTTAGACGTTCGCAGACAATCCGAGCGTCTAAAGATCTCCGTTCAGGACATCCAAATCAGGGTTGACTTTGGTGCTACAGTGCCAGCCAATACGACGACTTTTGCAGTCTTAATCAGCGATCGTCTCTTATACCTCGAATCCGATGGGAGCAAGTTCAACGCCGTTTACTAACATTTAGAAGCACCTTCCCCTTCGATTTATTATGAAAAAATGACTTCCGAATATATTCCATTCGGTCTCGCGTTGACCGAGGGGCAAAAAGTAACGCTGATTAAAGCTGTTCAAGATGGCACTGGAGAAAGAAGAGATTCGACGCAAGTCCGTTAGCGAAGCTGTAATGGACGAAAAAATAAAAAAAAGAGTTGATAGAACGTGGTCGAGAGGAGGTCCGCGCTGTGTTGATGAAAAGGCTCTCGGTGGCACCAGAATCGCGTTTAGCCTAAGTTGCATCTGTTTTTCTTTAGCAACGCCCGATGCTGTCGAACCCTCAGCCCCACCTCCCTATGAGTTGAATTAACTTTGCGCTGCGCTCAAAAAAATCGATGAAGTGTTTTTTTAAAACCGGTCAACCTCTTTTAAAACTCACTTTTTGGCTTCTTTAGCTCGCAAAAACTGGATTGACATACCGTTTATCATGCTTTTTGCTCTATATCACCAAACTCTTATTCTATGAGCTCGATTAGGGCTTTGCGATGGTTTGATGTTCCAAATTATCAGGATCTTTCTCAAACCTCTCTGGGGTTTGTAGAAGTTCTTTAAGTACTTTTTTATAGCGCCTTCTACGGCGTCTCTCAATGTTGTACAATTTTTTGACCGCTTGTGTACCACCGCATGGCTGGCATATTCGAGTCGCGGACTTTGTACCTACCTCACAGATGCAGCATGGTACGGTTAGGATACTTCCACGTTTAAGACGGATTCTGTGCTGTCCACAGTATTTGTACACGCATTGTTTGCCACATATTCTCGTCTCTCCAACTAAGAGCCATGCACATTGATTGTTTGCGTATTTATCTCTTCCCATTCTGGAAGTAAAAACGCGTATCTATCTAAACGAAACGTATTTTAGCGATTCATTGCCAAAGCTGCTCTGCCTTCTTCCATCCCTCTCCGGGCTCCTGGCAACCGAGTCTTGTTCTTCAAACGACACTTTGGGCAACCTTTCCGACTTGACAGAAAGCTCGTAAATAAGCTGGTGCTCAGGCTTAGAGTTTTTTACTCTTTAGAAAGTTTCGCTTTTGCTCTTACGATTAGATAAATGCACTTCAGAAAATGTTTAAAGTAGGGCTGTACCGAATATTCGCTTCGTACTCGCTTCGGGGCCGAATAGTGGGCCAAAAGGTATTCGATATTCGGCCGAATAGTAGCGGTCAGACCGAATACGAATAGTGGTCACGTGACATCCGTTTCTGCATAGGCGGCTGCTATAGCGAGTGGAATGAAGTAACTCTCTCATTAACATAATAATATTTTATATGCTGTGGTTGCAGCCAGGCGTTGCCTACTGCCTGGACCGCGGTATCGCAGTGTCAGTATCTCATTCTTTGTGTACCGTGATGTTCAGCCTTTGAGGCTTGAGCAGGTCAATTGTTACTATTCGTATTCGTATTCGGCCGAATAGTTGGTCCAATTATTCGTATTCGGCCGAATAGTGATAATCACCTATTCGGTACAGCCCTAGTTTAAAGCATAACACATCAAAACCCTGACTTTAAAGGCTGTAGCGTAATGAAGCACATAGGGTAGAAGCCCATAGCAGATCTCAGTAACAGCATCCATTTAATCAATTACTGAATCATTCTGTTAAATTTAATATCGGTTACTAAACCAATGCAGTGGCCTAAAGCAGGCCGTGCGACGTCGCTGCAAAGAGCTCTGATTTTATTCGAGATTTCTGTTATAGTTTCTGGTTACAGCTCTGCCACATTTCGGATCAGTCTGCAGGCCGGGGTTCGTCATATAACTTTCCTATCTTGTCAGACGTCTTATTATACATTTCATCGAAGCTAGTGTTTGCGCGCATCGGAAAAACCTCGAAAACATGAAAAAAAAAATTCTTGAGCAAAGAATGTAACTGAGTTGTGGCAGAGCATCTTACCGTTAGAATACTTGGATCAGACTGGCATGTTGCGATTACAAGTCAGCAGTTGCGACAATTTGCTAGAAAAAACTCACATTCAAATAACAAATCTTCGTGCCCTGCAGTATAGAAAAGATACTGTAAACCATAAAGCATTTTCTAAGGAATTTTGTGCTACAAAAAAGCTCCCTTTACTATCACGGCCAATAGGTAACGCACATTTCACGTATATTACAAAATCTAAATTGGACATGTTCTTGTTTCATAGCTCTCTATCCAAATATCGGAAAAGACAGAAACAGGACCTTATAGTGTAGTATATTTACTTTTCTCAACCTACAAATTTCTGAGAACTGAGAATTTTGCCAATAACATCGAAGCACTTCGTTACAGTAGTAAACTTCTCCCAGGTCATAGCTATTTTGCATTATTAACTGTTAATAATAATTCGAAAGGCAATACAATAAACTATGCAAATGTTGAACGTAAGCATGAAAGAAAACCGAAATGGGCCCGAATATGAGAGCGGTCGAAATAGAGGAAGAAGGAACAGTTTCAACTCAGAAACGCAACAATATCTTGTTCATCTAACATAAAAGTTGCACATTTCGTCTTAATGTATGCAATGTTTTCTGTTGAGCCATCGTAACAACTAAAAAAACCATGATTGCTATCCTGATCGGTAAAAACTTACTCGCCGTCTTCCCAAATAAAGGTATTGTTCACTTCCCATACTAATATTTATCTATCAATATTTTCTAACGTATATAGTTTTTTGGACGATACTCATTAAACGTAGAAAAATTTAATTTATTTTAGCCCACATGTTGTACTTTAACAAGAGGATCCAGGGCTCTGATTTGAAAGAATGTGTGACAACACTAACCTGCCTCATTAGTAATTATAAACTATTTATATATTCTGTTAAATCATTTCTTAAACTTAAAATGTGACTGTATTAAATGGTCAGGTTTAGCGGACGATGATAAGATCATCTTATGTCACATATTATTGAGGAATTAATCGTTAATGTTCAGATTTAACCATAAATACCGTATAATATTATCAAAAGGTTGGTGTATTTTATTCGCTTCAGTAGGTGTTCATGGAAAGGAAAACGTAACGATTACAGCTAGATCTGCACCTTTGAACTTTTCGTCGGGTGTTAAAGGTTGTCTCGACATCGAGTGGCTGAACATCTCAATCTACCAGAATGACATGGGAATTCTTGAGACTTATCGAAAGCGATACAACGTTAATGATTCGACTGCTGATGATTTGACTGATTGCGTAAATATGACGGATGCTGGACTCTTCCACTGCGAAATTGGCAATGGCGGATGGCCAAGTGCTTATCTGGGTGCGTAAATATGACGGATGCCATACTCTTTCACTGCAAAGTTGGCAATTTCGGATCGCCAAGTGCTTATCTCATTGTCCTAGGTTATTGTTCTTTGAAGTCGAACATTGAAACTGCCTTTAAAAATTTTAAATACAGGGGTATGTAACTATGTCTTCGGCATCATTATCATTAACATCATCACCGTGATAATCGTCTTTAAAACGAAAATTAAAGACGCCATATTAATTCTTTGATAGTGTTTGCATTTTGTACAAGAGCAACAAATATAAAAACAGTAGACATGAATAATTTCTTCAGCAATAGCATCCATTTTGTCAAGTTGTTCTGTTTTAGATAAGCGTCCATGCCTCATTGAATTCTGAAGTATGATGATACGGCTGTTGCTGTGTTTGAGCTCTCGTGCTGCAATAAGAATAATGGTGGTGAATGAATGAATGAATGAATGAATGAATATTAAGAGATTAACGTGCCAAACATCAAAAATAATTTGAATCAGAGGCACGGCCAGTCGCTCAGAGGGAGTCAGGCAGTAGTAAAAACGGGGAAAACTAGGTGATAGGTGATTTGGCAAAATAGAGGATTTAAAGTTGCCGCTTGAAGCATGAGACTGATGGAGCGGAGCGGATAGAGAAAGGAATGTTGTTCCAAATCACAGGCGAGGTCAAACAGAAAGCACGTTCCCCAATAACTGTGCCCAAATAAGGTTGTCGCAGCTTCAGAGGGTCACTAGATCGTGTGCTACGAACAGGAACATGAAAACCAATTAAAGATCGGAGATAGGCAGGTTGCTGGGTATGGAGAAGTTGGTAGGTGATTGTAGCTATTTTAAAATGAAACCGGGAGCCAATGAAATTGTGAAAGAATGCAGCAGATGAAAGGTTGCAGTTAGGATGGACAAGGCGTGCTGCCAAGTTCTGTGCCCACTGTAATTTTCTGATATTATAAGACGGGGTATGGAAAAAGATAGAATTGGCATAGTCAAGCCTAGATTGGACAAGAGCAACGGCGATCGCAGCTGCCATATCATCAGTGAGAACCGAACGAATATGTCTTAAGGCTATAAGATGGAAAAAAGCGGTTTTGCAGACGGCAGAAACATGTTGCTTAGAGGTAAGGGTAGCATCAAGAATGACTCCAAGGGTTTTAATGTTTTCTGAAAGGCTCACATTTGTACCAGCTAAATTAATTTGGTGAATGGGAGGAAAGTGACGTAAACGTTGATGGGTGCCAAGGAGAATTGCATCTGACTTGTTGGGATTAAGACAAAGTCCATTTTGATAGAACCAGGAATGCAGTGAAAGCATGCACTGTTCAAGCATGCTAATGCCGGTTTCAAAGCTGTCAGATGAGAGGGCAATATAAAATTGAGTGTCATCAGCATGCTGCTGATGGGAAATGCCAAAATAAGATATAAGATGACCAACAGGAGAAATGAAAGCAGAAAATAGAATTGGGCCAAGCACAGATCCCTGAGGAACACCAGTGTCAAGAGGAGTTGGAGTAGAAATTGACTGGCCGATTCGAATGGTTTGAGAGCGGTCTGACAAGTAGGATGAAAGCCAACTGAGGGCAGTTCCAGAAATGCCGAAACTGCTGCTGAGCCTGGAAATGAGCATCGCATTATCAATGGTGTCAAACGCAGCACCAAGGTCAAGTGAGACCAGAATTGTGGGTTGGCCAAGGTCTGCAGCACAGTAAATGTTATTTAAGCTGTAAAGTAAGGCAGTTTCCGTTCAATGGGATGGTCGGTAGGCAGATTGAAGGGTATTGAAATTTGGTGATCCAGTGATGTACGGCTGAAGTCTGGCAAGAAATAACCGTTCAAGTATTTTTGAAATATTATTGAGGTTGGATATTGGGCGGTAGTTGGAAGGACAGTCCGGGTCAAGACCAGGTTTCTTGATAAGTGGGGTGACTGCAGCTGTTTTGAACAACGAAGGAAAGATGCCATCACAAAAGAAGAGATTGGCCAATTTACAGATGAGTCCAGAAAAATATAGGGAGATGATTTTAGCATTGATGTAGGGGGTGACACGACAAAAGCGCGCAGGTCAAATGTGCGCCAACCAAAGCGCGCCGACAAAAGCGCGTACCCTCACTTTCGCGCAAGACAAATGCGCGTCGACATTAGCGCGCATATAAGAAGACATAGAGCCATACGAAAAGAAATGACTATCTAATTTAGAAGACAAACAAACGCAAAACGAAAATTCGAACTTTGCTGAATTATTTGCCTTGGCCTCTCGACGGTGGCCACTGCTTTTCGACGCATCTCCGCTACGGTCTTTTGCACTTCGTTGCGTTCTGGATCTGGAGCATGGTTGTGTTCAGATATCACCTTCCTTGCGTCTTCTGTCGTCACTTTAATTCGTCCTTTACAATCACGTTTAAAGCATCTCCACCATGCACTGCCATCGGAATTTTCTCGGTCTTTTCTATATCGATATCCGTCAGCGCTGATATGCTCTTTAGCCTTCTGCGACTCAGTCTTCTCCGTGGTTAAACAAGATTATTCAATTTTTGAAGATTTTACACGATGCATTTGGAATTTATAGTTTGCTTTGTTTATTTTGCGCAAATATGAGCTTTGAAGTCTCCTCACATGAAGCAGTAATTTTAACTGGAAGTTTCTTTCTACTATTAGTTTTACATCAAAGTGGCGCCAACTATTACGTTCACATCATAATATTGTGTATTATTCATTGCCATGCAGTATATAAAGTTGTCGTATTTATTCTAATCAATCGAAGTGCTAAAGCGTTTGACCTTTGAAGTTAGTCAATCAAAGGGTTAATAATAGTCGATGCTGCGCGCTTTCGATGGCGCTCATTTGACGGGACTTATTCTACAGCGCTCATTTGTCGGCGCTCATTTGTCGGCGCTCATTTGTCGTGCGCGCTAAGGACGGGGTGCCGATGTAGGGATAAAATCAACAGATGATGATTTACATTGCATGGAAGTAATAATTTTATGGACTTCTTGAAGTGTAACAGATGGCAAAAAAGTGAGTGGGGAACCCGAGTACAGAGGATCGGGGAAAACAAATGCGGTAGCATAAGCAGCAGTAGAGGCGACTGACCGTTTTAAGTTAGCATGAAAAATTTTGAAAACAAAGAACATAGGCTGTCAAGCTCATCAATAGTGCGATGGTGGTTTGTTTCCACAGAATGAAGTAATTGTTTTGAAATGGACCAACGTTCCCCAATGTTGGATGCAGATGCCAACTGCTCACGGAAAAAACCTGACGGGACTTTTTTTATAAGTCTGTTAGCCCAACGGCAGGACTGTCTGTTAGCAACGCTGTCCGATTCTTTGTGAGTGTTGCGCCAGCGACGCTCAAGTCGACGTCTCAAGCGTTTGGCATCTGTGGCCTCAGCTGGCAGAAACTTGGTGATAGCGTTTGGTGGTCGACGAACAATGGTACGCAAAGGGGCAACGTCCTCTAATACTCTGGCAATGACGCTTTTCTTCTGCTCTGCGAACGATTCAGCAGTGGACGTAGGTACTGTAAACAGGGATGAACTGTACAATCTCTGCTCAAACTCCTTTAAGTCAATGTTCTTGATTTGCCGAAATGAAAATGTAGTGGGCGGATGAAATTGAGCTGCATCAGTAGCTATCGTAGCAGTGATGAGACGATGGTCTGAGATGTGTCCTGCGTCATCAACTAAGACATCACGGACGGACAGTTGCGGGTCATTGGCGAGTATGTCTGGATTTAATCGAGTAGGCGTGGTAACATGCTATTTCAAAGCAAGTTTGTCGAACATATCATCAAACTCTAGGCTCAGGGACACTGTCTCCAAGCCAGGACTATTGAGATCGCCACAAACGAGAAGCAGATCGGTGGTAGAAGA
This sequence comes from Norana najaformis, assembly GCA_964023275.1. Taxonomy (NCBI): domain Eukaryota; kingdom Metazoa; phylum Annelida; class Clitellata; order Crassiclitellata; family Hormogastridae; genus Norana; species Norana najaformis. Next base: position 2,397,166 of record OZ029923.1, on the reverse strand, counting down.
TCCAATTGTCGTAAGCACATCGGACAATTCATCGTAGAACATGGCACAGGAAAGCGAGGGTGGTCGGTAGACGTTGACTATTGCAATGGACGGTTTAGTGGAAGTGATTCGCGAGAGTTGTAGCTCGAATGAAGGTGGCTTGATTGTAGATGAGAGTGGGTGTCGCTTCATGACAACTTCACTGCGGTGAATGATTGCCAGTCCACCCCCAGCCGGGTGGTTAGCGGTGGGATCCCTGTAAGTGTGGGTGACACAGAACTCTCATGGAGCAATATCGCTTCTAATGGCCGGATGAGTACTCTCACTGAATCGAGTTTCAGACAAAGCGAGAATGTCTAACGAATAGGTACTGATAAGGTCATGTATCAATGCCCATTTCCTGACAGCTGAACAAATGTTGATATAACCACACCTGATTGACGACGCAATGTGTGGTCGAGGGCCTGGGTTGAGTTCAATGTCACCGACGATGAGGAGTAACATGGAACAGAACACGGCGCTAGACGAACGAGAGAGTCACGGCTCCAAAGCAGTGAACAGTGTGTACGATAAAGGCCAGAGCTAATGTAAAATCCGCCCTGACGCTGTGCGCTCGAATCGACGGAGGAGTAGAATCGTTCAAACTCAGAACAACTGATTAAACATGGATCAAAAAGTGTGTAAAACTCCACTTTTGACGAATAAAAGTAACACGGTGACCAACTGTCGACTGAAACCACAAAACGTTTCGAAGAAACAAAACTGCAGACGAAAATAATTCGCAAAAACAACGCAAAACAGCACGAACTAAAAGTAAATAAACCGGCCATTTTGGCCCCCTGATGATGATGATGATGATGATGATAATAATAATAATAAATAATAATAGTAATAGACATCACCAACGCGTAATCATTATCGTCGTCATCACCATCATAATCATTCACATTCAGATTAAAAGTGACCTCACCTGCTTTTTCAGAGACTAGCCCGACATGCCACCTTTCACGTAATAGATCAACAGAACAGAAAGTCAATGTCAGCGATGTTTTCTTTAACTGCACGCTACAATACGATGGAATTACCAAACCCGTAATGTTCTGGCAAAATGCCATCAACGGAACTGAACTGGAAGCCATTCCACCTGAGCAGCAAACGGGAGGAAACATAAGCTGGATCTTCTCACTCCCAGCGGAACAGCTTCGACCAAACCATACAATTCGTTGTACTATCGAATTTCAAATCCTGCCAGCACAGAATCGAGCAACGACTGTACCAGAAACGACTGTACCAGAAACGACTGTACCAAAAGGCGATTCCACGACTACTACTCCAAGTTAGTATATAAGAAATATGGCCATTCTTTATATTTATGAAGGTTTTAAGGACAACTAAAGATACAAATTACAGGCCCGCACTAGTACAGACTGAATATTTTCTTCAATAATTATTTGTCGCCTAATTTAGAACCTCTGAAATGAGACTAGAGGGTCACTTTCAGATCTCGCCTACCAAATCATACCATAAACAGTTTTTACCTCGTTTGACATTCACAAAGTGAGTAGAAATGCTTGAAACATGCGCTATGGTTTAAACTACGGTTAACCTCAAACTTGCACTGTGTAACATTGCGGTTTCGCTGTCGTTGACCCGTCACTTTGATCTGTTTAATCAGGAATTTCAGACAAGAACTTTCAAGCATTTCTCTGCTTCATTCCGTCAGATGCTAACAGCTTCCTTTTTGACCGCAGGCTGGTAAACTCGGTTCGCTCTAGAAAGTTATGCTATTTCCTGTCTTATAGGTGGCACGCAGACATTGAACGAGTTTGTTAGAAATGCGATCATTGGAACACTTATTTCGACCGCAGCATCCACCATAACAGGACTGATTGCATATTTCGGGAAGAAGAAGTGCGATCAAAATGCTACGAGGTATACCGTTTAATATCGATAATACTTCGGATTTTAAAGTGATTGTTAACATTATGTTAGTTTCTGGTTGCACACTAGAAAGCCTTCCTCAAATTGAGGCTGTTACCAGGTTCGAACCCTGCTTCAGCTGGAAGTTTGTTTATATGTCACTGTCAATATTTCTTTATTTATAAAGCGCCATTATATATAAATATGGCAATATTTCATAAATTTTCCTGAGACATTACGTTTTGTATTTTCCTGAGGCACGGTGGCGATGGGTTAGACAGCTCGGCATGTAATAAGGACACTATGGGTTCGAGCCACCTCTTGAAGCACTGATACTGTGTAGGGATCGTGAGCAGGTATTTTATTCAGAATTGCTCAGCACCATTGTTTGCTGCTTAATCATTAGGTAATGGCGCTTAATAAATGGAAAAATAAATGCAGAAATAATATATGTATTCATGAGTGTATATCTTTCTATACTTTGAAGCTTATTCTTTTCGATCGTGGTCTTATTTTGCCAGGTCTGGAGCACCTCCGATGAGTTTTCTTGACAAAGCGACATATATTTGGCTCCTACAAATTATGCATATGTGTGCGTGCATGTATAAGCGAAAACTAAGCTACGGTAGAGGCCAGAGATTTCATAGATTGACAAACGTGTTCGAAAACTTAGAAAGCAAAAATCTCGACTTTATAAATTCTCAGGCATTTGGTGGTAGCGAAAGTTGAACATCAAATTCTTCAAACTTTACTGTTTGGGTAATAGGGAGTAATAGAGTTCAGCAAGCAGTACTGTTTTGCCATGTTACAGTCCATTAGCAGTACTGTTTTGCCATGTTACAGTCCATTTCGGTGTTTTTGCATAAAACTTATTCTAACAGTGAGGATTTGACACTTTAATCTTAACGACGGAGTTTCTTAAGGCAGCAACTCAAACTGTTGCCCTCATTTGTGCCGGCTACTTTCTAAACAGTTTTTAAAGTTACTATCACTTCAATTAAGGATATTACTACGATAGGTTTCCTCATGTCAGTACCCGGTTATTTTCAAACTGTATCTGCCGATGGCTTATAGGTCAAACCTGAAATAAGCGCAAGAAAGAGATAGGAAATAATCTTAAATATCACTACTAATTAGAGTATCGCTAATGCTAATACGAGAACTTCGTCTCACAAACGGTCTCTGGTACATTCGACACTCGGTGGAACTTGAAATTTTGTAACACAACGAAACGGTTGTTGGTCAGAAAGTAAAGCGCCTGGTCGCTTGAAGGGTGGGCTTATGGTTCTGCCTGTTTGTTGCTGAGGAGGCACGTCTTTCAATTGCTTTCCATATCCGTATTGCCATATCATCTTTGTTTCAGTTGTAAGTCCGTCGTATGTTATTGCGCAGGTAAAGGACAGCACATCGGCTTTGGTTTCTTCTCCGGATGAGTGTATACTTTGAAGGTTGCACAATGGACTAGTTTCTGAAAAGCGAGCACAGAAACGCGATACATTCAGCAATTAATCAGATGAGCGACGTTTCCTTCAGTCCGACATGTGGGCAAAGGAAATTACATAATTTTATTATATTTGATGAGTATTGTTCAAAACTATATAAGCTACAAAATAATGACAGATAAATATTTGTACCTGAAATGAATTTTAATGAATATTGTTCAAAACTATTTATAAGCTAGAAAATAATGACAGGTAAATATTTGTATGGGAAATGAACAATACCTGTAGTTAGGAAGACGGTGAGTGAGCTTTTAGCAATCAGGATAGCAATTATGGATTTTGCAGTTGTTGCGATGCTTGAACAGAAAACACTGCATACACTACGATGAAAAGTGCAACTTCTATTTTACATGAGCAAGATATTGTTGCGTTTCTAAGTTGAAACTGTTACTTCTTCGTCTGTTTCGACCGCTCTCATACTCGGTCCTATTTCGGTTTTCTTTCATGCTTTGGATTACGCTCTACATTTCCATAGTTCATTATATTGGGTTTCGATCTATTAACAGTTAATAATGCATAATAGCTATGACCTGAGAGAAGTTTACTACTGTAACGAAGTGCCTCGATGTTATTGGCAAATAGCTGCTCCCTGAAATTTATTGGTTGAGATAAGTTAACATGCTGCATGGGAAGTCCCTGTTTCTCTCTTTGCGGATGTTAGCATTTTGAAGTAAAACACAAGAACATGTACAGATTAGATTTTGTAATATACGTGAAATTTTGTAATATACGTCACCCCTTTGTTGTAGTTTGTTCACGTTAGGTTTTATTCAATATCTTTGAAAGTCAATAGTGAATTATGATCCAAAGAGCTTCGTAAGTTTTTTACAACAAGAATTTGTAGACTTTCTGCTTAAAATTTTATTTATGAAAGGGTAATTTGTTTATAAGTATCAGGAGGTTTTGTTGGGATAAAACATCCGGCATGAACTTATTTAAACATAACTTGGTGTTGATGAGTTCTGACTTAGGTGCTAAGCTTCTGAGCTGGATTGAAAGCCGAACCGCAATCAGGTAAAATTCCAGAAGATCAGTTCGTTAAGACAGAGAGGCTGCTTATGTTGGATAAGCAATTTGAAAAGCCATGTCTTAAGTTGAGAACGAAGTGACACAAGTGATTGAGCAGAAGGAATAGATACAGGGAGAGAGAGACAAAGAGACAGAGAGACAGAGAAAGACAGAGAAAGACAGAAAACCAGAGAGAGACAGAGAAAGAGACAGAGACCGACAGAGAGGCAGAGAGACAAAGACACAGACAGAGACAGAGAGACAGTGAGTGAGTGAGTGAGTGAGTGAGTGAGTGAGTGAGTGAGTGAGTGAGTGAGTGAGTGAGTGAGTGAGTGAGTGAGTGAGTGAGTGGGTGGGTGGGTGGGTGGGTGGGTGGGTGGGTGGGTGGGTGGGTGGGTGGGTGGGTTTGGGTGGGTGGGTGGGTGAGTGAGTGAGTGAGTGAGTGAGTGAGTGAGTGAGTGAGTGAGTGGGTTTCATAATTGTGTGGGCACAAAATTCTTCAGAAAATGTTTTAGTATCTTAAACATCTTGTCTATACTGCAGGACACGAAGATTAATTATATGAATGTGAGTTTTTGTAAATTTTTGAAAGTCCTGACTTGTAATCAAAAACATGCCAGTCTGATCCAAGTACTCTAACCGTAGCATTCTCTGCCACAACTGTTACATTCTTTGAGCGAGATTACGATTTTCGTGTTTTCGAAGTTTTTTGATTCGCCCATACACTTTGTCTGGTGGCATGTATGAATGACCTGTGACAGTATAGCTTGTATTACGAACCCGTTCCATTAGACTGATTCGGAGCGCTGCAGAGTTGTTATCAGAAACTATAATAGAAATCCCGTATTAAATCAGAGGTCATTGAAGCGTCGTCGCACGATTGATTTAGGCCACTGCAATAGTCTAGAAACCGAAATTAAATTTTACAGAAATATACCAATATTCATTATTCGTTTTCTCACTATAATGATTCAGTAATTGGTTAAGTGTATGCTGGTACTGAGATCTGCTATGGGCTCATAACCTATGTGCTTCATTACGCCACAGCCTTTAAAGTCATAGTTTTGATGTTTTATCCTATAAACATTTTCTGAAGAGCATTTATCTGATCGTAAGAGTAAAAGCGCAACTTTCTAAAGAGTAAAAACTCTAAGTCTGAGCCCCAACTTATTTACGAGCTTTCTGTCAAGCCGGAAAGGTTGTCCAAAGGTGTCGTTTGAAGAACAAGACTCGGTTCCCAGGAGCCCGGGGAGGGAGTGAAGGAGCCAGAGCAGCTTTGGCAGTGGGCTTGACAGTGTCTGGGTTGACAGAATTTGGACACAACGTTAAGGGCCTGTAAAAAGTAACAAATGAATGTAGGATCGCCTGGCTTCTGACTTAACTAAGTGCTTTATCATAAAATATCATCGGTAAGGCGGCAGATAAGTTTAAATACCCTGCTATTTTAGTTAACCAAGGTCTCTACACAGTAACCGTCTCAGAGGAGGCCCGAACACGTACTCGCCACGTTACAAGCCGAGCATTCAATCCGATAGGCTACTGTGCACCACCATAGGCTGCTGTGCTCCAAATTAACGTATTACGCAGTGCTATTATGCTGAGCTTCTCCTACCCATAGGCATCGTATAAGCATGTGACAACTGCAGTAAACTTCGTATAAGTAATAACCCTTCTAGCCTAACGGAGCTAATACGCCATTTTCACATACTCAGAGCAAAGGATGCTCTAAGTGTGAAGATCGAGTGACTAGAGTCGAAAGAGACGAAGAGGTAACAGTTTTCATCTTAGGAACGTAGAAGTATCTTGCTTATCTAAACTCGGTGTTCTACGTTGCATTTCGTCGAAGTGCATACAGTGTTTTCTGTTTAGGCATCGAAATAACAACAACAACCATGATTGCTGTCGTGATCGTTATAAGCTCACTCAGCGTCGTCCCACATACAGGTATTGTCCATTTGCCATCCAAATTTTCTTTTCTTGCATTATTTTGTAACTTGCTCAGAGTGTGAACGATGCTCAAACATGTAGTAAAACGTTGTAATTTCATTTACCTTACCCAGCGCTCATATCGTCGGCAATGTCGGATTGCCAAGTGCTTATCTCATTGTTCTAGACAAGTTACTGTTCTTTGAAGCTAAGCGTTGAGATGTCTTGAAGCACGTATGACGTCTCCTGAAAATCAATTATATAAAAGCTGGCGTCAGCTTTTGCTAATAATAAGATTTTCTCTGACTGATGATGAAATATGTGGAATAGCTTCGCTGGCTGAGCAAAGGATTCTCAGAGCGCAACAGCTTCTCCAAAACCGTCCATTTTGTTGTATTACCAGGTTTCAAGTCCTGCCTGCACAGAATCGAGCAACGAATGTACCAGAAGCCGCTTGCGAGATTATTCCTCAGTTATTGTAAACGAAATATGGCCATTCTTTTATATTTATGAGGGTTTTAAGGACAGATACACAGGTACATATTACAGGCCTACACCAGTACAGACTAAAATTTTTCTTCAATAGTTATTTATCGCCAAATTTTGAATCTCTGAAATGAGACTAGAGGGTGACTTTCAGATCTAGCCTACCAAATCATACCATAAACAGATTTTATTGTGGTTACCCGTTCAATTTACCTCGCTTTATATTCTATGTTATAGGTGTTGGAGATGAAGAAGACGAGAAGGAAAATACCTAGACTACTATAAAGTGATCGCTGGAGCGGTTGGTACGAACGTAACAGCCCTGCTTGGATATTTGCTATGTCTTGATGACATAGATCTTCCTGGGTGTAGCTGTTAATGTCGATAATGCTTCGGATTTTAAAGGGATTGTTAACATTATGTTAGTATCTGGTTACACACTACATAGCCTTCCTCAAATTGAGGCTCTTACCAGGTTCGAACCCTGTTACAGTTGGAAGTTTGTATATATATATATATATATCATTGTTAATATTTCTGTATTTATGAAGCGCCACTATGTAATAATAAGGCTTTTTCATATATTTTCATGAGTAATTATGTCATGTATTTTCGTGAGGCACGGTAGCCGATGGGTTAGACAGCTCGGCATGTAATGCGGACACTATGGGTTCGAGCTTCCTCTTCAAACACTGTTACTGTGTGGGGACCGTGAGCAAGTCTTTCACTCACAATTGCTCAGCGCCATTGATTGCTGCTTAGTCATTAGTTAATGGCGCTTAATAAATGGAAAAATAAATGCAGAGATAATATATGTATTCATGCATGTATATCTTACTACGCTTTGAAGGCTATCCTGTTCGATCGTGGTCTTATTTTGCCAGGTCTATAGCCTCTCCGATGAGTTTTCTTACACAAAGCATCATAATATTTGGCTCCTACAAATTATGCATATGTGTGTGAATGTATTAGCGAAAACTAAGCTACAGTAGACGCCAATGATTTCATAGATTGACAAAATGTGTTCGTAAACTAAGAAAGCAACAGTCTAGACTTTATAAAAGGCTTGCGGAGCCAGAATCACGTTTCGCCTGAGTTGAGTCTGTGTTGCGGCAGCAACGCCCGTCGCAGTGGAACCCTCGGTCCCGCTGGCGTATGAGTTGGATTAATGCGCTGTGTCTGTGCCACACGCGGCAGACCGGATGCAGTCAAAGCACGCACAGATATACGCGCAGCTGGGTTATCGAGTGCAGACTGCGCTCAAACGCCCATTTTACATCCCAGGACCCGCAAGCGTTTCTCGGATTCCCACTCTAGTACGAGGATGTCCAGTTGAAGGATGTCAATGCTTAGGGTTAGTGTTAGTCTTAGGGTTAGGATAGATACAGTAGGAATGGGAAATACTCCTAACTCTCACGTTTACCACTGACATCCTCCTACAAGCGTGGGAAAAGTAAAGACGCGACCCTCACCACCCACGGCACCCGTATAAACAGAACCCGACGCACGCAAAGATATACACATATATACCCACTCTTTTCAAAGCCTCATATTGCATCTACTATTGTTTATATAATTAATTGTTCATCATATTATATAATGTCCTCTATTTATGGCGGTATTAATATCGCATCACCGTCTTCTCGGTTCCATTACAGGCTGGTTTCATGGCTACGCTTTCGGGGGAGTCCTGCGCTGTTGCTACCCAGGGCGCTATGTTTTCTTTGTAGGCCCGCAAAGCATCTATCAGCAAGCCATCAAGCCAGCAAGAGTCGTTCCTCCTGCGGTCAGGCCCCTCTGGCATCAGGACACTAGCCAATGCCAGAACAAACTTTGCATAGAATAGGTAATACAAAGAAGAATATGGGTTAGGCCAGTCTGGCATTTAAAAGCTCGATAGTAAGTGAATTGATTGGCACCATAAACCCCATATGAGATAATTTGAGGGTTAAACAGGCCACTCTGGCTCTCAGCGACTCAACTGATGAAAGACGTGCATAAAAAGCGTTTTTCACAGACTCGGCGCGAAGGGGACCAGAAAATCATCGAGTCGAAAGAGACGAAGAAGTAACCACTTAGAACGCAGCAGTACGTTGCTCATCTAAATTCGGTATTCTAAGGTGCCCTTCGAACGCAGCAGTATCTTACTCATCAAAATTCGGAATTCTCAGTTGCATTTTCGTCTTAGTGCATGAGTTGGTTTCTTCTCAGCCATTGAAAGAATCGTAGAAACGACGATTGCTAGGTGCATTTTTCGTCGTATCGTATGCAGTGTTTTCTGTTCAACCATCGAAAAAGCAACAAAAGTCATGAATGCTATCTTGATTCTTATAAGCTCACTCATCGTCTTCCCAACTACAGGTATTGTTAATTTGTCATCCAAACATTTATCTTTCATTATTTTGTAACTTGCTTAGATTCTGAACAATGCTCATAGCAAAGTGTTTCCTTTTTTGCGCACATGCCGTACTTAAGCAAGATGATCCAGTGCTCAGATTTTAAAGATTTTGTGACAGGTTTAAAGAATGATGATAAGATCGTCTTACTTCAAGAATTCACGAGGCATTAACCGATAGAGTTACGATCTAATAATAAGTAGCCTATAATACTATCAAAAGTTTGGTGTACTTTATTCGAAGTCGTTTCATTAGGTGTTCAAGGACAGGCCATAGATCGGAAAAACTTTCTAGCTATTGAAGCTCGATCTGCAACCTTGATATGTTCGTCGGGAGTCCAAGGTTGAGTGGCTGAAATCTGAAGGGTCTAAGAACATCGCAATACATCAGAGTGGTGTGGGGATTTCTGAGCCTTATCGAGAGCGATACAGCATTGATGATTTGTCTGGGTGCGATCTGGTCATTAAGAACGTAGAATTGGCGGATGCTGGACTCTACCAATGCAAAGTTGACAATGTCGGATCACAGAGTGCTTTTCTCATTGTTTTAGGCAAGTTATAGTTCTTTGAAGTCTAACATTGAAAATTCCTTTACAATTTTTGATTATGTAGCTATGTCGTCGCCATTATCATTTTCATTAACATCTTCACCGTGATTGTCGGCCTTTAAAAGCTCCATGAAAGCGCTATATTCATTATTTGAAACTATAGCACATTTGGTAACAAGAATAAAAAATAGCAGAATTGAATAATTTCTTTAACATTAACATCTCTCGTCAGTTTGCTGTCTTTTAGGAAGGCTGTATGGTTGAGAATTCTGTATGATGGCGAAATATCGTGACACGACTGTTGCTGTGGTTGAGCTCGCGTACTGTAGCAGTAGTAGCAGTAGCAGTAGCAGCAGCAGCAGCAGTAGCGGTGGCAGTAAATAAAAATGTACATATTTTTCTATAGCGACGGTATGGCCTCGACCCTGCTCATTTTTCAATGAATTTATCTGTTGATATCCTTCATTACCGTTGCCCCTTTTAATAGGCACCACGACATTTAAGGTGTTCGTGTATGGACCGTGCTAGTTCGAGATTTAAATCTCCTAAATAGATCCACTTTCGGTATGCGAACTGATATCCTCACGTACAGAGGCGCCTTGGCGTATGCTTTGACCAATGAGCTAACCAGGCCTGCAGTGATTGCAGTATTAATAGTTATCCATGTAGTCTATCGCAGATTTGGAAAATCGGACAAGAGGCACAACCCATGCCCCATTAGAGGCTTCCTACTTGTTCCCAAAAAGTTCGATGGCTAATCAACGAGGTTACGCCATCTGACTCTTCTGCACCTTACCATCATGCTCTTAGCCTTTCTAGATGGAAAATAATAACAATAATAAATTGAAGCTTACAAATATAGTTAAATGATTTTTCTATAATAATAATTTTCTCCGGGCATATCTTAAATCCTGACGTACCATGTCTATCTCGGGGCAATAATAATAATGATGATATAATGATGATTATAATAATGATTATTATAATAATCATCATCATAATCATTCTGCTTCTAAGTTACCTCAAATAACTTAACCTACGTTTTCAGAGACAAGCCCAACATGCGACCCTTTACCTGTACAAGTAGCAGAACATAAAGGCAATGTCAGTGAGGTTCTCTTTAACTGCACGCTAAAATACGATGGAATTACCACACAACCTGTAATGATCTGGCAAAATGCTAACAACGGAACTGAAGTTGAACCCATTCTACCTCAGCAGCAAACGGGAGGAAGCATAAGCCGGATCTTCTCACTCCCAGCGGAACAGTTTCCGCAAAACCATCCAGTTCCTTGTACTGCCAGATTTCAAGTACCACAAGCCGATTGCGAGACTATTTCTCATTATTCTCAGAGTTAGTATATAAAAAATATGGACATTCTTTATATTTATGAGAGTCTTAATGACAGCTACAGGTACGTATTACAGGCCTACACTAGTACAGATTGAATATTTTCAATCACTATTTATCGCCTAATTTAGAACCTCTGAAATTAGACTAGAATGTAACTTTCAGATCCAGCCTATGAGTCAGACCATACCCAGATTTTATAGTGGTAACCCGTTCAATTTACTTCGCTTGACATTCACAAAGTGAGTAGAAATGCTTGAAACATGAGTTACGGTTTAAATTACCGTTAACTTTGAAGTTGACATGTGTAACATTGGGAGTTTGCTGTCGTTGACCCGTCACTTTGATATGTTTAATCAGGAATTTGAGACAAGAACTTTAATAAGCCTTTCTATGCTTCATTCCGTCAGATGCTAACAGCTTCCTTTTTGACCGCAGGCTGGTAAACTCGGTTCGCTCTAGAAAGTTTTGCTGTTTCCTGTCTAATAGGTGATGGAGGTGATGATTACGTGAAGACTGCTATAAAAGCAATCGCTGGAGCTGTTGTTGCCATCGTAGCAGCCTTGCTTGGATATATGTTAAAGAAGCACTATCTAAGGCTTGCATGCAGAGATCATCCGAGTCGCGACTGTGAAAATCGAAAATGATTCGGATTTGAAAGTGATTGTTAACATCTTATTAGTATCTGGTTGCACCCTACAAAGCCTGTCTGAAATTGAAGCTGTTACCAGGTTCGAACACTGCTACAGCTGGAAGTTTGTTTATATGTCAATGTTAATATTTCTGTATTTATGAAGCGCCACTATATAATAATATGGCAATATTTCATACATTTTCATGAGGCATTATGTCCTGCATTTTCGTGAGGCACTGTAGCCGATGGGTTAGAGCTCTCGGTCTGTATTGCGGACACTTTGGATTTGAGCCTCCTCTTCAAACTCTGTTACCCTGTAGGGACCGTGAGCAAGTCTCATAATTGCTCAGTGCCATTGATTGCTGCTTAGTCAGTAGTTAATGGCGCTTAATAAATGGGGAAATAAATGCAGAAATAATAAATGTATTTATGCCTGTATATCTTTCTATGCTTTGAATGCTATTCTGTTTGATCGTGGTCTTATTTTGCTAGGTCTGGAGCTCCTCCGATGAGTTTTCTTGAGAAAGCGCCATAAGACTTGGCACCTACAAATTATGCATGTGTGTGTGCATGTATTAGCGAAAACCAAGCTGGGGTAGACGCCAGTGATTTCATAGATTGACAAATGTGTTCGAAAACTAAGAAACCGAAAGTCTAGAGTTTATAAATTCTCAGGTATTTGACTGTAGCGAAAATTGAGCATCAAATTCTACAAATTTTACTGTTTGGGTGACTTGGAGTAATAGGGTTCAACAAGCAGTGGGGCCTACTGTTTTGTCATTTTACGCTTCATTCAGGCTTTTTCAATAAAACTTATTCTATCAGTGAGGATTTGATATTTGCAATTTACAACGGAGTTTCTTAACCCATTTGTGCCTAGCGTCCCATAAATGGGACGGGCAGTTTAAAATTTTGATTAAATTCAAATTTCCAATAATTTGACAATTATTTTATATCAAATTGTTTGTCTCTAGACAACATTTCTGGACTTCTGTTGGTCTACTGAAATAATTTATGAGCGCGTTGATGGCGTTTATTTATAGCAAAGACCTACCGTAGCTTGTTGTGAGATCTATGCATGTTAACACTTCATTATTTCGGACATAATCATTAATTCTACAAGTATATCGTAACACACACGAAGGTCAGTATGTTTTGAAAGTGTTTCAATTACTTTTTCTAATTTAAACAGTCATTTTGGAAATTTTAGTGCAGATATATATTCATCACGCCGTCGTGTGATCCAAACTGTAGCGATGAGGATAATGGTTACGAAGATGAAAGCACAAAAATGTCATAACCTGACTCATAGACAAAAATTGCATTGTTGCAAGGAGACACTCGGTAGTTGTGTTCTGTAATATCAGTAATATTAGGCTCTGCTATTACATGTTGTATTACTATTAATTTTATACTATTAGTATTATTATATTATTCTCTTAGGCTAGTCAAATGCAATTTTAACAGACTGTTTTGCTTACTGTCTAACTAGATTGAGAACTGCAGGCGAAAAACTGCCAGTATTATACCCATTACACTCATGGACTAGTTGAGCATTTGTGCAGTTTTTTTTTTTAAATTTTTCTTATTATCCCTAAATACTGTTGACTGTTTGTTGCAGATATTTGTGGATAGTGACCTTCTTGTTTTAATTAAACTGATTTGACTTTTATTTGATGCAAGAATGCAAGTTGTGGTTGTGACTACATGTTCATTAGTTCAGCCACCCTCTTCTGCCTAGTGTCCCAAAATGAGACGCTTATAAAAGTAGCTCAAATTCACGTATTATACAAGCATTCACGAAATTAATATTATACAAGCATTGATGAAATTAATATTAATGCTTGTTTTGTATATACAACAAAACAAAACCGAAATAATGTTTTTTTTTAAATCAGGCACTAATGGGTAAAGGCAGAATCCTCCCATTCCCATTACGATGAAACCGATGGCTGAAAGACGACCTAATAAAACTTTGCTTCGACCATCAGCACAGGAGCTAGTGTAAGACTATCCAACATGTTGTGTAAAACAAATCTAGCTATTAAGCAAATGCGTGAGCAAAGGCTGTAAGGTGAACAACACACATACACCCCCCCTTCCTCTCTGTCTCTGTCTCTCTGTCTCTCTCTGCTTGCCTCAGCCTCTGCCTCAGCCTCTGCCTCTGCCTCTGTCTCATCCTCTGCGTCTCTCTCTCTCTCTTTCTCTTACTCTCTCTCTTTCTCTGTTATCTATATGTCTCTTTTCTTTACCTCGGCATGATTCTAAGTCCGTTGCCTGAAAGTCGCCTTCCATTCACCTTTAAAAAGTTCAAAAATGCGCCATATAAATGACAAATTGAAGCAATGAACAAATGAGTAAGTGGAGCTAAATTATGCTTCCATTCCCTCCATAATACCTAATTTCCTTCATCTTTCCTGACGATTACTAAGGTATGCATGTATTCTTGCATGTATTTTATGTTGAATGTATTTTTTGTAATTTATGTATGTTTTTTATGTATATTTACACGTAGGTTTATATATATATATGAAAGTGTTTATGCATCTTTGTATATGTAGATGTATGTATGTATTTGCATAATGTATGTTTCAGGACACTATGTGTGTAGGTATGTATGCATGTATGTTTCTGTATGTATGTGTACTGAAATTTGTTTCGTTAAACTAAATATCGTAAAAATTAATTCCATTGATAGACTTTAAACTCCTATGTTTAGGCACGTTACTGTTCCCTCATTTTTGCTGGCTACTTTCTAAACAGTTTTTAAAGTTACTCCCAATTCACTTAAGGATATAACTATGATAGTTTTGAACGTACCGATACCCAGTTATTTTCAAACTGTAGTTGTAGGAGGCTTATAGCTTATAGCTGAGATAAGCGCAAGAAAGAGATAGAAAATAATCTTAAATATCACTACTAATTAGAATATCACAGATACTAACACGAGAACTTCGTCTCACTAAAAGTCTCTGGTATATTCGACTCTCGGAACTCTTGTTGGAACGCGAAATTTCATAACACACCGAAACGGTTGCTGGTGAGAAAGTATAAAGCGGCTGTTCGCGTGAAGGGCCGGCTTATTGTTCTGCCCGTTTGTTGCTGACTGGGCACGCCTTCCACTTGCTTTTCACTGCTTCCATATTGTCATATCATATGTGCGTCATGTGTAAGCCCGTCGTATGTTACTGAGCAGGTAAAGGACAGCACGTCAGTCTTGCTTTCTCCTCCGGATGAGTGTATGCGATTAATGTTGCATGATGGACTATTGTCTGAAAAGCATGCACAGAAACGTGAAACATCTCAACAATTATTCAGATAAGTGACATTATCTTGTTAACGGGAACTTGGTAATGGCGACAGTAGTAATGGCGTCTGTAACACCGACATATTTCTCATCAAACATTAAACACATCGCTTACGATCTACAAGATACTGGCTTGGTGACCTACTTCGAATAAAGCATCAGTCATTATGATAGCGGCGCTATAGAAGAATCTCAGTTTATTTTAGACTAATGTCTTAATAAAATAAATGTTAAGGACAGCATTCTGCTACTGCAGTTCGAGCATAATCTGTTAATCTAATCTTTTATATATTTTAAAGCTAATCATTATTATCAGCACCCAAGATTTATGATTGTAAAAAGAAACTGGAGAGAGAATAGGACACAATAAATCTGCGATCTAGACTATTCCACTCCAATCCCATAACTTCGACAATGAGAGTGCAAAACAATAATGCCTCAGGGAATCAGCCAGCGAAGCTATTGCACATATTTCGTCATCAGCCGGAGAAAATATTATTATTAGCGAACTCTAACACCGGCGTTGATAATTGATTTTCAGATGACATCATAAGTACTTCAAGACATCTCCATTGTTTGACTTCAAAGAGCAATAACTTGCCTAGAACAATGAGATAATCACTAGGCGATCCGACATTGTCAACTCTGCAGTGGAAGAGTCCAGCATCCTTCATTTCTACGTTCTTAATGACCAGATCACACCCAGACGGATCATCAACTCTGTATCGCTGTCGATAAGCCTCAATAAATCCCGTATCACTCTGGTCGATTGGGATATTCGTCGGCCCTTGCGATTTCAACCACCGATGTATAAACATCCTTTCACATTCGACGAACATTTCAACGTTACAGATCCAGTTGTAATCGCTATTACGTTTTCCGGTACTCCGGCCTTTCCTTGAACACCTAATGAAACAGCTTAATATAAAGCACACCAACATTTCGATACTATTATGCGGAACTTACGATTAGGTCGGAACTCTTTCGGTTCACGCCTCACGAACACTTGACATAAGAAGATCGTATTATTATCCACTACTGCTTGACCACTTTACACAGTCAGTTTATAACTAAAAGAAATTGTTTGAAAGAATGTAAAATAGTAAATAGCTATAGATAAGACAATTTATTCGTGTCACACAAATTTTCAAATCTGAGCACTGGATTCTCTTGCTTAAATATGGTATGTGTGAAATGTACGGTAAAGAAAATTACAACGTTTCCTTACGCGTCATGACTTAGCCTCGGCATATGAGATCGGGTGGCCAACCCTTTCCCTCGCCCCCGGTCTTTTCATTGACAGTGTACGTTCAGTGTACTCATTATAGTCTGATTTGGAAATCTAAAACCAAATTTCTACTCTGCAGAGGATTTGAACCTCCGATCTCTCCATTAACAGACCAGAACACTAGCCACTAGATTATCACGCACCTCTCATCTATTGTTAATATTGAAGAACTTTTCCACAGCGGAATCTGGTTATGGGTCTATCAATCTAGAGAGACCATCCAGTGGCAGTAATAGTCTTGATAGTGTCATCGTTGAAACATGGTTATATTGTAGTGAGTGATAATCATCGACCAAGCCATTGATGTACAAATCAGGGTTCCTGTTAGAACGTTTAATCCTGAAAAGGTACATGGTTAAAAGGTACAGGATCTACCAACCTCCTCCTTCACTTTGCCTTAATATAACGATTTCGTGTAGCAAAACGGCCAGACGAGTGATGTGCAGGATTTCCGATAAAAAGAGGCCATGGGAAATTACCCTGATCTGAAATAAGAAACTTTTGTTGCGGGCTTTAGTAACCATTGAAACTGGAAAGTTGTTAGTGGAAAGTCTGCGTCATGTTTATGATCTGAAAGCAAACAGATGCATATATCGTGTTACAGCTGTACTACTATAAACTCAATAATTGATTGCTTACTCATTTATTTTAGCACTGATGGCGAAGCTATTTAATTTCCAGATGGCTTCAAATAAGTTTACGTGTATTTATCGACCAGCATCCGGTCTTGCTCAAATCTTTGCGGAAATCTGTAAAAACATTGGTATCATAATATCTCGTGTCAATCATGTTCTACCAAAAAAACACATTTTGACTCAACTGCATCTTTCACTAATATCTACTTCTCAATGTTTAATATTATACATGAGTAGTTACCTGCCCCTCATCATTCAAACTGAGGACAGTTCTATTTGGCAAAAACTGTGTAGATACAGGCGCCATATAAATAATGCACGACACTACATTATATTACATTACATTACAAGTACAGCACACTCATGAAACACTTACCTTTCATGCAACGCACACGAAGTTAAACAGGATGCCCTAGACGAGCAAAATGCTTACTTACACATTTACTTACTTACATCAGTTTAAAGTATGCAATGTTGCAATAAAGAAACGAAAACAAAATTGTCGCATATAACTATTATTTTCAATCCAAACTCTACACTTAGGGCTATTTGACACTTTCTTTCTCTTCTTTCTTTTTATTAGTAAGGTCATTGGCTTCACAATCAAAACAGACTGCTGCAGCTTTTCCAATATGGCGCTTTTGCCTTAGTCTTTCTGCTTGCCATCAAACTAACAGGTAAGAGCTTTTACTTGTAGTTTGTTTTTATTAGAGATACAAGCGTGGGCTCAACTAATTAGACAGCCATCAGGCAATAGGTTTGACCCAGAAGAAGAAAGTAATGAACAAACGTGGCTTTTAAGGTCAGACATCTAGTCCCGGAAAGTGAAAACAGTATAGTTCGCTCCTAGTTTGTTAGGAGGGTCAATGGAATCGGCGATAGCAAGATGGTCTGAAAGATAAGATTCTTTAATTAGGATGTTTCGGATAGATTGCAATCAGATCTTGGCACAAGAAGATCAAGAATGTGGCCCTTAGCATAAACCGACGGGCAATGAGTGCCTGTTCCATGCATATCCGTCGGTTCGAGAAATATCCGGATGCTGCTTCGTCTTCCATCTACGAGGGTCTGCTGGACGGTGAGACAACAGTGAGCCTTTGGCGGCGGATGACATTAAGTAAGATATTTGTTAACACGCCATATGTCCATCGGCTGAGCGAGGAATCATAGACATCGACCATCTTCACTTCCTGATCCTCGATGCTTCGTGGTTCAGAAACTCCGAACATGCTGTCATCATTCAAATCTAGTTGGGAACCTGTTGGTTGTGCTCTACGTATGTGTGAACCAGCTTGACACCGGTGACTTTTCTAGTCATCTGAGCAATGTTTACTAATGGATGAATGTTTAGTTCTTAATGACATTTAACATCGTTAGCGCAGAGAGCACCTCTGATGAGTTAATCTTGAAGAGGAGCTATACAAATTTCAAATTACATTTACAATTACAATCACAATCGACAAGATTCAGTGCTGGTTTAGATCGAAAGAGGTTAAAAGTTTGTGGGAAGTGTTAGATGTATGATTAAATACTTTTATGAACCCTTAACCTCTTTCTATCTCAAGCAACACATTACCCTGCCGATACATATATAAAGACATATATAACATATGCTATAGATATATATTCATGCATTTATATATACATGCATTGCGTAAATGTAACGTGATTAGATTGGTGTCATGTTTATTTCTGTTTCTGTACATTTAAATAACACCATGTGAGGCGATTCGGAAACCAAATACATGAACCAAATACACAAACGGTTCCATGGATGATTATTTAAAATAATTATTAAATGATTATTTAAAATAATTTCTCTAGTTCATGATACAGTTAACAGTTACTTCAGTAATTGCGCTTAACTCTATTTTCCCACGTGTGTCTAATTATCAGGACTTGTATACCCATCATGAACAGCTGCAAACGCCAGATAATGCATATTTATTGGAAGGAACCCGGTAACCCGGTTGAAATCAGGGGTGGCGTTTGTGACGGACATGCAGACCTTCAGAATTAGCGCTAACGATGTTAAATGTCATTAAGAACGGAACACTGAGAACATTGAGAACTTTGCGTTCGTCGTATGCAATACTAATTATTGTGGGCCATATCAGATGTCATATATGATCAAAGAAGAGTAGATTACCTACCCTTCATTTATATTTCTGCGTCGCTGTATCATTTCAGACGGAGCAGGGAAAAACCGGTTACGTGGAGCTACCGCAGCAAATGGGAATGTCAGGCTATAAGTCTCTTACAGCTATGCAACGACGGAAGACGGATTCGGAAACCCAAAGCTGGAAATCAACGCCATAGTAGACGTCCACAGCAATTTGGACGGCTCAACTAATCCAAGTATAGGAAACTTCTATTGCGGCGTAATCGCAATGCACAATACATCAATCGAAGGTCGCTTTTGGCCATAACCATGATGCACGATAGTCAGCTGGATAGAGCGCTCGACTACTAACGCGTAGATTACGGGTTCGAGACTCCACCCTCTGAGATGGTTACCTCAGTTGCTGTGTAAGGACCTTGAGCAAGTCCGTCACTCACAATTGTTCAGATGGAATGAACTTCCGCTATCGTTTCGTCCAAGGGTCACTGTTGGTGATAGAGCTGAATCAGCTCGTTGTTTAAAGACGTTCTTATTTCCCAGAGGATCTCATGCCTGAAGCGTCTCTGAGTAGTTTGTTCTGTAAGAAGCGCTATATAAGTTATCAAATACAATACAAACGAAAGTCATAGAATATCATCGTAAATGTCACTACTTATGAGATTGTAACTGATGCTAACACGAGAACTTCGTTTCACAAAAAGTATCCGGTGCATTCGACGCTCGGTGCTCCTCAGGTGGAACGCGAAAGTTCGTAAGACAACGAAACGGTTGCTGGTCAAAAAGTACAACAGCTGGGCTCCTTCCCTCTCCCTCTAATTTCTGGCAACCGGGTCTTGTTCTTCATACGGTACTTCTGGAAAAACCTTTGACGTTACGCAGAACTCGTGAATAAGCTGTTTTTTGGCGATTTATAAACTTTCGAGTTTACGATTATGCTTAGATAAATACATTTCTGAAAATGAAGAGTGGAACATTAAAACCCGGACTACATAGGCTGCAGAGTAATAAAGCATATGGCTATAACCCTACGTTTGATCTCAGAACCAGCATCCTCTTAACCAGTTACTGAATCGTTATATACTGAGAAAAACGAATAATGAGTACGGGTATAGTAAGTATCCGGTTTTCTCATAGTAATAAATTTAGCCTGTAATATGTAATTTAGGCTTCCATACCATCGCAGTGGCCGAAAGCGGGTTCTACGACGTCGGTGCAATGACCTCTTATTTATACAGAATTTCTCTTATAGTTTCTTATAACAACGCTGAAGCTCTTCGTATCAATCTACTGGCCGGGATTCGTCATACTAGCTATCCTGTCAGAGGTCATTCATACATGCCACAAGACCGAATGTATGGGCGAATCGAAGAAATTTCGAAAACATGAAAATAGTACTCCTGAACAAAGACTGTAACAGAGTTGTGGCAGTGCATCTTACCGTTAAAGTACTTGGATCAGAATGGCATGTTTTTGATTACAAGTCAGCAGTTGCAAAAATTTACAAGAAAAAACTCACATTTATATAACTAATCTTCTTGTCCTGCAGTATAGAAGAGATACTGTAAACAATAAAACATTTTCTGTGGATTTTTATGCGCAAATAGTTATGAAACGTGGGTGCAAAAATCGGAATATTCAGCATAATCAATGCTTTTTAGTCATGCAAAAGCTCGTGATACTGGCCTAATCATTGTCTTCGGTAAAGTGATTAGATAAAATGGGTTTTAGAGTAGATGACTCTGGAAGTCTTAAAAACTGTTTCCCTTTATAGGGTATTTCTGGAAAAGGCTAGAATGGCTATGACATAGCCAAAGTTTACTGCATCTGTCACATGCCTATATTATGCCCAGCGTGTAGGCCATTTGCCGAAAATAGTAGGCCTAATTAGCTCGTAAAATATAATTCATGATGTTTATTTGCAAACATCTGAGTTTTCTTATAATTGCGATCACACAATTTGTTGTTTTTTTATACTTGAAGCATGATGGTGTGATAGTTTAGTGGTGTAACATTCTGAACTGTAAGTCCTGATTTGGGAATTCAAATCCCAATATAAATTCAAATACTGGTTGGTAAAAGATGTATGTATGAGCAAATAACTTGCCCAGGGTGATTAAACGGAGTGTACTCAGCATGCCCAAACCTGTAATGGTTGAATTAGAGGCCAAGAAAGCTACTGAATAACCACAATTTATAACAAATGGCGCATTATAAGTTAGCTACAGCTGCATAACAAAAGATTAACATGAAAATCATACTTGCTTTCCAGCAGAAAGCCACAGTAACTGCTCTATTATCAATTCATGCTTACAAATGCTGTAATCATAATGTCTTTTATTAGGAGATACTACGGTATTTGCAAATGTTGTACAAACATGATGCTTAGTAGCCAAAATTACTAGTAAGTGTTGAACATTCGCGTTGGTATGGATTTGCTATTAGCAGGAACTACTTGAAGAGATTTGCAATTAGCAGGTACAACTTCTGAGTTTTGTACATACGTTTTGGTAAGGATTTGCTCGGCTAGCCTTTGGAATGTCCGTCCGTGGCTTGACCTGAGGCGGAGCGCCCTGCGGTCGTTTTGGAGGCTCGCTGGTTGGAGTTGATCTTGGCTTGGTTTTCGGTGCTTCTTGCATTAGATGGATGTTGCAGTACTCATCTGGACATTCTCTCAACGGCTGCTCCTCATTGCTGCAAAAGAAGGTATCGTAATTGCTCAACTACTAGGTTAAATGAGATGTTAAATGGCGTGGCAGCGGTGGTAAAGGATCTCACCCGATCAATTCATTGCAAAATGAGCAGAGTCGAGGCCATACAGTAGCTATAGAAACAAGTGTACATTTACATTTACATGCGCGTGTATATGTTGTAGATCGATCTCCTAACAACGTGACGTATCCAGAAAGAAAGATACCTCTCATATCTATTGCAGTATTAGGCGGCATTATCAACGTTGGTTTGGCCATCCTGGCACTGGCCTTTTGTCTCAGCTCTGGAGGCAGAGACTGCTTCTACTGACCGTCGAACAGTTTTTGGCTACATTGCACACCGACACAAAAATGTCTCCTTGTCTAATCAGTATTATATTATTAATTAGTAACTTCCATAGCGCCAATGTGTAACTAACAAGTCTTCAATCGACGACGCACAAAACCAAAGCCGCAAAACAATTACCCAGTTCACGGATAATCTACAATTAGAATTTATGTCCAAAATTGTCGTATTTATTAAATTTCAAAGCGTTAATAAAACACGAATACTAACAATTCAAATGCTCTATTGTTTAGAGAATGCAAGCTACTAAAGAAGTCTCTTGGGTTCCACAACGGACACATTTCTTCTTCTTAGGCCCTTGAACCAGAAATGGACGAATGTATGTATTCTATCTATACATGTATATATGTATGTATGTGTGTATGTTTGTGTGTATGCATATGTGTATGTATGCGTGTGTGTATATATGCGTGTATATATGTAAGGATAGATATATGTAAGTATATATGTATGTAGGTGTGTATGTATGTGTGTATGCATGTGTGTATGTATGCTTTTGCAGGTGTGTATGCGTGCATGTTTGCATGTATCTATGTATGTATGGATGTACGATTGCATGTGTGTATGTTTGTATGTATGAATGTATGTGTGTCCATGTATATATATATGTGTGTGTGTTTATGTATGTGTGTATGTACGTTTGCATGTGTATATGTGTGTATGCATGTGGGTATGTGTGTATGTACGCATATATGTATGATTGTATACATGTATATAATTATATATATATGCATAAAATTATATATCTATGTATATATGCAGGTATGTGTGTATATGTTATATATATGTATGTATGTGTGCGTGCATGCATGTATGTATGTATGTATCTGGCTATTTATATAGCGCATTTTAAGAACCTCACAAACGCGCTAGACGAATCCCAAAGTCCTGGACGCAAACATCTTGCTCAGAGTCGTGACACGGAATCTGCTCAGCAGTCTCGAGCCTGCAGTATTATCGTGTAGACACTAGCCTATCCGGACAAATCCCCGCTTGACATTTCACCCCGGATATTTCTCCCCGGTCATCTCCCCTGGATTTCATCCCCTGGGAGTTTCAATAGGATAAACCCCCCTTGGATATTTCCCCCTTCTTCTTCTTCTCTCTTCCGTCAGGCGTGTGCCGACGATGAGGCCTGAACAAGATTTCTCCACTTTGCTCTACATGTATCCCTGATTGTGTGTATGGCGGTTCTCATGTCCAATCCCTTGAATTCCAAGTCTTCTCTCACATTATCCATCCTTTTCTTGGACTGTCTTCCTCGTCTCCGTGTTCCTTCCACATGGCCACAGAGTGCCCTGGCTGGTAATCTTCCATTGTCCATACTTGTTATATGCCCAAACCAAGTCAGTCTTCTTTCTCTAATCCTGTCCACCAATGTCTTCCTCTCTCCCAGATCTTCTTTGCGACTCCAGTCGCGTCTGCTTCTACCCAGGATTCTCCTCAGCCAGTTCATTTCCGCCACCAGCAGTCACCTTTCATCCTCCTTCCGTAAGCACCAGCACTCTGATCCCTACAGCATATATTCCCCCTAATGTCCACAAAATGTAAACAATTTCTATCTATACGGACTTTTTTAGTGCTTTGATGTTTGGGGGTGGAAATACAAACAATTTTTAGAAAAGACTTTTATTATAGCAACAAAATGAGTATACAGTTTTGTAGAAAGACTTTTAATGTTCTGATGTTAATATAGCAACAGATTGGGTAAACAATTTTAGACATTTATTTACTTTATTTACTAATTTATTCACTTTATTTACTAATTTGTTGATATAAAATATATGACATGGGTTGGGGAAATGTCCGGTGGCCTTTACCCGGGGATATCTCCTAGACTCAGACACTAGACAATAAAACTATTTAAAATAAATGCTCCTCAAACAAACAGTAGACAAGTCGGAAATGAAAGTGTTAGACAGTACAAGCCGAAATTGGGCTTCGCAAAAAAGGCAAAAACCTGTGATATAATTGTTTTTTAGGGTGGCGGCAGATGTACTGTGGTAAAGTTCCTAAATTTCTATGGCCCAATAGTTTGAAGACAAGTCTAGTACTGCAGCTTCATGAAGGTTTTACAATACAGTGAGCTACTTACAGTTCAATCACCCTCATAATGAATCCAAAATCATTTTTCAGGTATCTCTCTATGGAATTAGATTAGAATTCGAAGCCTGTTTCTCGTATTGGTGAAAAGTGAAATAAAGACTGTGAATCTAATTACCACTAATGAGATTAGTGATATCACTATCGTCACATGATCAATTTTAAATATAAAGTTATAAAAAATCTCCATTAAATAGCGTGATAAGAGTTTCAAAGCAGAACCGCAGTCCTATATAAGCCTTGAATATCGTGAATACTAGTTGACACTTGTTGCACTTGCGATTTTAAGTAGGAAGTTCCAGACCGTCTGCAGTTGGCGAATAATACTTAGGAAGTAATTTCTTCGCGTACGTTGTCGAGAAGGTACTGCTTCAGTCGACCCACAGGGCTCGCCTTCCGTAAAAATGGTTCTTACACTGATAGCACTACATGTTGGACTGCGTCTAGTCATTTCACTTACAGGTATTGTTAATCAAGAAACACAAATATTTCCCTTTAAATTTCTAGAATATGTAGTTTAGCATGGTAATGTTTATATGGAGCTAACCATTTTTCTTGCACCCTTAGCGAAGCTCTCGAGAGTGCTGTATTAATAGGATAGGCCTAGCGTGGTGGTAAGGTAGCAGATGGAAGACACAGAATCAGCCGACGAGAAATTCCTCAAGGAAGACGAGTTTCAGTCGTTATTGAAAGGCCAACCAAACCCTGCCAAACGAACACTCTTTTGTATTGTATTTGATAAATTATATAGCGCTTCTTACAGAACAAACTACTCAGAAGCGCTTCCAGCATGAGAACCCAGGAGAAATAAGAACGTCTTTAAACAAAGAGCTGGCTGAACTCCATCACCAACAGTGACCCTTGCACGAAACGATAGCTGAAGTTCATTCCATACAGATGGGCAAACAACAGCAAAAGCCCTCTGCTGTGCAAGCGAGGACTAAACACGAGGAGCAAATAGACCCGGAAAACTGGCCGCAGGAGACTCCAGAGTATCGGACCAGCGAGCGTTTGAAAAGATAACGTCCACCAAGAGCTAATTACTCTCATCGTCGTTACGGTCAGCGTATGTAAATGTACTTGAAATCGACTGTCAATGTAGATGTAATGTAAATCCCCGAAATGTCATAGCACCATACAAAAGCTGCGTCAGAAAACAAGTTTTATCCACCGGGTCAAAAAAATCAAACCCTGAGGAACCAATGTGTTTGGTTAATTTCAGTGTCGTGGTCATTCAGAGTGGAGCTAATCAGAAGACCGCGATGAACAGTGATAAGCCCTTCAAATCAGCAAGATATTAAAATAGAGCCTTTTGTGTAAACACTGTAGGTATAATGCATTAACTGCTACGCTGAGTGCAACATACAGTCCAATATAGTGCAATAGCCGAGTCCTTCGAAACAATCTGCCTATGAACTGAAGTACTGTTTCTTCTAACTCAACTCAAGTTGCAGTTTCTTATTACGTTAAGACGAAGCTGTTGAATGGCTTTGACAGCCATGTTCACAACGTTTCTAAGAGTTCCTTAAATGCGCTGTACAAAAGCTCAGATAGATACATACATACTTACTTACTTAGACACATACATACATAAATACATTCATATACGTACATATACATACATACAAACACATACACATATACATATACACATACATATATACACGCATATACACCTAGATAACACGCACACATACATAAATATGTACATACATACAGTAGAATATATATATACATATACGCATGCATACACGTATACATATATATATACAAAAATACGTACAATACACATAAACATAAAAACATTACATTCATAAATATATGCATAAATACATACGTATATACATACGTAATTTCCTAATAATGTCACTAGACTTTAGTTTATAATGCTGATGTCTGTTTAGTCTATAAGTTTTTACTTATGTTTCTAGAAGTCACAGTTATGACTCATTTTCAGTTTCATAGAGGTCACGATGGTGATCCACTTTCTTAGTTTATTTTTAGTTAAGTTTCAGTTAAGACCTTCTTTTAATTTCAATTGTATCTAATATCTGTTAAAAATCTTTATCGCCACACGAATCGTTTTTGTAATAGGCGGTCCTAATTTAGCGGGACTTAGGTCCTTTTTTTCTAGCGTTTGTACCCCAACAATCTATACAATGGTCAGTGTATTTGTTCCTTTCTTTTGTTCTTTTGAATCAATAAAGTTTATTTCATTCATTCATTCATTCACTCACATGCCTACATATTTACAATTAAAGCTAATGAAAATATTTCTTCATATATTCAGGCGTTGCTGGAAAGGCGGCGGTCACCAATGTGCCAGTCACCTGGGCCTACGTGAGAACCTCTGTAACTGTGCAGTGTCCGTTGCCCTCAAGCAGTTGCTGTGGGGTTCAATGGCAGAAGATTAGCGAATCTGGAATTGTGCCAATGACGAGCAATAATCAACAGAACGGCTGTGGTCTTGTCATCAAAAACGTCGGACAGGAAGACGCCTTGTTCTACCAGTGCACCATCTCTGGTTCTTCAGGAATTGTTTTACTGCAAGTATACGGTAAGTTACTCTGGAGTCCTACACTAATTTCAGGTATTTTTATGAACTGAATGTTTCATGAAAGTCGAGAGCTATACAGCACATGGGTGTCAAATAGAAAACTCAGAGAGAACATTTGTTCAGAGTCTCACAAGTCCAGACTGAATTTCTAAAATCGGTAACAAAAATATCTGGGCTATAATTTTATCGACCATTTCAACAAAATTGCGCGTAAATATTATTTTTTGCAGATATAATTAAATCTTCATAGTTATTTGTTAATGAGAATGGTAACTTCGTAAGCTTGCTATCATAAGCTCGTGATTCATCTGGAAATTGTTGTTTTAAACCCCTTCATAACGATGAGTTAGTGAAAATTACTGTTATACATTATGTCGCGCCCTATGTAGCAATAGTAAATCACAACCTAGGTCCCGATAACCAGGTAACCAAGTAGTAATAGGTAATAACTTGCTCCCTACGAATTAGTAATTAGGAGTACTAATTAGGCTTTGTTTGGCAGATACTAGGCCCTGACAAGGGAGCAGTATAAAGTTTCTAAAGTTCCGAAGTTCGGTTGAGTATTAGAGTAAAACGTTTTACCTAAGCCCGGACGAAGAACTAGGGAAAACAATTGTCTAAGTTCTGACGAGAAGATTGTGAAAGGTGTTACCTAAGTCCCGATGAGTAAACAGTGAAGCGTTTGGAAAAACCATTCTGTGTAAATCTCCGATTAGTTTACATATCTTACACTGAAATATCTGAATAAAACATTGACTTTCTCATTTTCCATCAGAACCAACACCCATTTGCGCTACAAATCCTCCTGCTACTACCAAAAACTTGGCCGAAGACGACAAAATACTGTACACGTGCGATGCGACAGTCTATGGAATTGGACAGCCTGAGGTCAAATGGTTTGATAAAAACGGTGAAATAGCCGAAGGTCAACAAGCCAATCACTTAGTGGGCTACCGTATTTTCGGAACCTTGTCAACTGTCGCTAAAGCGCCAAAAGTTCAGACGCTGGTGTGTTATGTCTCATTTCGTGTTCAAGAGACCGATTTGCAGGTGAAAGTCTGCGAAACTGAGGAATTTGATATTTTATGTGAGTATTCTGTCAATTTAGTCAAACTTGAGCGTATATATTATTTTAGATACAATCAAAATGAAATATTAAATTCACTAATATGTGAAATATATTTTATTAGCAATCATAATAAAGAAGGCAGGGCGAAAGTGTTGCATTGTGCAACACCTCGGCAAATATGGTAACCTACTGTTACGAGAGAAAAATCATTTCATACCAAATAGTCCTATTCTAGTGTCTTCAAAAGAGTGATCACAAAACATGTAGGTGGCCACGAATGCAACGTTTTGGGTGGGTTTCAACGCAAACAAGTTGAGCGAAAATTTTTGAAATTTAAGTTTATAGTTTTTACTGTTTTTTAGTTACTATATAGGTGTAATTGTTGTAGTTTATAGACGGTCCCTTTATATGACGTCATATCACTACGTAATTATTTTCGCTAACTCTAACTCGGTGTTTTTGTAAGCTTGGTCCGCAGGACACCTGCTCTTCGCGAGCGTTAGCCAGGTGTCCCGCCGCGGTGAGGTTCACAACATTTATGCAACGTCCTTCTCTGTAGGGTACATAACACGGTGTATTCGCAGTTTGATAAATAGCACTCGTACCTGCTTTAATAATACTATTCTATTCTATAGTTTTGGTGACGACACTGTTCATGTCATGGTAAAAACTCTTTTACCTCGACGGTCATATTTGTTCATTTCTGATTTTAAAAATCGTTGGGAATTGGGAAGTAGGAAGTAGGTGGTCTGTCGCAAGACTGATTCGGGCGAAGTGGTACCCGTTAGAAAAAAATTTGATAACCACTCCTCTAACTCGTCATCTTTCAATAAAGAAGACAGAAATTTTTTTTAAATTTTACGTCAGATTGAAAATTTATGGTGCGTACCGTTTGCTCAAAGAATTTTCGGTTACGGGATTGACACTAAGAGGATTTAATAAACTCCTGTAAAATTCTCTCATAACTGGATTTTTATAATAAGAATCTGCAATAGTAAATAGCATAGGCCAATTCCATTGTTGCAATTTAGTTTGGTGTTCCTTTTTCTGTACATCATGAACTGCGGTGAATGGCTCGCGCAAGCCTAGTTGTTCATTGTTGCCGTAACCTCGTTTCAGATTCCGTAAGGAAGGTTTCGACGTGGCCACTGCTGTTCGTTGGTCCCGGAGAAAAGCTCACCTGTAGTGCGGATGCAAATCCACCAGCCACTTTCGAATGGTTGGTGAAGCAGGAAGGCGCCAGTAAGTGGGAGGTTGTGGCAAAAGGTGAAACGGTCGTTGCAGAGCTGAAAAACGGAACTTCTGTCGTGTACAAATGCAAAGCAACGAATGAAGTCAGAGGAAAGGAGCACGAAGATGAGTCACGTAAGTGAGAAGATAATGCACGAATACTTAGAGAGCTTTGGCCGTAAATATATTCGCTCTGCAGCGCAGGGTGTTAATTTTTGTCCCTAGATGCCGTACTTCTACAGTGCAACGAGGTAGCTTCGCAGTAGTTGATCTCTCACTCTCACAGTCGTAATCGTAATCCGAGATTTCTACAGCACTCAACGAAGTACACGCCACGGGACCGGATTATTCACAGTCCCTCAGTCCAAACAAAATCTATCGGCAAAAAGGGTTCGGTTCCAAGCTAAGATCCAAAAGTCAGGCAGAGAGACAGAGAGGCAGCTACTGTGAGTGATGCTTGGGATTGGAGTGGAAAGAGAGATGGGAGGAAGAAGGGTAATCTGCCATACGACCTGCTCCATGAGCTTCTTTCTCTGCCTCTGTTTGACAGCTATCGCAGATCATTCTATTTGATCATGGTCTTGCGTTGTCAGGTCGGGGGCACTTCTGAGTAGTTTTCTTGAAGAGGTTCTTTATAAATGTAGGCCCTACAATTACGCTTACGATTACGAATTGTTCAATACTACAGTTAAGCATGAAATTCTATTTCGACGAAATGATGTCGCACAATCAACGGTCAGTTGCTTTGTTCCGCTAATGGCAGGTGTGAAGTTAGGTTATGGACCGTTGATAATTCACGAATAAAATAGGGATGCACAAAATCGAAAAGTAAGTGAATAGCATGAATCAGATGTTGAGGAGAAGATTGGGGCCAAGGACGGTGCCATCTAGTACCAACTATGATGACGGTGAG
Organism: Norana najaformis; assembly: GCA_964023275.1. Taxonomy (NCBI): domain Eukaryota; kingdom Metazoa; phylum Annelida; class Clitellata; order Crassiclitellata; family Hormogastridae; genus Norana; species Norana najaformis. Next base: position 2,367,139 of record OZ029923.1, on the reverse strand, counting down.
GAGGAGGTGAAGGAGGAAGAGGATACAATTATGACGTTTAAAAGAATTGGGAAGATGAAGAAGACTATCCAACGCTTCCAATTTCTGCTTTTGGCCTGTCACTCAAAACTCAAAACATTCCTCTTTCAAAGATCGTACCCTGACACCACTTCTTCCTCTAATCTCTCTCTCCTCTCCAACCTCAAACACCCCCATAGCTGTCACGTTCTCTTTGTACTGACTTTTGGATCTTGACCTGGAACCGAACCATTTTGCGTATCGATTTTGTTTTGACTGAGCGCCTGTGAATAAGCTGGTCCCCGTGACGTGGCTTACATTGGGCGCTGCAGAAATCTCGGAATTACGATTACGATTACGATGATTATCACGGCGATTGTTGCAGTGATGAAGGCGAAGATGATGATGGTGAAACTATTACTATTACTATTATTATTATTATTTATTATTATTATTATTATTATTTATTATTATTATTATTATTATTATTATTACTATTATTATTTTTGTCCCGAGATATTTATGATCCCTCAGGAAGCTAAAAAATTATCCGGATAAAAAATTGAATTCTGAGATGGCTAATCTTCGTTGATGTCTGGCTCCTCAAAAGTATCCTGGAAGGCAATCAAATTAAAACGTTGAATTGTGCAGGCAACGCGTTGACTTATTTCTGAACTCTGACTTTGCGACTAGCTCGCGACAACGTGTGCAGGCTGGGATAACACTGTGCAAAGACCCGTCGTGCTTAGAGAAATTCTTTATGCTGTGTGATATAATACATTTGTATCAACAGTTAGTTTGCGCCTTTCAGGGCATCGCAATGTTCCTCAACATTGTGTAGGCTAAAGTAAACTCGCAGCTTCAATCATTCTTTATTATCATGCAAATGTTCATGCGTAGTAATCCCATCCTTCTTATAGACTGATGCGTTCTTCTGATACAGCATTGTTACTAGAGCTCAACTCAAGGCAATTGTGGATCAGTCGCCTTTGTCACCTTGCTATATTGACCTGCAACATGACCTCCTTGCCCTTTGTCTGCCTCTGTTTCGCCAGCGATTGAAGAACATTCTATTTGATGCTGTCAGGTCGGGAGCACTTCTGAGTAATTTTCTTGAAAGGCGCTAGGTAAATGTAGAATAAATCACTTTTCATGACTCATCATTTTTCTCTGGCTCATGCATGACTCGGTCTTGACCCCTAGCGTACTTTTACCAACGTCTAAAATTCAGATAAACTGACTGCGAGCGTAGTAAGTGCTTTAAATAATTTGTTACATTAATAAATTGCTGCGCCACACAAAATCTCCGCTGGAAAAGCTAGTTTGTTCGCAATTGCTCAGTTGACTCAAGTCAGCAAACGAAACGATGTTGGATCAGTTTCATTGCCAGGTCGCAAAACTACAAAGACCAGTTGATTCGTGAATACATTCAGCTGACAATATGTGTTGTAAATATGTCCAACATATTAAAATCTGACGTCTATGCATTTCTTTTCTTTCGTTATGAATATAGATCACCCAGTATCAAAACTCATGAGCTTCGCCGTCAGTATTAAGTTAAACTGTTCAATATATTTTCGAGTCATATATGGGCTTGAGACATTTTTTTCTATCTTTTTGATCGTTGTTGCATTATCTTATATACAATTAACGTCTGTTCTTCATACATGTTACTTTACATGTTGAGAAAATCACAAGGGCTTTTTGTCATGCAATTCACAGATGAATTGACTTCCACTTCGTCTGGTTTCTCGGAAGATCGCGCTGGAATTGGTTTTGGAAGCGGATTGGGAATTGGGCTTCTCGCTGCCATTATATTGGCATTCACAGCTTTTGCCAGTTTGGTCAAACTCAGATACCTAGAGTTTCATCGGACACCAGCTAATCAGCCTGTCGGTAAGAAATCCATCGACAGAGACAGAAACACACGTACTTACTCAAACACAAGATACAGTCTCGTAATTACTTGCCTACGTAGTGCAAAGCTATTCAGTAATTCATACTTAAAACATGCTGTAGATATTACAGATATATGTTCTTGCTTTGTAGCTGATATTGCACAGCCTACGAAACAGGATAAAAGTCCCTCATTCCAACAACATTCGTCCATTCCGAGAAGGGAAATTGCATCAGTAAGTTCATCTATATATGTACTTCTGGACAGAAGTAGATGAGCAGACGCTGTTGTGGCCCAATCATATTGTGTCTGGCACAACAACCTTGACACGGTCTTCAAAACCCGGCAGGCTCTCAAGACCTAGCCCTTGAATTGCGTTAATTTCCGCCTTTGATTCTTATTTCTAATTTAAAACTCGTTCCCATTTTTTTACTAACATTTTCATATATATAGATAGAAAGATGAATCATAATAAAGCATAATATACAAACGTAAAGCTGCACTGTATGACCTCCACCCTGCTCATTTCTTGAATGAATACATCGGGTGAGATCCTCCAACAAGGCTGTCCGTTTAAGTGGGCGCTACGCTATATAAGGTCCCCCTCTGGAAATTTCCTTTCGTTACCATTCGATATGTTTGTTTATATTGATCTTTTTAACAGAACATTGCATTCACTAGGCCATAAATATTTTTTACCACCGTATCCTTGTTGGTACTCAGATTTGAACCAGGATGTAAGTTTGAACTTTACAGGAGCCTAAGAGTAGATAAGCGTTTTAGCTCGCAGTCAAGTATACATTAACCAGTCGTTTGATAGCAACGCAGATCTGTAGAAATTCGGGAAATATTAGACGATTGTCTACATTACTAATTTGTGCAAATCAGTCTGAGACTTGAAAAATATTTTTGTGTTTTACTTTAGGATGGCCTGCAGGAGTCAGCCTACGCAAGTTTGGGGAATGACAGAGACAAGAACGAATATGAAGAGGTTGAACAAAGTTAGAAAGTCAAGTCCAAGAAAAAGTCCAGACCGTAGATTGTTTCAACAATCTAAATATTTAGAGTTTACAAGTAAATGGTAGTAGCATGGTACCAATGTTGTCTTTTTCCAGTACGAAAGATATTTCTACACCAATTTCCCATGTGAAACTTTTTTTAAAATAAATATTATTTCAAGTATGTAATAATCGAATCTAAACAAACGATGTTCTCATATGGAATAGCGTGAATGTTGCATTTACGATTCGGTTGTATACGAAGGAGATACCAATAAATGCAATTGACCTAATGCTAAGCAATCGCTTACATAGCTTGTTACATTACAAATTGTTTGTTAGCCGATTGGATAGAGCACTCGTTCTGTAATTCTGAGTGTACTAGTTCGAGCCTCCAGCAATCAGATTGTCATTGTATGTAGAACTTCAGCAATTCCTTCACTCATAATTGTTCAGCCCTATCGATTAATGCTAGTCATTAGATAGTGGCACTTAATGATTGGCGAAAAAATGATAATAGATACTGCATTCCATAACCATAACAGCTTGGTCACATGGGATTTTATTCAGTCTCTTGGAATTTTGTTGAGTCTCCTTTGTTGCAATATGCCATGATACTTAGCTATTCACGATTTTGACATTCTTACATAGCTTGAACTTCCTTTTAATGTAATTGGCGAAAACTGACCTATGAATGAGTCATACTAGCCTTTGGTGCAACTTAGCCACACGGTTGTCTGCATTTTTGACAGAGCTTAGGAGCTTTCATGAGTTCGTTTAAAAGGCGTTACATAAATAAATGATTCCATTATTATGTTAAAGCCATTGACGTCTGAGACGTATTGCGCTGAAGTTTGAAGAGCTCGTCGAGTTGCTGCTGCTATGATTAAACCCCAAAAATAATCAGTATAGAATAATCTTTTAATGAATAAACTCTCCATTAAATAAACTCTATGTCTCACAATTCACTTTCTGTCTTGTAGTTCACATTGGTATTTTTACTTCCTGGTCGCTGATCTCTTCGCTCTGCCACGCACATCAACTTTTTCGTGGTTGGCAGAGCCACTTTGCAATGGAGTTCCTGTAGTCTAGTATTCAGTGCGCTGGACTGTCAATCCAGAGGTCGAAGGTTATTTCTCCGTCAAGGCAGAGAAATGTTTCGACATTTCTGTTTCACCTGATCCATCTAGCGATATCAGCTATAAAATGAGTACACTAACTGTATAGTGTGTGTGGCAAGAACAAGCTGCAAGGGTGAGGATTGACAACACGCTCTCATACGCTGAGGCTGAAAAAGTGAATATGTTATCATTTCATACCCACGGATGCCTCTTGGCTTTGGCTTAAGGGACTGTTCTTACCGTATGGCATAAAATAATTTCCTCTGAGCCTTGTCTTCCCACAGTAAGAGAGAATAAACCATCCTGTAAATGGTGGATTCGAGAATTTGGGTGGGAGGCGCTACTGGCATATTTCCTCAAAATGGCGCTCTGTTAATGTCAAATAATATTACATTATGTTACACTACATTACAATTAGCTACTGTTATGGTAATTAAGCGCCTGGTTTCTATATCGACAATACGCACGCCCCCACAGGTCAATACAGCCACTTTAACTGACAACGCTGAGATTTTTCATTATTCTTATGGTCAACACAGTACACGACGCCCCCTGATTATGATCTAATCTAATCTAATCTGATGTGATCTGATCCTGATCTTGAAATATCTCGATCTGTGCTATCGTAATACACAAGCATCAATCGATTGAGACTCGCCTTTTAGAAGCAAAACCTCATTCAGTAATCACGATTCTTTGGACAGAACGTGTTGAGGTCCTCGAGGCCACGGGGTCAATAGGAGTCAAGAGGAGGATAAGCAATCCGAAGAGAATGGGGAGTCCTAACCGGAACAACATCACAACCTGTTAAGAACAAGCAGAACCTGTTCAGAATAAACAGAAACTCGCACCTAGATCTAGAGCTGAGAATTAGCAAAATGAGAAATCCCTGGATCTCAATAATGTTATTGAAATTGTGATCGACGTATTCTTTGTTATATTTAGTTAAATCTGCCTTTCCAATATATTTGCCCGTAATCTAGTTTAAATATGTATGTTGCTGATCTACACAACGTAATGAATGTGCTCTTGTGAGATGCTAATAAAGGCTACTGACTTACATACTTACCTATTTACTATGCAAATATCTGTATGATATCATTTGCATATCGTTCTCTCTTATTACTGCAAGGTTACTGAAGGTCTCTGGAAGCCTCTAAAATTGTCTGGAACCTAAATTTTATTTAATAGGCAATGTTTACGAACTGTGAGAAAACCGGATACAAGGCTTATGAATTATATCCATGAGATTTATTAATGTTTTTCATTAGAGCTTCAGTAATTTATAAAGTTTGATGCTGGAGCTGAGATGAGCTTATAGTCTACGCTTAATTTTTCTGCAGTCTATACCGTCCGGGTTTTGAGGTTCTACCCTGTAAACATTTGGTTAAATGCATTTATGGAATCATAATGGTAAATCCGACAGTTTTTAAAGCTCAAAACATTCTAAGAGGCGGGCGCCAGCTTATTGACGAGGTACCGTATGAAGAACAAGACCCGGTTGTCAGATGAGCAGAGAGGGAGGTAAGGAGACAGAGGAGAGGAGATGTGACGAGGGGATGTGTTTGGGTTGACAGAAATAGGAAAACAGCTTCAAAAGGCTGTAAAAGCAACAAATTCATGCAATATCGCGTGGCTTCTGAGTAAAGTGCGTTTTCAGAATAGAACATTAGCAGGCTGATATACACTGTCATTTTTAGTAACCCGTACTTTAACTATTCTGCCACAGCAGATGAGGAAGTCGGTCGAGCTATTAGGCCTGATCTACAATTATGTTGTCCTGACTGAAAAACTGTCCGTTCAAGAGCTATATCTCTCTCACTAAAAGCAACTGCCGATTCGCACAGTTTGCCACTGCAAATGTCATAACGAAATGAATGGAGAAATTTTTACGTACCAATTATGCGATGGTGCAGAAATGAATCCGAATCTGTGAACATCTGCGGGTCGAAGTATAAGTACAAGAAACTGACAGCTGTCATGCAGAGAAGATAATCAGTTTGAAAGACAATTTGAGGAGGATCACTGCATATTGCTAAATACCCGTGCAGCTAAATCGTTACTTCACAGATATTTGGTGCCTATATAAACCAATTTTAGGTTAAGGTAAAACAGTCCTAAACTGCGTGCCTGATACATGAATTTTTAAAATTTCTCAGAAGATGGAGCTCTTCGTCATCGCAATCCAACTTGCTGTTACAGGTAAGATCCACGCATTTTTATTATAATGGAGTGCGTAAATAAGTATTAACCTGATATGCATTATAACTATGAGCGTGCCTTAAAAGCGAAGCTTTATTAGTAGAAAGCGAAACTTTAGTGCACTGCAAACAGCAGAATAGATATGACTAGGCTTTCAGTTTATTGAGATATCCAGCAAAATATAAAGCAAAGTGCCGATGTTTAAGCTTTATATAACTGCTTGCTTACTTTATCTCGGCGTCAAGTTCCGAGAGTTATAGACTGATAGTAAGTATGCCATTTACTAGTCAAAGTAAAAAATGATTCAATCGCTACAGTTCTCTATTCTAATCATTCTATAGCGCCACTATATTAATAATGCACCACAGAAGAGTAGATACCTATATTCTGGGCAAAGGCGAAGGGCCACCCGAATTGAAGTTTGAAATTGAACAGATCAAGCCGTGCGTTTGGTCCTAATGCAATCATATGAGCGCAGAATGTTAAAAATTAATATCTCTGAATTCATTAAGCGCCACTGTGTAACCGTATTGTAACTTGATAGGTCATCTTAATTCCTATTTCTGTACATTTAGATAGCGTCAATAAGGAGATGAGGAAATCTTATACTTTTAAAATTAATTTTGTTACTTCATTCGACCGCTAACATTTACTTCAATAATTCCGATTAATAGGTACCGTCTAACTTAGTCTAATGACTAAGCATCATTGGATGGCGTTAAGCAAGTGTGAGTGAACTATGAGCATAATTTATCTAAGTTAATATGAGGCATGGTATCCTATTGTGCTCAAAGTCCATACACAGTAAGCGTTCCAGAGTAGGATGAAACCCGTACACTACGCACTACAAGCAGAGTGCTATATCCGATAGGGTACCATGCCCCGCAAAAGGCTTTTATTATAACATATTAAGGCAGTGTTATTATGCTAAACTTCCTCTATCCATAGAGCTAATTCATAATTCGATTACATATATTGCTGGCCTAACTATAACACTGTGACTTAACTTTTAGATGCTCAGCAAATTCAACTGGAAGAACCTCAAAACACTGTGAGCATTGTTGGGTCAAAAGTAACCTTGAAATGTTCAACTCCATCTCGAAACTGTATTGGTGTCGAATGGGAGAGATCAACTTCTCAAACCAACCTAAATACTGTTTTCAGTGATCGCCAAGGAATATACAGCACTTATTTGGATCGATACACCGTCAACAATTCATCCGGTTGTGATTTGGTTATTAGCGACGTTAAACTGACGGACGCCGGACGCTTCATTTGCAGAGTAATTATTTCACGAAATACAGTTGAAAGGAGTGCTTATCTAATTATACTGAGTAAGTTATTTTTATTTGAGGTATTCCTATGGTGGAAATAATTTTTTAAGAACATAGAACTGTTAAAGACGGCTTTTATGAAGTTATATTTCTGCAGTGGAACTTTCACAACGGCGAACAGATAAATTACATAGCAGGTATACGGTAAAAGATGTATTTTTGGGACCTATCTTTAGGAATAGCCTCCGTGACTGTAGCGATTCCCCTGTGGGCCCACATCCTGTCTTAGATAAGCGTATGACTCACGGACTGTGTATGGCTATGTGTATAGATATAGATATGGGTATATGTTGCATGCGTAGTCTAGAGACTTTATATTGTAAGTAAATGTATTGAGTGGCCAGCATTTTTGGTTTATATGTACGTCTAACCACGGCCAGCATTGTAATATGTATATATATATATATATATATATATATATATATATATATATATGTGGGGAAAGGGGCGACGGCGTCAAGAATGTGGTAAGGGGAACGCAAGACTGGCGCGTGCTGTGTGATGGGGCTGTACTGAGCCAGGGTAGGGCCGGACTGACCTACCCTACGGGGGGAAGGAATTCTGAGGACGCTACTTTTCGCGCCCGAAAGATCAGTTCTGCCGAGGACGTGGATCGTGCGAACGTTCGCGTCGTCGCTCGAGGCAAACTCCGAGTCTTGGACGAAACCGTGCGGTCTTCAGAAGTTGTTGCTTCTTCCGACGGAACCAAGACTCGTGAAAGAAAGTGAATTGCAAAGGAATTGGCTCGACGAGCAACTGTCTGAGCGGCCGAGACAATATAAACTCTGTACTGTTATGTCGATTCTGTCGTGACACGACCTCTTCAGACGGGTTGGAGTCACCCGCTTAGCCGGGTGAAAATTGAGCTGCGATTGGATCAACGAATGCGAAGAGAGATAATTATCTGGTGGTGAGTGGATGCCTCCCATGCTGGACTGAGCGACCAGTCGAATCAAACACCTGCCGGCCATCGGGGAAGGTTCATTATTTTTCATTATTATTATCTTCTTAATTACTAATATCAATAACAGTCTTCCAATTGGTAGAACAATGCTGGCCTAGGTAGGTTAGCAATAGGTGAACTTTGATACCGTTCTATTATGTATATATAGTATTATCATTTGTTATCGTTTGTTTTTTCTTTTGCACACATTAAAAACTGCATCATAATCTAACGAATTCTTGCTTGATATATAGACATATATGTGTTTCATCTAGGCAAGTCCAGCAGTAGATCCCTGCTAGGCGCCGTGACGTCCTCTCCACTGCACAATTTAAGTTAAAGTGAGTGAGTAAGAGCCAAGAGATGAGGATACGGTGAGGGGGGAGTCGCTACAACTGGGGGCTCGTCCGGGATCTGAATGATTTGTGAACGTAGAAAATTATATATATATATATATATATATGTATATATATATATATATATATATGTGCGCATACGTATAGACACGAGTCCATCCGTTGAACATTATAAGAGTAAACCGCAAAAAATTGGCAGAAACTATTTTCTAAACATTGATAATCAAGACATTCTATGCCTCATATTACAGTTTACTGACTTCTTGGGCTTTATTTATTTATTTATTTATTTATTTATTTATTTATTTATACAGAACACTTATATAGCGCCCCTTCAAGAAAACTACTCAGAAGCGCTCCCAAACCAACCTCGGCGAAAGAGAACAGTCTTAAGAGAAGAATGGAAGATAGAAGTAAAATCCCGGGGCAGAAGACGTAGAGTAACAGGAAGTCCATTCCAGAGGGTTGGGCCAGCAACAGAGAAAGCACGACGCTGCATGGTCGAGGTGCGAGCGTGAGGCACTAGTAGATTACCACTAGCAGGGGAGCGAAGAGAAGCACGTCCCAAATTGGACCGGACAGGTAGGCAAAGCTCCCTCAAGTAAGAGGGGGCAATACCCAACAAGGAGTTCCAAACAAAGACGATGACCCTATAGTGGATGCGCTGACTCATAGGAAGCCAGTGCAGCTCATCTCGCATGAAATCAGAGACATGACCAAACCTAGAGATGCCACCAATAAGCCGTGCAGCCGCCCGCAACACACGTTCCAGGCACAAAAGCCGTACATCAGGGAGTCCAACATATAAAGAAGAGCAGTAATCCAACCGACTAGTGACAAATGCATGAACCAGAGTCTTAGATGAGGTGACTGAGAGAGAACGTGAGACAATACGAAGTTGCCGCAGCTGGTGGTAGCAACTACGACAAAGACGATGTACCTGAGCCTTAAAAGAGAGCTCCTGATCCAACTCAATGCCAAGGTCATAAACAGTGACTGAGAAGGTGATGTGAGGAAACTCTAAATGTAGTACAGGTAGATTGATTTTAGCCAATTGCTGCCTAGTGCCCAACCAAATATACTGAGTCTTGGAAGGATTCAATCCCAATCGATTTGAAGACATGCAAGCCACAAGGGAGTTAGAAGCACAACACATAATAGCTCGAACAGCAGCTGCGGCATCAGAAGCAGAACAATGAACATAGGCCTGCACATCGTCGGCATAGGACTGGCTTGAAGCCGAGCACGCAGCTAGCAAAGAGCCAAGGTCAGCAGTAAACAGTATATAAAGCAAGGGACCCAAAACTGACCCCTGAGGCAATCCAAACAAGGAAGGAACCCAAGGTGAGCGGGATGGGCCATAAACCACACAGAGCGTGCGCTCAGATAGAAAAGAGGCCAACCAATCGAGAAAGTTGCCAGATAAACCAAAAGAAATAGCCAGACGTTCCAAAAGTATAGCATGATCGACCGAATCAAATGCAGCACTAACATCAAATAATGCAAGTAAGGTAACTTGAGAACGATCTATGGCACCATATATATCAGACAGAAGTCGAGTTAAGAGTGTCTCAGTAGAGTGAAATCTACGAAAGCCAGATTGAGAAACAGGTAGTAGATCATTAGTTTCGAGATAGGTAACTAACTGACTAGATACAATCTTCTCAATGACCTTGGACAAAAAAGTAACATTAGATATTGGTCGAAAGTTAGACATGTCCGAGACGTCGAGGCCATCACGCTTGAGAACCGGAATGACGATGGACTTCTTCTGAGACGGAGGTAGAAGACCCTCTGCCAATGAACGATTGCAGAGGAGGGCCAGGAAGGGAAGCAGAACGTCGATATAATGCTGAATGAGGAACGGCGGTAGAGAGTCTAGTTCACAGGATTTTGGTCGAGAGGCAAGATTGAGTCGACGCAACTCATCTGAAGAGACTTGATGAAGGACCGAGAGCCGCTTAGCCGTCGGTAGCAGGACAGGCGGAGGACTTCCAGCAGTAGCATCACGACCAGAGCGAATCTTGGCCGCACAGAACTCAACGAAGTCAGCAGCAGTGAATGACGGTAGTACCGCACCAGCGGAGGAACGTCGACGACCCAATAGGTCGTTAAGAGAGGAGCGGCACTCAGCGTCGAACCACGGAGACAGGGAGGAGCTGCGGATGGTAACGGTGCGATGAGGAAGAAAACGATCAATAAGGTCTTTCATGGCCATATCATACTCAGCAAACAAATCATCCAACGGTAGCTCAGCCACAGTCGAAGGGTCAGCGATGGCAGGTATTTCGAGCAAAGCAGCACGGAAGGCATCACAGTCTAAGTCGCGCCATCGGCGGACCCGCCGGGCAGTACAGAGCGGCACCTCATGGAGGAACGGAACAGTGACGACTACCCGACCATGATCGGAGAGAGTAGATGGATGAACTCGAAGATCAGATACAATACAGTCATCTCTTGTCAGAATAATATCAAGCCAGCCACCACCACGATGAGTTGACGATGTCACATGCTGTGCGAGGCCAAACTGATCAAGGATGGCCTGAAACTGAAGAGTGGCAGGTTCAGAAGAATTTTCCAGATGTAGATTGAGGTCTCCGGCGAGCACCAATTGGGTGTTGTAGAGAGCGAACTGTTCCATGAGGGTGGAAAACTCGCTGAAGAAGAGCGATGATGGTGACGATGAACCAGGGTGGTAGATGGCCAAAACAGTAAGAGGACCACAGAGGGAGGAGACAGAGGCCGCAAGAACCTCAAACGTGGTAGGAGATGAGGACAGAGGAATCCGTCGCGTTCGTAAACCGTCTCTGTGTTACAGGATGAGACCACCACCCCGAATCGCTTCCGACGAGGTAGCGAGTCGAGGGCAGTCGAGAATTGAATACCCATGGGGCACTGAGCGACGAACAGCTGTGTCCTGTGAAGAGCGGTGCCACGATTCAGTGACAATGAATAGATCGATTTCTTCGGATGAGATTATGTCAGCAACAGCGAGGTACTTGTCTCGTATGGACCGAGCATTCCATGTAGCTAGACGAACTCCATCACCCGATGGACAGGTACCGGACGGAGGACGAAGGTCACACGAAGCCGGTGAAGAACGTGGCGGCAGCAAACCAGTCGAAGTCTGGGATGGACCAGGTGAGCCGGCGTCAACGAGATCCGGCAGAATACAGAACGGTGCGACATCAGTCGGAGCCGACGAACACGAGTCGGCCTGAGTCTGCAATGGCAGGCTGACGTCCCCTAACGCTGGTAGCGAACGAGGAGAAGGCCGTTCAGGCAAGGCAGTACAAAGACGATGAGGACGGCGAGTAGTAGACGAGCGACTCCATAGATGGTAGAAGAACAATAACTTTTCGTGTAGAACGTGGGACGGGTAAGGCTGGCGAGCGCAAAGCCAAAATTAGGTCACGCGAATACGAACAAGGGGGCGTATCAATGTAGAAGTGAACGAATCGTAGGGCAAGCAGCCGCGTAACTGTGATGAAACTCGTAGATAAACACAACAGCGAAGAGTAAATCCAATTTCCGACGAAAGTTTAACTAAGAAATTGAACTAAAACTAGATATAGATAGTAAAAAATAAGAAAACAAGACGCCGAGACGATTCGGAGTTCACACGCCCAAAGCGCCATCTTTGATCATATATTAGCGAAAACTAAGCTACGGTAGACGCCAATGATTTCATAGATTGACAAAAGTGTTCGAAAACTAAGAAAGAACTAAGAAAGCAAAAAGTCTAGACTTTACAAAATCTCAGGCATTTGGTGGTAGCGAAAATCGATCATCAAATTCTTCAAATTTTATTGTTTGGATGACGTGGAGTAATAGGGTTCAGCAGGCAGTACTGTTTTGCCATTTTACAGTCCATTTTGGTTTTTTACATAAAACTTATTCTAGCAGTGAGTATTTGACAATTTATTAACGACGGAGTTTCTTAAGGCAGGATCCTCCCACTCCCATTACGATGAAACCGATGACTTAAAGAAGACCTGCTAAAACGTTGCTTCTACCATCTAAAAACAGCACGGGAGCTAGTATAAGACTATCCAACATGTTGTGTAAAACAAATCTAGCGATTAAGAAAATGAGTCAGCAAAGGGCGACAGTTTGAGCAACTTCAATTTCACAACACACGCACGCACACACTCTATTTCTGCCTCTGCATCTGCATATGCCACTCTCTCCTCTCTCCTCTCTCTCTCTCTCGCTCTCTATCTTTCTCTCTTTCTCTCTCTCTTTCTGTTATCTTTGTGTCTCTTTTCTTTATCGCGGCCTGATTCTGCGTCCGTTATCTGAAAGTCGCCTTCCATTCACCTTTAAAAATTCCAAAATGCGCTATATAAATGAACAATTGAAGTAAAAAACAAATGAATGAGTGGCACTAAGTTATGCATCCATTCCTTCCATAATACCTGGTTTCTTCATCCTCTCTCAACGGTCACTAATGTTCCTGAAAATTGCTTCTTTAAACTAAATATCCTTCCAATTAATTCTATCAATAAACTTAAAACTTCTGTAACAGGGGTCTCTGTCGGAGATATTTATGTTTTTATTGTCCTTCTTAGCTGAGATAAGCGCAAGAAAGTGGTATAATATCATCGTAAATATCACTGCTAATGAGACTGAAACTGATACAAACGCGAGAACTTCGTCTAACAATCTCTGGTGCATTAGACTCTCGGAACTGCTCGGGTGGAACGCGAAAGTTCATAACAGAAAGAAACGGTTGCTGGTCAGAAAGTGAAGCGGCTGAGCTCCTTCTCTCCCTGTCTGATTTTCTGGCAAACGGGTCTTTTCTTCATATCCCCTCTGACTTAACGCAAAACTTGCGAATAAGCTGGTACCCAGCGCTTAGAGTTTTTTAGGCTTTATAAACTTTCGAGTTTACGATTTCGCTTAGATAAACACATTTCAGAAAATGTTTGAAGAGTGGAACATCAAGCCACGGACTATATAGGCTGCAGGGTAATAGAGCCTATAGTTGATCTCAGTACCAGCATGCACTTATTCAATTACGGAATCATTATGTTGAGAAAGACGACTATGCGTACGGGTATAGTTCGAAGGGCATGTATCGGGTTTTCTCATAGTAGTAAACATTGCCTGTAATATGTAATTTATGCTTCCATACCAGAGCGGGCCGTGCGACGTTGCTGCAATGACCTCTTATGTATACAAGATATCTCTTATAGTTTATGATTACAACACTGCAACGCTTCGTCTCAGTGTACTGGCCCGGGTTCGTCATACAATCTTACTATCCTGTCGGAGATCATTCATACATGTCACCAAGTGTATGGGCGAATCGAAAAACTTCTAAAACATGAAAGTAGTACTCTTGCCCGAAGAATGTAACAGAGCTGCGGCAGTGCATCTTACCGCTAGAGTACTTAGATCAGACTGACGTGTTTTTGATCACAAGTCAGTCAGCAGTTGCAATAATTTACAAAAAAACTCATATTCGTATAACTGATCTTCGTGTCCTGCAGTATAGATAAATACTGTAACCAATAAAACATTTTCTAGGGAATTTTGTGCATACAGAGTTATGAAACGTGGGTGCAAAATTCAGAATGTTCAACTGAATCTATTCGTAATTCACAACCTTAACGAGAAACTAGCACTGCATCAATGACCCAAGACAATTTGAAGAAAAATATTGTTGTCTTTCCACCAGATTTCACTCCTGCACCGACATATCTTGTTTGTGCCTGCGTAGGTCAGAAATATCGCAGTTCAGTAATCGGGGACTTTGAATTCTTTTTTGCAATCAAGAGAGCTTTACCGATAATAAGAGATCTGTCAACAAATCTTTCGTTTGAAAATCTGACTTCTTGTCACGTCCATGGTCAAGTCTATGAGGTATACTATGGTGACTAAAGCACCAGTTCGCAATAATAACACTTGAAAATCTGGACGAAGCCGGCGGACAATAGAGACATTTTATTACTTCCTTGATTGCAGTATGAAAACCCTCTGAATGAGCTGACCCCTATGAATACTAATTCTTATATTGTTGTCTTTGGGAAAAATGATATGAAAGAATTCACTTAGCTGATACAATTCTAGTGCCTCAAGTGATGTTTTACGGCCAAGATCAACGGTCAACATGAAGGCGACGACGAAACCTGCATCAAGTCGCCAATACGACATCGAAGAACATGCTATGACCTCCGCAAAGACTTTAATCACCCATAAAGTCAGACAGCGAAGGACACGTATAGACGATAGAGAGCGAAACCATCACGTCTCGTTCCTGCTATACTAGAGCAAAGCTATGGCATCATCTGTCGCAGATGAGTTTCTATGGTTTATTGTCCTTCTTAGCTGAGATAAGCGCAAGAAAGTGATAGAATATCATCGTAAATACCACTACTAATGAGATTGTGACTGATACTAACGCGAGAACTTCGTCTCACAAACGGTCTCTGGTGCATTCCACCGTCAGTACTCCTCAGATGGAATGTGAAATTTTTGTTTTACAACGAAACAGTTGCTAGTCAGAATGTAAAGCAGTTGGGATCCTTCCCCTCCCTCTCTGATTTTCTGACAACCAGGTCTTGTTCTTCATACGGTACTTCTGGAAAACCCCCTCTGACTTAACGCAGAACTTGCGAATAAGCTGGTGCCCAGCGCTTACAGTTTTTTGCGCTTTATACACTTTCGAGTTTACGATTGCGGTTAGATAAACACATTTCAGAAAATGTTTGAAGAGTGGAACATCAAACCACTGACTATATAGGCTGCAGGGTAATAGAGCCTATAGCTGATCTCAGTACCAGCATGCACTTAATCAATTACTGATTCATTTATTGAAAAAACTATTAAAGAGTACGGGGGTAGTTCGTTGGGCATGTATCGGGTTTTATCATAGTAGTAAACATTGCCTGTAAAATGTAATATAGGCTTCCAGAAAACCGCAGTGGCTTAAAGCTTGCCAAAAGACTTCGTAACAATGACCTCAAATTTTATACAGGACTTCCATATTAGTTTCTGGTAGCAAAGCTGCAGCTTTTCGCACAGTCTACTGGGGCGGATTCCTCACATAAGCTACCCTGTCGGAGCTCTTTCATGCGTGCCACCAGACCAAGTATATGGGCGAATCGAAAAAAATTCGAAGACATGAATATAGTACTCAAAGAACGTAACAGAATGTGGCAGTGCATCTTACCGTTAGAGTACTTGGATCAGAATGGCATGTTTTTGATCACAAGTCAACAGCTGCAAAAATTTACAAGAAAAAACTCACATTCATATCTAATCTTCCTGCCCTGCAGTATAGAAAAAATTACTGAAAACAAAAAAATTTCTAGGGACTTTTGCGTATACATAGTTATGAAACGTGGGTGCAAAATTTAGAATATTCATCTGAATCAATTCTTAATTGACAACGTAAACAAGAAAAAAGTATGAATGAACCAAGACAATTTGAAGACAAATACGGTTGGCTTTCCGGCAGCAGTAGTAATTAAAGATTTCACGCCTGCATAGACTTATCTTGTTTTTACCTGCGTAGGCCAGAAATGTCGCAGTTCAGTAATCGCGGAATTGAATTTTTTTGCAATCAGGATATCAAACTTTACGGATAACAAGAGATCTGTCAAGAAATCTTTCGTCTGAAAATCTGACTTCTTCATACGTCCATGGTCGAGTACATTAGGTACGCACCACTTGGCACTAATAACAGTTGAAAATTTGGACGAAGCCAGGCAGACAATAGAGATATTTTATGACTCACTTGATTGCAGTATGAAAACCCTCTGAATGAGCTGACCTCAACGAATACTAATTCTTATATTGCTGTCTTTGGGAAAATATGATATGAAAGTAATCATTTAGTTGATACAAGTCTAGTGCCTCAAGTAATGTTTTACGGCCAAGATCAACGGTCAACACGAAAGCCATTATGACATCGGAGAACATGCTTGGCCCTCCGTGAAGGCTTTAATCACTCATAAAGTCAGACAGCTATGGACACGTATAGGCGACAGAGAGTGAAACCATCACTTCTCGTTCCTGCTATACTAGAGGAAAGCGAGGATGTCACATGATGCATGGCCGTTGGTAATGGGTAACACACATTTCACCTATATTACTAATTTAAACTGGACTTGTTATTCTTCCTTATCTTAAATACAAACATCGAAAAAGAGAGACATAAGGTCTTCACAAATATGCTTCCTCTTATCAAGCTATAAACTTCAGGAAACCAATATATTTACCACTAATTTCAGAGGTACATGGTTAATCCAATAAGTTCGCTAACGTGAGAGCTGCATTAGTAACTGATAGGCCTAAAATTGAAACGAAAATAAGCATAATAAATCGTGCAAAAAGTAGTACAAGGTCCAAAGCATGCAAGAACACTACAAAAGGATCGAGTGTGAGAGCAGTCGAAAGAGACGAAGCAGTAACAGTGTACAAATTAGAAAAGCAGCAATATCTGGGTCATCTAAAATCGGTATTCAAAGTTACATTTTCGTCTTAGTGCATGCGTTGTTTTCTACTCAGATCTTGAAACAGTCACAGAAACCATGATTGACATGGTGATCGTTTTCAGCTCATTCACCGTCTTTCCAACAACAGGTATTGTTCATTTGCCATCCAAATATTTATCTTTCATTATTTTGAAACTTGCTCAGTTTTTGAACAATGCTCACAACATTTAGCACCATACTGTGATTTCCTTTAGCTTCCGCACATGTCGGACTTAAGCAAGAGAATCCAGTGACTCTGGTTTGAAAGACTGTGTTAACTTGCCTCATCTATAAATATTTTCTATTTATAAATTGTTTTATATATGTAATTTCCTATACCTATAAAGTGACTCTGTAAATTGGCCAGGTTTTAATCAATGGTGACAAGATCATCTTGTTTCAAATACTCATGAAGCACCAACCGATGGAGTTTCAATCGAATCATAAGTGAAGTAATTTCTCAAACGGTTAGTGTACTTCATTTTAAGCTGTTTCATTGGGTGTTCAAGAACAAGATAGCGGACCGGAAAATAGCGATTGAAGCTGGATCCGTAATCTTGAAATGTTCGCCTGGTGCGCAAGGTTGTCTCGACGTCGAGTGGCTGAAGTCTGGAGGGTCGACGAACATCCAAATCTACATGAGTGGTATGGGGATTTTTGATCCTTGTCTGATTCGACTGGCTGCAATCTGGTCATTGAAAACGTAGAAATGACGGATGCTGGACTCTTCCTCTGCAAAGTTGGCAATGTCGAATATTCAAGTGCATGCCTATCTGTTCTAGGCAAGTTATTGTTCTTTGACGTTAAACACTGAAAATGCCTTTACAATTTTTATTAGGCAATTATGTCGTCGCCATCAGTATCATTATCATTATGATTAATATAGTCATCATGACTGTCGAACTTTAAGAGATCCTTAAAGGCGCCTTATTAATTCTTTGACACTTTGGTACTTTGGTGCAAGAGCAACAATTTTGATATGTGGCAGGCTGCAGCGTTGAACTCCGGAACAATGCTGAACTACTGTTATTGTAATTGCTGTGGTTGACCTCTCGTACTGTAATACTAATACTGCTGCTGCTGATGATGACGACGACGACGACGATGATGATGATAAAATCCTCACCTGCGTTTTCAGAGACTAGCCCGACTTGTGGCCTTCTAGGTATAAAAGCACCTGAACATAAAGATGTAAGCGAGGTTGCCTATCACTGCACGCTAACATTCAATGAACTTACCAAACAAGCCGTAACGATCTGGCAAAACGCCATCAGCGGAAATGAAGGAATCTCCGCAGATCAAGGACTTGGCTTGTAACGCATGGAGTACGGGTTCGAGCCTCCTCTCAGCCGGTTATTTTGTAGAAGCCTTGAGCAAGTCCTTCACACACAATTCCTGAGCGCAATCGTAGATATTAGCGCTTAATAAATGCCGAAATAATAATAAAAATCCACGCTTCTTTTTGATAACCGTAGATTTCTATTGTAAAATGCTTCAATTTTATATCGTTTCTTGCGCTTTGCTTTATAGTTCCAATTTTCAATTTGAGGCGTCACCTGGTTGCAAGCCCACCGCAGAACCATCCTCCTTTATCCTGGCTTGCGACAAGCTCAGACTTCCTGTGAAGGTAGTCTGAGGCGGACTCAATGGGCAGGAAGGGTTCGTTTCCAGGTCAAGATCCAAGAGGCAGGCAGGCAGACACTGAGACGGCAACGGTGGGTGCTGTTTTTAATTGGAACAGCAAGATAGATAAGTGGCAGAAGACGATAGGATAGGACCTGCGGAAGAAGAGTGTTTTAGTTTTGCGTGAAAATCGTGGACAGAGTCTGTAAGAGGTGAAGTGTTGGTGAGTACATATGATAGACCAGATAATTGTGGTAATTCTGACGGGAGTTTATTTCTGAGGGGTGGGCAACGAGTCTACCAGTATAAATTGCTTACTTCGATTTATTCAAATCTTCTTAGAACGCCACTAAAATAATTCACTAGGCTTCAATAGGTATCACTGTATATATGTATGCATGTATGGAGTTGGGTGTGTGTGCGTACGAATTTATGTATGTATGCACGCATGCATGTATGTATGCAAGCCCACCGCAGAACCATCCTCCTTAACTCGCTTTTTCTTGAAAAGTGAGCCGTCCCACACTTAAAACCGTTCAGACCCCCAAGATCTACTCCAGAGTAATATACTTGTCTTGCAGAATATTTTACTATTAGATAGGCATCCGTTTGTCATTGCAATGTTAGCTTTCTATTTATTATAAAATTGCTTTGATTTATGTAAACAAATTTGATGTACAAATCACGCTTGTCAAAAATAAAAGAAACTCGTTCTCTCACTCAGTCACTCACTTACTCAGTTACTTACTCAGTCACTCATCCACCCACCTTCCCATCTCATCCAGGGGCGCGAAGCAATTTTGAGTGAAGGATTTGCTAAAGGTCCCTACACAGAAGCCGTACTCTCCGCCCAAACAATCGGCTGCCGTGCTCCACCAAATATGATGTACCTCGAATACTCGTAGACAATTATTTGAATTATTGTGTCATTGAATTGCTGTGTTTTTGTCCCTTATTTGAATAGGATACTTCGACCTCGGAACCATACCTCTGAAAAGACTACAGTAAATTCCAGTAAAACTGACGGTTGAAAGTTCCTCTTTACAAAGTCCAGAAGTGCACGAAGAAAGCACGGAGAACGAGAGACAGACTGGAAGAATTAACTTTTCTAAGTTTAGAGCGAAATTGTCAGGAGCACACATCTATGTAAATAAGCGGGCATCAGAAACGACATGGACTCGGAATCGGTGGCTACGGATTCGACTCGGACGGGAGCAAGAAGTGCTTGGAGTTTCGAATTCAGAATCGGAATTTGGATCTCAGACTCGTACAGTCTGGGCTAATACACGAGTTTGTGTTTCAGGCATCTGGATTGTACTGTACATTGTTTCCATGAAATGGTTCTGTTTTTCCCATAAATTAGACAAGATTTAGATACATAAAATAAGAAAGAAAGATTTGCATTAATAAGTAAGCAGAAAAGATTGGATTGATTTATTACTGCTGCTTTATTGTGTCAACAGTCCAACATAGTGTAGCTCATTGTCGCGGGGTCCCTGGGAGTTGCGACCGTATATCGGGAAACTCATTTTACATTACTATGCACTTCCCATACATATGCAACTTAAAAAGACAGCCCAAAGCAGACGCATAAGTAGCGTTAAAAAGCGCTAAACACGCCCAACAAGACTTTTCGCTTGCTCTTTACCCTCCTATTGGTGGATGGATGGATGGATGGATATATGGATATATATATAGATAGATAGATAGATAGATAGATAGATAGATAGATAGATAGATAGATAGATAGATAGATAGATAGATAGATAGATAGATAGATAGATAGATAGACAGACAGACAGACAGACAGACAGACAGACATTTAGATAGATAGATGCATATATACCAACACACAAACATGCATACATACATAAATTCGTACGCACACACACCCAACTACATATTTACATACATATGTACATACGTATATACAGTCATACATATTTACTCTCCAAGAGCGAATAACTCTCCAGCAATTATTCCTTTCAAGAGCACGTGACTGTCTATCAGCTGTTCTTGCGTGACCGATCGACGACATTTCCCCATTCGGTCTTTAGGGACGTTAGGTGCTCCATAAGTGAGAATGCAGAATCTGTAATTCTCTTCAACTTTCTTATTATATCAGGTCCTGTACCTAATTCAGGGTAAGAATGACCAGCTCCGGATTATGCCATTTTAGTTATTTCTGTGGATAAAACGTAGAGTCGTCACTGGTTGTAGATCGTTCCCCAACACTTAACTTCTTTCATTTTCTGCGCCGATCTTTCAATCAAGACTGAAAACATTTCTTTTCCAAAAATCTTATCCTGATTCTTCCTCTTCCCCTTATCTCTCTTCTCGCTTCAATTTCAAACATAATATACCGTAGCTGTCCGACTGCCTGACTGCTTGACTCCTGCATCTTAACCTGAAACCGAACACTTTGCCTATCGATTTTATTTTGACTGAGCGCCTGTGAATAAGCTGGTTCCCGCAACTTAGCTTTCGTTGAGCGCTGTAGAAATCCCGAGTTTACGATTACGATCGCTTTTCGATGTGACAGACAAACAAAACTGTAAACAAAACTGACTCGCTGTCAGTCACTGATCATGTAGACTAGATTTCTCTATATTAATATTTGAGGTTTTTTTATTGAAATGCATGATGTGACGTGTAATCCTTCTCTGCCTCCAATGTTTCTATGCCAAATAAGATGCCTGCTCATCTATTTTCCGCATTGTTAAGAAGCTAAGCTCCTAAGAAGCTAAGCTCCTAAGAAGCTAAGCAGTATGGGAAATCAGCGTCTCCCAAATTTCCTCATAGGCTTTACTACGTTATTTTTTCATAGCATTATACAACATATATAATTCTGTTAGCCTTTGCATGTCGTGTTAGCGTAAGAATTCTGGGATCGTTGCTTATACATGTCAGAAAAAGCAGCACAAACGTGTAGCACAAATGTGCTCAAGTTCATAGCATAGGGCTTGCGTTGACATCCGGGACTCCACCTCAGGCACCGCTGGCGCTCGCTGACCCAAACCCCTTCAACGGTTTTCATCCGGATAATGGCTCCTTGGTTAAAAAAAACTGCGTTGGCTACGCCTACGCCGCTGACTATGTTTTCATTTAAGCATTTTAAACCTTTTAGTGCTACCTATTGATGCCTAGTGCAGTATTTTAGTGGCGTTCTAAGAAGATTTGAATAAATCGAAGTAAGCAATTTATACTGGTAAACTCTTTGCCCACCCCTCAGGAGTAAATTCCCGTCAGAATTACCACAGTTATCTGATCTATCATATGTACTCACCAACACTTCACATCTTTCAGACTCTGTCCATGATTTTCACGCAAAACTAAAACACTCTTCTTTCGCAGGTCCTATCCTAATTCCTCTTCTGCTACTTATCTAGCTTGCTGCTCCAATTAAAAACAGCACCCACCGTAGCCGTCTCAGTGTCTGCCTGCCTCTTGGATCTTGACCTGGAAACGAACCCTTCCTGCCTACCTCAGACTACCTTCACAGGAAGTCTGAGCCTGTGCCGAGCCAGGATAAAGGAGGATGGTTCTGCGGTGGGCTTGCAACCTACCCAGGTAAAACAACCTTAGCAACAGAAACAACGCAACAATTTCATTTGTCAGACTTAGCTTTCATTTGGCGCTGTAGGAATTTCGTGTTTACGATTACGTTTAGGCCTACGATTAGGCATTGTGAAGTTCCTATTACTCGAACCCATTTTTTAGAAATCTGCTATTGTATTTCGTTAAAATTTATCACCAAGGCAAGAAACTTTATTGAACCGCTTAACTAAATAATTTTTGTACGTCCAGTAACTTAATTGTTATGGCATGGATGTTTAGATTATATCACATGAGCTCGAATTTTATTCTATTTCGTTTCATTTTCGTACATTTCATGAAAAGCAATGCAAAGGAAATTTGACGACGCACATCTTCTGAGTCATTCCTGCGTCAACATGTGTGTACTGTGATTCTGACACAGCCGCTCCCTTAAGTTCGGCCTTGGTAACCTGATCTCTCTTTACTATGTTTTGACTACTAAAAGTCAGAAATTTACTACTTTTACATAGGAAGCAAATTCTAAAGTTGAAGAAATTTGTCGAGTGGGTTTTATGAGCAATTCTATTGCAAGGAATCAACTCAAACACGACTTAGAAACTGTTTTAGATATATACAGATCAGCCAGTCTAACCCTCCGTCACGATACAGACTCACTATAGCCTATTAGTAATTTACATACATTGTGTACGAACTGCACATTTTAGTATATATCGTCACGCCTCAGTGCCTCCAAGGACCATTCAACTAATTAACATAAGTAGCAGTTAATGTACAACAGATGCAGAACCATACAGGCTGTTTACCTGTTGAATTAGAGGAATTACCTGTAGGATAACAAAATAAACTGCGGTACCTATCCAGTTGACAAACTAAGTGTTGTATGAATTAATTATGTAAGACTTTAATTATATAAAACTGAATTATGCATGCGTGCAAAATGATATGAAATTTGCCAACGAACTTCACTTTCTAAGTCTGTATACTAAGTCAAACGACTTAGCTGAAACAACTTTGTGATTTATGAGATTATTCACATCCACTTTTGTATATTGCTTAAAACCTGGATTTTCATGGAAGATGTAGATGCATTATTGTCCAGCTTTACTAACGTAGGAGCTCAGTCATTATATGCATATTTATGCATATAAATTTCGAATAAGGTCTCCCTCTGCGAATTAACGCATGGCATCGGCAACTGTGGTTGCAACAGACGTCCCAGGAGTCTATTGTTACAAGATAATACTTTCAGCGCTCATAATACTGAAACAACTGTTGCCGTGACTAGGATTACGATTGCAATTGTTGCGTAACCTGCGCGGGTCAATTGCAGGTGAAAGAACAAATCAGAAAAGTCAGTAATAGATAATGAATTAAGATGATGGACAGTGAAATGAGTCAGGGATGCCGCGCTCCCTTTCACGGTTTCTTGGAAAATGCAAAAAGACTCATTTGAGCAACATAATCACAACGCTACCATTATTTTCTTTAAAATTAAAATTAGTAATGAAACCTTAACGTTTAAAAAACTTCGGAGATTTTAACAACTTCAGGTTCTGGAAGAGCTAGAACTCATCATCGTATGCAATTTAGCACACTTATCAAACTTATCGGTTGCAACACTCTCAAATGTCCAACTCAGCGGCTTTCCCCAATATTGAAATGGGGCATGGCCGGACCCATAAATCGATGGGAAATCCGGTCTACTCACTTTACACCAGAGTTCGTCAGAAATCTTGAGACGTCTTTCTATTCTGGCGGTGGCACCAATTCAAAGTCTGAACTGTATTTTCATTTTTTCTTCGAATTTAAAAGTACAGCCTGTATTAATCAGAACTATGTTCTAAAAATGTTACAATGCTACTTACAATATAATTCTGATGTGACTTTCAAAGGTCTAAAAAAACTTAATGCAAGCAACCCAAAAGAAGTTGCACTCTACTTCCCTTTACTGGCATGCCGTTGGTAGTGGGTAAGGCACATTTCACGTAGCTAACTAATTTAAACTGGACATATACTTCTTCCTTATTTCTAAGTACAAACATCGTAAAAGATAGACATAGGTCCTTCACAAGTGTACTTACATAGTAGGAAACTGATATATTTGCCTATAATTTCAGAAGTATGTGGTTAATGCAAAGTATTCGCCTAAGTCAAAGCTGTATTGGCAGCTGAAGTTATTGAATCGAAAATAAGCATAATAAATCGTGCAAATAGGAGAACAAGGTTCAACACATGCAATAACACTACAAACGGATCGAGTGTGAGAACGGTCGAAAGAGACGAAACAGTCACAGTTGACAACTTAGAAACGCAGCAATATCTGAATCATCTAAATTCGGTGTTCTCAATTGCATTTTCGTATTCGTGCATGCGTTGTTTTCTGCTCAGTCATTGAAACAACCACAGAAACGATGATTGCTACCGTGATCGTTATAAGCTTACTCGTCGCCTTTCCAACTGCAGGTAATGTTTATATTTGTCTTTCATTATTTTGAAAGTTGCATAGTTTTTGGACAGTTCTCGTAATACGTGAAAATATTCTAATTTCTTTTACCTTGCGCACATACGTACTGAAGCAAGATGATCCAGAACTCTGATGTTTGAAACATGATGTGACATCATTGTAAACGTAATCTCGAGATTTCTATAGCCCCCGACGAAAGCTAAGTCACTGGAATCAGCTTACTCACAGGCGCTCAGTCAAAAAAAATCGATAGGCAAGGTGGGTTCGGTTCCAGGTCAAGATCCGAGAGTGAGGCAGGAGGGGGAACCAGACGGCTAAGGATTTGTGGTATTTGGAATCGGATCTGCAGGATAGATAAAGGGAAGAAGAGGAATCAGGATAGGATCTGCGAAACAAGATGATATGAAATTTACCAACAAACTTGATTTTGATCCTTCGAAGCCTATGTACTAGTGGAATGCAGAGACTTAACTGAAACAATTTAAAGTCATTAATCTGAATTATTCACATCTATTCTTGTACATTGCTGAAAACTTGGATTTTCTTGGAAGATGTAGATGCATTACTGTCCAGGATCACTAGTCATTATGTATATGCCAACATATGTATACATAAAAATTTAGAATTAGGTCCCTTTTGGAATTTATCTCATGGTATCGGAACACATTGGCAACTGTGGTTGCAACAGACGTTCCAGGGTGAAATGGCGTCTACAAGATAACACTTTTCAACGCACATGATAGTGAATCAGCCGTTGCCACGACTAGGATTAGGATCGCAATAGTTGCGTAACCTGCGCGGATCAGTTGCAGGTGATCAGCAACTCAGAAAAGTCAACAATAGAAAATGAAAGAAGATGATGGCCATGGAAATGATTCTCTGCGATGCCGATCTCCTTTTGCCGGCTTTCTGGGAAAAGTAAAAAGACTCATTTGCACAACATAATCACAACTCTACCGTTTCTTTCTTCTAAATTAAAATCAGTAATGAGACCTTAAGGTTTAAAAAACTTTGGAGATTTTAGCACCTACAGGTTCTGGAAGAGCTAATACTCATCGTCGTATGCAACAGAGGACATTTAGCGAACATACCCGTTGCAGCATACTAAACTGTCCAACTCAGTGGCCTTTCCAACATTGATGGGAAACCCGATGTGCTCACTTTACACCGGAGTTCGTCAGAAATCTTGAGACATCTTTCTATACTCGCTAAAATGCTCCTCAGAATATAATTCTACTCTGACCTTTAAAGATAAAAAACTTAATACATGCAACCTAAAGAAGCACGAAACTAGCATAGCCGTTGGTAATAGATAATGCACATTTCACTTGTATTACTAATTTAAACTGGACATGTTATTCTTTCTTACTGTATGTACAGTTGTGGGTCATTGGCATACTGATGATGACAAATGCCGTGTCCGGAAATGACATCAGCGACTGGAGCCACATATAGCGTGAAAAGAATCGGGCCAAGGACCCACCCTTGTGGGACGCCGTATGCCCAAGCATACGGTATGCTCCTTATGGGAGCAATTGAAAGATCAATGCTGATGTATGCACATATGTGTGTGTGCGAGGCACGGTGTTGGCTTGGGGAAACATAAAAATTTTCCCGGCCACTTAGTGTTTTCATGAATATGTTACTAGTTTTTCTCGTCTAGTAACTAACTATACTAAGTGTCATACATACATACATACATAGATGCATGCATGCATACATACATACATACATACATACATACACACATACATACATACATACATACATAAATAAATAAATACATACATACATAAATACATACATACATACAGACATACATACATACATACATATATTCATGCGAGCATACCTACATAGCAAGAGATCTCTCAACAAAATATTTCTTTCGAACATCCGCATTCTTGTTACGTCCATGGTCAAGTATGCGAGGTATGCTGTGGTGACTATGGTGACTAAAGCAGCAGTTGGCAATTACAACACTTGAAAATCTGGACGAAGCCGGAAGACAGTAGAGATATTTTACAGTATGACTTACTTGATTGCAGCATGAAAGCCCACTCAATGAGCTGGCAACAACGAATACTAAATCTTATGTTGTTGTCTTTTGGAGCAATAAATGCAATGAAAGTATTCACTTAGCTCATGCAAATCCTGTGCCTCAATTGATGTGTCACGGCCAAGATCAACGGTCAACATGAAGGCGACTACGACATCTGCCTCAAGTCGCATTATGACATCGGAGAACATGCCAGGCCCTCCTCGAGCCTATCATGAGACAAAGACGTTAAACACCCATAACCTGAGACAGTGATGGACACGTATAGCAGATAGACAATGAAGTTATTGGGCTAATGGACATGAATATACATTGGACGACTACAGAATGGTCTAAGGTTTCGTGGACTGGGATAAAAGGAAGGATGTTACTAGAGGGCCTCAAAGAGTTCGCCTTAACTGGAATACTAGGGGGCCTCAATATGAATGTGAATATGAAATTTATGAATACCCTATGGGTCAGAATCTAACCTCAACCCTATACTCTAAAGCCTAACCATAACCCTAACCCATTCCGAGGTCGATTTTTCGCGTCCTCTGCAACCACATTCATAAACATTTGCAATTGGTCAAAGTCAGCAAAAGGACAGTTTGCATCTATTGTTTAATCACCCAAAAACAAAATGTTGCTATTCATATGCTTTCTTTCCAGTTTACAATTCCTTAATTTTAAAAACTTAATTCCAGAGATTGTAACTTCAGTCCGCTCATGTTCGAAGCGTGGTAGTTAGGCGCACCGAGTAACCACAATCATGTGATCAGCACATTGCTCAAACAAATCAACAACCCAATGACTCGTCGGTAAGACGTTATCCAATTTTCGATACAAAACTTGCTCGCTTGTAAGCGTTATATTTCCTGCACATGTCCCCCATATGCTTCTTTAAGTGACAGTATTGTTTTAAATGCAATGCAGATTCAGGGCATGTTTGCCTATATCAAAGCTTATAATTATAGTACATGATAGGCCTACTAATGAATCGAAAATAAACACTATAAACAGTGCAAATAGGAGAGCAAGGTCCAACGCATGCATGAACACTATAAAAGGATCGAGTGTGAGAGCGGTCATCTAAATTCGGTGTTCTAAGTTGCATATTCGTTTTAGTGAATGCGTCGTTTTCTGCTCAACCATTGAAACACCCAGAGAAAAGATGATTGTTATCGTGATCATTTTAAGCTTACTCACCGTCTTTCTAACTACAGGTATTGTTAATTTGCCAACCAAAAATTTAACTGTCTTTTTTGTAACTTGTTTAGTTTTTGAACTATGCTCATAGCACGTAACAAAATATTGTAATTTACTTTTCTTAACCTAGAGCAAGAGGATCCAGTGCTCTGATTTGAAAGATTGTGAGACACATTAACTTGCCTCATCTGTAACTATTTTCTATTTAAATATTCTTTTAAATAATTTCCTATATTTATAAAGTGACTCTATAAAGTGGCTAGGTTTTGATGGATGGTGACAAGGTCATCTTAAATCAAATATTCATGAAGCATCAACCGATAGAGGTTTAATCTAATCATAAGTGAGGTAATTTCTCAAACGGTTGGTGTGCTTTATCCTTTATCCATCAGGTATTCAAGGACAGGACAGTGGACCGGAAAAAGCAATAGCATCTGAAGCTGGATCTGTAACGTTGAAATGTCCGTCGGAGGTGAAAGGTTGTCTCGACATCGAGTGGCTGAAATCTGAAGGGCCTACAAATATCTCAATCTACCAGAATGACACGGGAATTCTTGAAGCTTATCGACAGCGATACAGCGTAGATTCTTCTTCTGGGTGCGATCTGGTCATTAAGAAAGTAGAAATGACGGATGCTGGACTCTTCCACTGCAAAGATGTCAAAGTCGCATCTTCTAGTGTATACCTAAATGTTCAAGGCAAGTTCTTGTTCTTTGAAGTCAAACATGGAAAGTGCCTTTAAAAATTTGATTAGGCAACTAAGTCGTCGCCATCATTATCATTATCATTATAATTAACATCGTCATCGTGATTGTCGAACTTTAAGAGATCCTAATAGGAGCCCTATTAATTTTTGATACTTTGGTACTTTTGGTATGAGCAACAATTAGCAGGATGCAGCGTTGAATTCAGAGACAATGCTGAAGTATTGCTATTGCTGTTGCTGTGGTTGAGCTCTCGCACTGTAATAATGATGTTGATGATGATGATGTTGTTGTTGTTGATGATGATGATAATGACGAAAATAAAAGAGATCCTCACCTGCGTTTTCATATACTAGCCCGACAAGCAGACTTCTAGGTATACAAGCTTGAGAACATAAAGACAATGTCAGCGAGGTTCCCTATAACTGCACCCTAACATACGAGGGACTTACCAAACAACCCGCAACGATCCGGCAAAAATGCCATCAACGTAACCCAAGTGGAACGCATTCCGTCTCACTAGCAAACGAGAGGAACTATAAGTCGGTCCTTCTCACACCCAGTGGAACAGCTTCCTCAAAACCAGCCAGTTCACTGTATTAAGTTCTGCCTGCACAGAATCGAGCAACTAATGTAGCAAAAAATCTTTTTGGGAAAACTGAGTCGCCATGTTTATGTATCTGACCATTTTCGATATTAATGAAAGTTTGAAGGGCACATATAAAATAAATCATAGGCTTTCACCAGTACAGACTGTATGTTTTCTTCAATAATTATATAGTGTCAGATTTGTCTTGTCTTGTATTCATCCGTCCTCGAACCGAGGACTAGCTGTACTTAGGACAATTTTGCACCATCTGCTTCTGTCCTTTGTCTCTTGTAATGACCGGTCGAACGATATTCAGTCCACGACTTGATGTTCTCTATTCGTGTCATCCTGGCTCTTCCCCGAGCTCGGAATCCAGGAATTGTACCTTGGATGATCTCTTTCTTTCGCCAACCTCCACTCTTTTGTAGCACATGCCCGAAATATGAAAACTTGCTCTTTTTGAACTGAGACCAGATGGTGACTTTCATATCTCGCCCACCAAATCATTCTATTAATAACGTTAACAGAGTAAGCCGTTCAAACTACCTCGCTTGACATTCACGGGGTAATTATTAATGTTGAAACATGAGCATGGTTTAAGATTACGGTTAACTTCGAACTAGCACTGGGTACCATTAGAGTTTCCCTGTCGTTGGCCCGTCATGCTGACATGTCTACTCAGATAAATAAAGACAAGATCTCTTTAGCTTTTTCCTGTTTCATTCCGTCAGTTAGTTCTAGACAGTTAAACTGTTTTCTGTCTTCTAGACGATGAAGATGAAGATGACGAATACAAGGTGGAGGCTCGGATAAAAACTATAAAAATTTCTGTTGGATCTGTTGGTTCTTTCGTACTGATCGTGGTTCTAATCGTCTTGGAGTACTTCTTTGGATGTCTTAGGAGCATTTTTCTCGAAGAATAATGTTTAATATAGATAATGCTTCGAATTTTAAGGAAGAGACGGTTAACATTTTGTTAATGTCAGATTGCACACTACTCATGAAATTGAATCTGCTATCAGGTGCGATCTTTGTTACATAAGTTTATACGTCATTGTCAATATGCTTGAGTTTATTAAGCGCAACTACCTTCTAAGGTACCAATGTTTCAGGTATTTTCATGTGGCACGGTTGCCGATAGGCTAGAATGTTCTGCTTGTAATGCGGAGAGTACAGGTTCGAACTCCTCCTGAGCCGGTTACTGTCTAGGGATCTTGAGCAAGTCCTGCATTCACAATTGCTCAGCGTCTTCGGGTGATACTTAGTCATGATTAAATAGTGGCCCTTAATAAATGCAAAGAGGAAGAAGAAAAAGAATAAGCAGAAGAAAAAGAATAAGCAGAAGAAAAAGAATAAGCAGAAGAAAAAGAATAAGCAGAAGAAAAAGAATAAGCAGAAGAAAAAGAATAAGCAGAAGAAAAAGAATAAGCAGAAGAAAAAGAATAAGCAGAAGAAAAAGAATAAGCAGAAGAAAAAGAATAAGCAGAAGAAAAAGAATAAGCAGAAGAAAAAGAAGAAGCAGAAGAAAAAGAATAAGCAGAAGAAAAAGAATAAGCAGAAGAAAAAGAATAAGCAGAAGAAAAAGAAGAAGAAGAAGAAGAAATTTCGCTGAGCAGTTGTGAGTGAGTAACGATTGCTAAAAGTCCTTTACCAAAACCGTCTCCAGAGAGTCTCGAACTCACACAATCCTCATTATAAGACGAGCTCGCAAACCACTTCATATAAAACGCTCAAATCACTTCATATAAAACGATCCCGCTTCAGAATTTGCACAGGGACGGGAAAAGAAGATTGTTACCTATATCTCCATGCTTTTTGATGAGATTCTATAGAGGCGTGTAAACAAGCATTTGATAGACTTAGGTTTACATTTACCTTTTAACGTCGCATAACATATTTACCTTTTATCGTTTCATAACATGACATTTAATTTTTAACATTAGATGACAGGATATTTACCTTCTAACGTTACGTGACATGACATGTACATTCTAACTTTACATGACATAACAGAATAATAGTAGTTGTCTGACCGTAGAATAATTAACATTAACGTAACACAAATTAAAGCATAGCAACTCTATTGCTGGGTAGGATGATGTATAATGGAAGAAGACGGGGTTACAAAGAAGTTAAGGGAATGGCACAGCACAGAAAAGAATAGCGTCGTTGGTTTCCTGCATGAGGGCAGATCAAAGAAAAAGAATGCGAAGAAGAAGAATGTGATAAATGCAAAAAATACAAAGAGAGAAGGAAAAGAATACTTACTTACCGTGCAAACTAGGCACGACTATGACACAAAACGTAAGACCACAGTCATTGTAACGTAATGTAATCCAATAAAAAAGTAAGAAAAACCAATTGGAAAGTTAAGAAAGTCGTCCCGCCTTTGGATTAATGTGGTCTTGTTTGTCGTAGTGTCACCTGACGACAAAGTCTCGTGTGATTAAAGTTCCCTTCTGTGATAGGAATCCACGTTCATCGATTACTTACCATATTGTCTGTTATGTTTTAAGAAATATGATTTTCCTGTCTATTTGGAAAACTGGTGTTCGTGTTTTACATTCTTTATGCAGCTAATGAATACGATGATGATGATGACGACGACGACGATGACGACGACGATGATGATGATGATGGTGATGGTGATGGTGATGATGATTATATTGATGTAATAATAATTTCCTTAAAATTCGTTCATTGTAGGCTTGAAGGCCTAAAAGTAAGAAATAACCGCCCCCTCAGCGTTCCTCTAGGGACACAGGATAGGCTAATTTTTATAAGAACTTTTACAGCGCATGAATCAGTAAGTATGTAAGTATTGCATTTGTTAGCACCCATATGTCCAACGTTTGAGCGAGGTATCGTTGGCAAAGAAGATGGATGTCAAGATGGATTTCAG
This sequence comes from Norana najaformis, assembly GCA_964023275.1. NCBI lineage: Eukaryota > Metazoa > Annelida > Clitellata > Crassiclitellata > Hormogastridae > Norana > Norana najaformis. Next base: position 2,334,721 of record OZ029923.1, on the reverse strand, counting down.
AGGCGGCAGTGACAGCAGTTGTCACTTTCGTCATTATAGAGTGAATCAGACTCTAAATCATCAACACTATAGGCCTTTGTGTAGGCCTATTGTCCGTCGGTGAGTTCTTTTACTTTCGTTTCAAAATTATGCTTACATAATGGCCTAGACAGATGGCCTGCTCTGAGTTGGTTACAGTAGGTAAGCCATATATGAATATAGGGAGAATAGGTGTTTGCAACAATAACTGCTGAAACAGGATAGACTAATAATAGACCAACCGCAGGCGAGCTCTCAAAAAATCGGGCCCTCTCTAATTTCTTTGGCTTAATGTGTTGGACACATGCAATAGGGATATAGAAAGTAAAACACATATTAGAGAAATATTTACGACGATTGCAATCCCAAATGTACAGTTGTGATAAGGTGATGTTGATTGTCGGGTTTTTGAAGTATGGGTTTAGGTTTCCGCATTCAAAACAACCTGTCGGAGATGGTGCTTTTCGTGGCAATCCTTGTACAAATCGTTAACCTTTCAGGTAAAAACTATTACATTCCATGTGTTTGATAAATGTAAAATGTAAATCTGCGAAATTTATCAGCGCCACAAAAAAGCTGTATTGAGAAGACCAGCTTAAATACCGGCTCCATATCAATTCAAGTCCGCAAGACCCAGACTGTTGGGTCATTTTCGGTGCCAGGTCAGAATCTGGGGGTTTAGATCGGTTTCTGGCGTAATGGTAACGTGGTGAGCCTTTAACCACTGGATTTGAAATCCAAATCTGAGATCTGATTGAAGTCTGAATCCAGTTTTTGACAAGATTAGGGTTTAATACTTAAAAATGTAAAAAAGTAGAAGGTATAACCTTTTTATATTTAGACCCCTCGATAGAAGTTTCTCAGATGTGCGATTCCAGGATTTGAAGCACAATCACGACCACTTCTCTCCAGCAACAGAAAGCCTATTCAACTTCTATGCAGGCCTTGGTATTTACTGACCGATCACGAATGAACGGAGGGCTGAGTTGGGTGACCTGGTATTCGAGTACACACCAGCTTTCACTGTGCTTACCAGTGTTTCATCTACAGCACAACGCCGCAACCCAGTGCAATGAGCATTGTAAATTGGTCCCGGGATGTAATGTTTTAAGAAAAATGAAGATGGCAGCTGCCCCTGTAGCAGTCAGAAGGAAGTAACCAGGAGGCAGACCAGTGCCTACACATGCTGCTAAAACTGACAAGGAACGGTTAAATATTGGCAGACTAAGACAAACATATGAGTATCAAACCCCCTGCAAGGGTTAGCAATGGAGCAGCGGTAGCTATCATTGGAACAACCGTGGAAATACGACTAGAGTGAAACGAAACTTAGAGGAATTTTGTGTTTTTTTCTTATTTTCCATTTCCAGTTCCTCTAAAAAGTGATAACATTTATTTTACATTTTTGGGTAGCTGCAAATAATTAAAAACATTTCTGCTGTTGTCGTTTAGCCGCACAACGGAATGACTCGAAAGGACTACAGAGCACAGTAAGCATTGCTGGATCACAAGTCAATTTGACATGTGTATCTAAATCCAAAAGTTGTAGCAATGCCGATTGGCTGAAATCAGATCCTGGTGCCAATCCAATTACTGTTTACAGAGGACGTGACAGTGGAGAAATATTGAACGTCGATAGAAATCGATACAGTGTTGAAAATTCCTCTGGTTGCTATTTAGCTATAAAGAACGTAGAACTGACTGATGCAGGTCGCTTCACTTGCAGAGTTTATGAGTCCATAAATTCGTTTGAAATGGATGCTTATCTTATTGTACTGAGTAAGTTGAAAGACATGTATTTTCTTTTTGTTTCCTTTTTTTTTTTGTTTCCTTTTCTGTTTGTTCTTTTTATTTCCACATAGCAATACCAAATGAAAAAGAATATCAGCTTTTGAAATGACAACATATAGGAAGATACTGCCGGTCAGCTGGAGGGAACACAGAACAAATGCCTCAATATTGGAAGAACTGAGACCAACGAAAAGACTGCTGGAGGTAGTGAAGGGCAGGAAGTTGAGATATTTCGGTCACCTATATACTCCGCGAAAACAAACTCTCTGCTTACCTACTACAGGGATATGTAGAGGGATCAAGACCAAGGGGAAGACCGAGGCGAAGAAGGATGGACGACATCAAAGAATGGATTGGACTTTCAGAAGCGGAATGCATCGGGAGCACACGGGACAGGACGGCATAGAGAGGGCTGATATCGATGACTCTGGTCTCCGACCTTCAGAAATGAGGATGGACAAATACGGATACGGAATACCAAATGCTTAAAAATTTAATGGAGAATGCAGATATGCCCTAAAGTTGTTCCTTCAGTCTATTAAACTGAACTATCGTCTTAAATATTAAATATCTGTTTGTCATTTGTGGCTTTTGAGTAAGCTTACGTGCTCACTCTGCATTCCACAAACACATTAAACTGACAAGGGTCATAAGATAGAGACTGCTGGTGGTGCTTGTGGTGTTGGTGGTGTTGTAGCTGAAATTGTAATCGCAGATTCATACTAGTGCCTCTGCAAGAGATACTCGTCCGAGGCTTTCTCGTCCTAACGGCAGAAAACCAGCGAAGAACAAACTGGTTTTCAAGACACTTACGGATCAGAGGTAAAGAAGGACCAAGAAATTCATGTCGTGAGGTGCTAGGCAACCTATTCTAGGAAGGTGGACCAACCAGAGCGAAGCTTCTATGATGCACCGTCGAAATTCGGGCCAGGGTAACAACCAGAACACCCTGTGCAGCAGAGGGAAGAGATCTGGGGCCAGGAATGGATGAGACTGAGACACATGACACCCTGAGATAAGATGGAACACAGCCCACAAGGCAGTTAAGCATAAGCATTAAGATCTTAAACTCAGTGCGTTTATTCATTGGCAACAAGCGCAATTCTCCTCGCATGAAGAAGGATTTATGCACAAGCCTAGACATACCTTCAAAAAAACCGGCGGCAGGGTTTAAGATAGACTGAAGTTGGTTAATGCGAGAAATAGTTAGCCTTGCATAAATAGTATAGCTATAATCAACCCTGGTGACGAAAATGGTGGTTCCTGTTGATATAAGTGGCGAAGGTTTTAGAGGTGGTATAGCAGTATTGAACGTATAATAGTTACTGTTTAATAATCCGGATATAATATTTGTAGAGGCTGAACCAAACTGTGGGATAAATGCGACTTTGGATGACATAATGGATGGAGATGGAGTGCATCTGACATGTGAGGTGACATACAATGGAACAGTCAAAGCCTCTATTATCTGGGAAGGGGTGGAAGATGCTCCTGCTGCTAATGAAAATGGAAGCACTATAAGTCGATCTTACTCTATTGTTTCTTCAGCTCCTAAGATGCCATCATTCACCTGTGTCACTTTATTTGAGCTTACGGTGGCTACAAGCGAGGTCCAGATCGTTCCTAGAGCAACTTGTAAGACACCAGCCGTTAACATCTTTTGTAAGTAGGCTAGTATGCTACTTTTAATAATGCCATGTTATTGTTCCAATTATAAATATCCATATCGATACAAAAAAAATAATATGCCTTGCATATGAACATATTTTTAGGGAATTTAGACTTTCTTTACTCTAGCGATAAACATATTCGTCAACTTCATTGCTCTTCAGATAGAGCTGTGAAGCTTTTGCTTATTTCATAAAACTACTAACATTCACGTGTCTACTTATATCGACTGAACAACTAGTACACTCAAAATATATATGTATAGCCAGGCAGAAAGTTACAACATCATTGTATCTGGTTTACAGTATTTTGTCTTTCATATTCATTTGTCAGATGGAATTAAGTGAAGGATACTTTCATACTTACTTAAATGCCTAGAACTTCGAAGTCTTAAGACATTTTTTCTAAAAATATGTTTTAGATCCAGTGACAGATGTTAATTTGTCACCGTCACTTCCAAGTTATTCGTCTGGAACCATCATTACTTGCGCAGCAGAGGGACATCCATCACCAAGTTTCAAGTGGCAGGAACGGGAAATGGAAAACAATGGTACTTGGATGGATATTGGGAATCAGACTAGCAATCAATTTGCTGTAAGCGATGCCACTTCCAGAGGGTACAGATGTGTTGCAACGAATGTTGTGAGAGGAATAAGTTACAGAGCAACTTCTTATACGTTCAAGGTTTACAAAAAAGGTAGTGTTATTCTCATGCACTATATTTTGCACTGTATTACATTTCAAAATATATTTTCTCGTTTGGTTGTGCCGAGACCAAGTTCTAGTTCTCCATGTGTTGGGATAAGCTGTTTGCTCCTAGTTGTATTTGAAAGAATCATTACGAGTTTTGTTCTCGTACGTGCTATAGTATGTTCTATGCTTTTGTTGGTGTTATAGATGAAGCTGCTCTAATAATACCAGTGAGTGTTGCCGTTTGTGGCCTCGTTGTTCTTATATTGATCGTCATATGCCTTTTTGTGCGAGGATGTCCTGGATACCGGTTGTGCCATACAGACACTTCCTAGGTAAAGTTCTCTTGTTATCTAAGCATTCGTTGCGCTGTTGCCGATTGTGGCGCGATAATATTATAAAAGATTGTAAACAGAATGTCAGTGGATTTATATGGTTCTTAGTGTTATTTTAGGCCTGGCACGGAGAGTCCGCTTACGAGGAAATCGAACATCGAAGAAGCGACAGGCATCTCTACGCCTGACTTATAAATTTGCAACAATCGCAATCGGAATCATCACCAACCTTACTGTGACTTACACTTAAATGTAAACCAGTTGAAATTATGAATAAGAAGCTCTTATACACAATTTGTGGAATAGGTGACGCTAAGGAAGAACTGTACTTCAGTAAATAATATATTACTTAGGGTATGTTTGTCATAAAGTGATGAGTTGATGCTTTATTAAAACAGATTCGCTCTCTCCTGGATTTAATCAGTAAAGTCCAACACACCCAAATCGTTACTGATTTCGGCCTGCATAACTAGCAACTCAACTGGAGTTTTTAGTCCTATCTGATTAATTTTTAGTCAATTGTAAATACAACGTAAGAATTCATTGCACTGATGATTGTATGGCAAATATTGCAAGTTCATAGAAACAGTATAACATTTACGCCGATGAAAGCTATTAGCTTATATAAGATCCGTCCCCGTTTCCTATTAACAGTTATTCTCTTATATTCACTGTAATTCAGCCGTCTATAATATTAAATATTATTCAACTTAGTTTGAATTTCTGTACAATGTAGTTAATGCATGAGCAAGTTATGTTAACTTCTAATGCAGCTGCGTCACACGGTGCGGAATCTGCACTTACGAGAGACGTGTAGAATTAACAGCTATCAAGAGTCCCCTTCAAAGGCGCGATTCTAAAGAATGATTCATAATAGTATAACAACCGACTGTTAAGAAATTCTGCACTGAATTATAATTGGGGCAAATAATGTCTCTTGCTTAACTTAAAGTGATTTTCTTTGTATCTCGTTAGATCAGTCTTCCCAATTCTCTCTGCTTAAACACAACCCACCCTAGCTTCCTCTCCCCTCCTCTCTATGGTCTTCGGGCAACCGGACTTGGTTCTTGATATGACATCTTTGGACAATCCCACGAAATTGACGCAGCGCTGGTGAATAAGCTGGTGCCCTGCGCTGCGCTTTTAAGTAGAACTTTATAAATTTCGAGTTTACAATTATGATTACGATCTCTTTTTACAAGTCGTCTCTGACTTGGGGTTACGTTGGGTTTTTCACTTCAAGGTCGCTCTGCTAAGAAGGCTGATTATATTAATTATGTGAATTTTAATATTAAACGTTCCACTGAGTTGCCTGATATCAAAAGACAATAACATCTTAGCCTTATCTTCAGACTGAGTTGGTTGAGGCCCAAGTGGAGCCGAAATCTCGAATGAATTTCTGCCCAGGCGGGATTTGAACCACCAACCTCTTGATTAACAGTCCAGTACGTTAACCACTAGACTACCGCGCATCCCTCACTTGCTGTCTATATATGCCCTTCTAATCGAAGAACTTTTCTTCAGCGTCAGTTGGTTAGGGGTCAGCCAATCTGGAGAGAACGTCTAGAGGCAGTGCTAGTCTGTTTAGTGTCATCGTAGAAGCAAGGTTTTATTGTAATAAGTGATTATCATCAATCTAGCCTTTGATATGGAAATCAGAGGTCCTGTCAAAACTTTTCATCCTGCACCTTTGTGTATCAGCCTCCTTTTTCACTTTCGCCTTAAAACAAGAATTTCGTGCAGCAAGGCAGCTAGACGAATCATTGTGTGCCATTTCTCAGAATGAGAAGCCATGGGAAACTACTCTAATCTGAAATGAGAAACTTTTGTTGTGGGATTTAATAACCGTTTAAACCGGGAAGTTGTTCGTGGAAAGTACATGTGCTGAAAGCAAACAGACTGATATATCGTGTTACTGATAACTTCTGCGTATGTGCGTTTCTGGTGTAGGAATAAAGGATTGCTTACTTATTTACTTTAGCACTGATGGCAAAGCTATCTATTTTCCAAATGGCTTCAAATAAGTGTTACGTGTATAAATACTGACCAACACCCTGTTTTGCACGGAACACAAAGCTCGAAATTCTGAAGAAACTCTGTAAAACATTGGTATCATAATATCTCCTGTCAGTTATATTCTACAAGAAAAATATTGACTCAACTGCATCTTCATTAATTTGAGTATACTTCTCATAATTTAGTGGGCAGTTACCGGCACCTCCTCACTCAAATTGAGGACAGTTCTGTTTCGCAACGGCTGTGTATACAGAGGCGCAATATAATTTATACATTACAAAACACTGCAATACATTACACTATAGTTAAGCTCACGAATGAAACACGTGCCACGCATATGAAACCCTAGACGTACAAATTGAATCATGCTTTCTCACTTGCATCTGTTTAGATTATGTGATGGTCCAATACAGAAACGAAAACAAAATTATTTTCACATACACAAACTGTGCGCTTTGGACTAACTTACGCTGGCTTTATCTTTTCTGTTTTTTATTACTTTGGTTATTGGCTTTACATTCAAAACAGATTGCTGTAGCTTTTCGAATATGACGCTTTCTGCGTTAGTCCTTCTTCTTGCCATCAGACTAACAGGTAAGAACCTTCATCTGTTGTTTGTTTTATTAGAGACCGAATGGTGATCCTTCACAAACTGCATTCCGGGGTCGTATCCTGTTTGAATTCTCTAGTAGCTGGCAATTCTAAGGCAAGGTTAAAGTCCATTATAGCAATACGAGAAAAGGTAATGGGGCAGACATGTTTAAACTCCTCAGTAAAAACTCCGCGAAATCGGGACTCTACTAATCGTAATCATAATTGTAAGAGTTCCAGCGCGTTCAAAGAAAAGCGAAGTCGAAAACAGAGCCGTCTTCCTTTTGAGCAAAGTAGGTGCCAGTAGCATCTGTCATAAACATGAGGCAAATATCACGAAAATAATTGAAAAGGCGATAAATTCCAGTGTGAATACTCTCTAGAACGTGATAATACTTTTTCAAAATTTGGTGTAACTTCTAACGATTCTAATTAATTTTGCTATTGGTTTTTTTAGTTGCACAGCAGAATGAAGTGGAAGGATCTCAGAACACAATCGCCATTGCTGGATCACAAGTCACCTTGACATGTGTATCTAAATCCAAAAGTTGTAGCAATGCCGATTGGCTGAAATCAGATCCTGATGCCAATCCAATTACTGTTTACAGAGGACGTGATAAGGGAGAAATATTGAACGTCGATAGAAATCGATACAGTGTTGAAAATTCCTCTGGTTGCTATTTAGCTATAAAGAACGTACAAATGACTGATGCAGGTCGCTTCACTTGCAGAGTTTATGAGTCCATAAATTCGTTTGAAATGGATGCTTATCTTATTGTACTGAGTAAGTTACTAGACATATATTTGTTTTTTTTTGGTTATCTAATACTTAATATTTATTATGAATTTCATACAGAATTTGTGCTTACTTTGTTAATGAAATAGAACGAATTACTTCAAAGTATTACACTTAGCTTTCATCACTGAATACGAAGCCTACTTCTTCTTAGGTGTTAATGAGTAGGACTTCGTACTAAACCCGCGCATCTCACTTTAAATTTCTCGTGATTCCACATCCTAAATATTGCTGACGATGCCGTTGCTGCTGCTACTGCTGCTGCTGATGACAATGTTCCTGGCGATGGTTTGTGGTGAGTTGTTGTGGTGGTGTTGCTGGTGATAGTAGTGGTGTTGTGGTGGTGGTGTTGCTGGTGATAGTAGTGGTGTTGTTGTGGTGGTGTTGCTGGTGATAGTAGTGGTGTTGTGGTGGTGGTGTTGCTGATGATAGTAGTGGTGTTGTGGTGGTGGTGTTGCTGGTGATAGTAGTGGTGTTGTGATGGTGGTGTTCCTGTTGGTAGTTTGTGGTGAGTTGTTGTGGTGGTGTTCCTGGTGATAGTAGTGGTGAAGATTGTAGTGGTAGTGTGGCAGTAATAAAAGCATAACAGTTACTGCTTAATAATCCCGCTATGGTATTTGCAGAGGATGAACCAAAATGTGGAATAAATGCGTCTGTGGAAGACACAGCGGAAGGAGATGGAGTGAAGCTGACATGTGAGGTGACATATAACGGAACAGTCAAAGCCTCGATGATCTGGAAAGGGATGGAAGATGCACCTGTTGCAATCGAAAATAGAAACACCATAAGTCGTTCTTTCTCTGTTGTTGCTTCAGCTCCTGAGGTTCCATCATTCACTTGTGTCACTTCATTTGAAGTTACGGTGGCTAAAAGCGTAGTATTAAGCAATTCCGCAGCCACTTGTAAGACACCAGCCATTAAAATCTTTTGTGAGTTGGCTATTATGTTTGTTACTGATCATTATGATATGTCATTGATGCAATTATCTGTATCGATACAAAACATATTAATCTTTGAATATGGACTTATTGAACCCTCATGACCTTAGACTTCCTAGAGGCCAGCGAGGAACATCTTCGTCGACTTCATTTCTCTTCAGAAAATTTCTTAATTCTACTGGCGATCATCTGTCTGAAATATCGATTGAACAGGCAGAAAGTTACAACAGCATTGTTTTAATCCTAATTTATAGTTTTTTGTCCTGCGTATGCAACTGTCAGATGGCTTTAAGGCAAGGATAATAATCTTTGAATATGAACAGATCCTATCTGCCTGTTGAAGGCAAGCTTTCTAATTGTTCTTTTTTGTGGTGGGCCATTTTGCTCTATAGCTGAAAGCAGTATAGAAAGTTAACCCGCACCTCTTGGGAAAATGTTATATCTAACTACTTACCATACCCTACCTCACCATGTCTATATGTATATATATATGTTTTATACTTACTTAAATGCCTAGAACTTCGATGTAATAAGACACTTTTTCTACAAATATGTTTCAGATCCAGTGATGAATGTTAATTTGTCGCCATCACTTCCCAGTTATTCGCCTGGAACCATCATTACCTGCGCAGCAGAGGGACATCCATCCCCAAGTTTCAAATGGCAGGAACGGGAAATGGGAAACAATGGTACTTGGATGGATATTGGGAATCAGACTAGCAATCAATTTGCTATGAACGATGCCAGTACCAAAGGTTACAGATGTTTTGCAACGAATGTTGTGAGAGGAAGAAATTACAGTGCAACTTCTCATAAGTTCACGGTTAACAAACAAGGTAGTGTTATTCTCATTGAGTATATTTTGCACTGTATCATGTTGTCTTCATAGTCTGGCTTTTGGTTGCGTCGAGATAAAATTCTAATGCTATATGTGCTGGGTTTAGCTGTTTGCTCCTCGCAGCGTTTGAGAAAATATCAGTTTTATACTCGTCGATTTTCTATGAAGGAAGATTTCTTTCTTAGCCTTCACTGACAGCAACTGAAAGTTCAGTGCTGACGTATATATATATATTGTTGCGTGCTGGCCTAGGTTGTCTCTCTTACTTTACGGGTTAGAAACCAACAGCAACGTTATAATGTTAAAAACATACTTTTTCCTCGATAGCATCAGACATTCGACTTCAAAAACAGTAACATTCGACATCCGTCTCGTCAAGAAGTCCCTACTCTACATTTTAGGCTCCCTCTTTTATATCTTTATTTCCTCCTCAGCGAGACACCACTCCTTCAGACACTCCTTATAACCCAACTATCAAGCACCTGTTACTTCCAAGCTGTTGCATAGACACGTGTCTCTATTAAACACAAATATTCCTCCCTCTTACACGTGAACTTGTAACAATATATATGTGTGTATATGTGTGTGTGGGCATGGTATTGGCGTGGAGAAACACAACCTTTCAATGCGACTTAATGGTTTTTGTGAACTGGTTAATAGTTTTTCTTGTCTAGTTACAAGATATACTAAGCATATATGTGTATGGCATGAGCGTGGTAAAACATGCCGGATTTTCATTTAGTTGTCTAAGATCTAACCACCTTTGGCGTGCCATGGTGAAATTTGCCAATTGAAAATTGGTCTAAACATGCATCTCTCGGACGTGAGCTTGTTAGTTTTTGGAGAAGTGGGATAGTTGATAAGCTAACTTGGAATTTATTTTGCATGGATTATTCAGTTGTGCTTTGAGAAATTCTGAAATGGCATGTTTTCTATGTTATGGATCCTATCTGCCTGTTGAAGGCAAGGTTTCCTAATTGTTTCGTTGCCGTGGGCCTTTTTGTTCTATAGCTGAAAGCAGTATGGAAAGTTAACCTACACCCCTTCGGAAAGTTTTATAACTAACCATTTACTATATCTTACCTCAATATGTATTTGTTCATAAAGATACTAATTCGGACAATGCTGGATGTCAAGTTATACTGCTCCTTTTAAAGTCATTCCATGTATAATAGTATACGTGCTACATTCAGGGCTAATGTCTGTATTGCAGATCGAACTGCTTCTATAGTGTTCATCGTAGCTGGCATTTCCGTTGGAATAATCCTGTTGGCTGTCGCAGGCGTTTATGTGCTAACACGTTCAGGTAATAGGTGATAGCAAGATGGTCTGAAAGATACTGTAAGCTTCTTTAATTAGAATGTTTCGGATTACGTTGCAATCAGATCTTGTCAAATGGAGATCAAAAGTGCGGCCTTTAACTTTTCAGCAAGACACTGTGCTGGCTTAGATCGAAAGAGGTCTAAAGTTCATTGGAAGTTCTTGAGGTGTGTTAGATGTAACCTATGATTAAGAACCTTTATGAGCTCTTAACCTCTTTCGATCTTGACCTATACATTATTTCGAGGACACTTATAGACCTAAGGACACACATATTGATACACATAGTGATACAGACACACATTAGATATATATATATACATGCATCGATATATGCACACATAGATATATATATACACACATTGATATATACAGGCATTGCCTAAATGTAACGTAACTAGATATGTATCATGTTCATTTCTGTTCTGTACATTTAGATAGCGCCAAATAAGGCGACGAGAAAACCAACTACATGATTAATTAAAATTACTTCTCTATTTCCTGCTACCATTAACAGTTACTTCGGCAATTCCGCTTAACTCCATTTTCCCATATCTGTTTAATTATCAGGGACTATATGTCCATCACGAACAGCTGCAAACGCCAGCGGAACAGTAAGTAGAACCAGCGAAACAGTAAGTAGAACTGCTATTTTTTGCAATTAAAAAAGGTAAAATGATATTAAATAGATTAGTTACTAAACAGTTGTCATAGGACGAAATTCCTATTTCCATTTGTCAAGGCTCAACCCGGATCATGTTCTGTCGATGAAATAATTGCTATATGTGCATGCCGATTATAATTATGAACTAACAATCACGTGTGTATACAACACGCTTTGCAGAGAGCTGCATTTATGTTTGTATGCATATATGTACAGTATGTATGTATGAAGTAACTTAATATAACGCCTATTCGGTACTTCACAAAGCTATGGAGATTGATCATTGTTTATAGGTTCTATTAGCTTCAATTTCAAAGCCTGTATTACCCCGTATTCCCAACACCGTAATTGTAATCGTAAATTTGAAATTTCTAAAGCCCTACTTGAAAGCTAAGCGCAGGACACTAGCTTATTCACGAGCGCTGCGTCAAGTCAGTGGGGTTGTCCAAAGATGCCATATCAAGAACCAAGTCCGATTGCCAGAAGACCAAAGAGAGAAGGGGGAAAGGAGCTGTTAGAGTGGGTTGTGTTTAAACTGAAAGAAATGGAAAGGCAGCCAACTGGATGGATCAGGGTGGGATTTCTTGAAAAGGTGAGAATTCAGTTTTGAATGGAATACCTGAGGAGTAATTGATAGAGGGGTTTGAGACGGATGCTGATGGCTGAACGACGGAAAGGATAGAGTAACAGCGAATTCGCGAAAATTTGCGAAACATCATATTTTATCCTTCTATCGTTTTACTTTTTGCACATGTGCATAAAAGGACTTAGTTTATGTCAGATGATCATAACTTCTCAGCGTCACGCATAAGCTGTTTAAGAAAGATCAGCAGATTCGCCAGCGATTTACCAAATCACTTCCGCAAGAGACAGAGGCAATTTCGGTGACGGGGCAGAATCCGGAAGGATCCAAATGTAGGCCTATCCATCCAGTGCGACATCTTACTCTGCCTTTTTCGTTACAGCATCAGTATTTTTAGAGCATTTTGTAAACATAAACAAAATAATTTTTTAAAAATAAAAAATAAGTCAAACATCGAGGGGCTTTAAAAATACCGTTTTATCAACTACTGGATCGGTAAGAATGTCGCATGAATGTATCTGAAAGTTGACACGGTGCTTCTTTGGTACTTCTTAAGAAACTCACAAAGTCACTGAAGCATGGCTAACTAACTGATCTAAAACGGCGTGCCTTAAGATAAACCCTGAAAATAATTCTTGAGCTGTTCATGACGGTAACGTTCTAATCTCGAAGTGGAAGACTGTTCCAGAAGGATTGGCCAAAACATAGGCAGGCGTGATGTGTCCCAGTCACTGTACAGAAGCGCAGAACCAACAAATCTCCATGTGATGCAGAACGCAACGTTAATCCTATGCAATAAAAATTATTGTGGATGGACGTGTTTTATGTTTTCTTTGACCTGTCAAATTTCAACCGGGCTTATCCCACGCATCATGTAAGTAAGTAAGTAAGTAATGCATTTGTTAACACGCCATATGTCCATCGACTGAGCGAGGAATCGTAGGCGTAGAGTTTGTAACGTCGACCTCACTAGAGTGACCATCGACTGATGCTTTGTCCATTATGACAACGATGCTATAGAAATCATTGGATTAGATTATATAAGATCATGTCATATCAGATGTCATATGATCAGAGTAGAGTAGATTACCTGCCTTTCATTTATATTTCTGCGTCGTTGTATCATTTCAGACAGAGCAGGAAGAGCCCGATTACGTGGAGGTATCACAGAGGAGGGGAATGCCAAGCTATACACCTCTTACAGATATGAAACGACCGAAGTCGGATACAGAAACCGACACCTCAAAACCAACGCCCTAGTAGGCGTCCACTGCAGTACGGGTGTCGCACCGTATCTTCTCACTATAACCGTGGTGCACTGTAGCCAAATTGATATAGCGCTCGGCTTGTAACGCGGGGAAATGAGGGTTCGACCTCCCTGAGACGGTTACTGTGTAGTGACTTGAGCAAGTCCTTCACTCAAAATTGCTCAGCGCTATCGACTGAAGTACTCATCAGACAGTGGCGCTTAATAAATGTAAAAAATAATAACAATGACCGGATTCCGTAAGTGCAACATCTAAACGTTTTGATTATTCAATTTTCTTTGTTGCAATATGCAACTAAACTTGGTTATTCTGGAATTTGACATTCTTTCTTAGCTTGAACTTGCTTTCAATTTTGTCGGCGAAAGTTGACATATGAATGCGTGGTATTAGTTTTTGGTGCAACTGAGCGACATGGTTGTCTGCATCTGTAAAATATGTCTTGACTCAAGAGATTGTGAGTGTCTTTAAAGGGCGTTATGTAAATAAATTATGTCATTATGTGAAAGAAATCGACTGCTAAGAAGTATTGCACTGATGTTTGAACGGTGCATGGAGTTGCTGCTGATATGATTAGGTTAAACCAGAAAACATTTTGACAGAGGATACCGAGTATTCCGATTTAGGCTACTAACTGCTCGAATGTAAAGGTGTTTAGATAAAACTTATTGCTTATGAACCAAGTCAGCTTTAAAATACATATTTAAATAAATTAACATCATTCCTTAATTCTCTTTGTCTTGACACCCTTTCTGTCTTGTAGTTTACATTGGATTCTTCGCCCCCTGATTTCGTTTCCCTCTGTCACGCACACCGATTTTTTTTTCTGTGGTTGGCACTGCCACTTTGCAATTGAGTACCTAATTGGGGCGCTCAATAGTCTAGTGGTTATCGTGCTGGAATGTAAATCCAGTGGTCGGAGGTTAAATCTCCGCCAGGGCTGAAAAATGTTTCGAGATTTCTGCTCCACTTGCGCCCGTTAGCGAAATCAGCTATGAAATGAGTACACTGACCGTACACTGCTGATGGGAAGAACAAGCACCAAGAGAGAGGTTTTCCTAGCTCTCATAAGCTGAGGCTAGGAAAAATGAAGTCGCTAACACTTCGCATCGATGGCTGCCTCTTGGCGTTGTCTTAAGGAACTGCTTTTCTTATTTTTTACCTACTGGCATAAGATAATATCTAGAGTCTTGTGTTCAAACCGTCAGAGGATGATGACCGTTTTGTTCAATAGCGGAATGGCGATGATGTACGGGAAGCATAACTGTTGTGTTTCCTCAAAGTGATGTTATATAAATGTCAGATTACATTACATTGTTCCACATTACACTAGAGTTATTTGAAAGGTAGGGCAGTTTAGCGACTGGTTTCTATTCCGACATTACACTCGTCCCCCGTTTTCCAACACAAAGGCCTTCAACTGACGACTCTGAGATTTATCATTATTCTAGTGGTCAACACAGTTAACGGCGCCGCCTGATTATAATCTAACCTAATCTGAGCTGATCTGATCTTTTCGTTTCTTATCTTGGATAGGTGTTTCGCCGCCATCGTAATTCCCAAAGAATCAATCGATGGGGACTCGCGACTGCTAAAAGCAAAACTGCAATCTGAAGTCGCGGTCCTTAGGACAGAACCAATCAAGATTCTTGAGGCCATGAAATCAGAAAAAAGTCTACGAAAGATAAGCAAACCGAAAAGGATTGGGACCTCAGCTGTGACCTAATCGACATCACCGAACCTGTTTAGAACGTAAAGAAACGTGCATTTAATTCTAGAGCTGTCGTTCAACAAACGAGAAATTAATTGAATTTCTGAAATGATTCACCTTTAGTTATTTTAATGGTGTATTTCGGTCTATTATATTTGCCAGTGCTTTAGTTAAAATTTGTATGTAACTGATCATTGCAACGTAATGCAAGTGATCATATAAGATGCTAATGAAGGCAACTTACTTACTTACTTATTTATTAGGCAAAATTCTGGCCAAAATCATTTGCATATCGCTCTTTCTTATGACTGCACGGCCTGCAGTAGGCCTCTGAAGTGGTCTGGAAAAAAATTACATTTTACAACCAATGTTTACGACTCTGAGAAAACAGGATACAAGTCCGACGAACTATAGGCCTACCTATAAGCATTATTAATGTTTCTCATTAGAGTTAATTAATTGACTTTGTTTGATGCTGGTACTGATAGACTTAAAGCCTATATGTTTATGACTCCGCAGCCTATACCGGCCTGGTTTTGATGTTCTACCATTTAAACATTTTCTGAAGTGCATTTATCTATTCGTAATGGTGGTAATGGTGATTCCGAAAATTTTTAAAGCGCTAAAAATTCTAAGCGCTGGTCACCAGCTTAATCGTGAGCTATGCGTGAATTCAGTGAGGTTGCCCTGAAGGTACATCAGGTCAATCCCGGTACGTATGTAGAACAAGACCGGTTGTCCGAGGATCAGAGAGAGACAGAGACAGACAGAGACAGAGAAAGAGACAGACACAGACACAGATACAGAGACAGAGAGACAGAGAAGGAAACGAAAGAGCTGTGACATGGGCTGTGAGTGGGTTGACAGAAAGGGAAAACAGCATTGAATGGTTGTAAAATACACCGAGTTAATGTAACATCGCCCGGCTTCTGACAAACGTGCATTTCCGTAATAAAACACCGGCAGGCGGATTTTATTAACCTTTATTAACTATCACTTTCATTAACCCATACAGTAATTATTCTGCCACATTAGATGAGGAAGTCGGATCTAGTTCAAAAGGCCTGATCTATAATTATGTTGTCCTGACTGATACATTGTCTGTTCAGTACAACTCATTACATGCTGCAGCAGGATTCCCACAGTTTGCCACTGCAAATGTTACAAAAAGATGAATGGAAAAATCGTTAGGTTATACGATTGGGATGGTGTAAAAGCGAATCTGAATCTGTGGACATATGTTGGTTGGAGAATGAGTACAAGAACTCAAAATCGCCATACAGAGCAGACAATCAGTTTGAACAGAAACTGGTGAGGATCACTGCATGTTATAAAATATTTGTGTCTAAATCGCTACTACACAGATCTTGTCGCGTGTCTAAACCTCTCGACAGACTGACTTAAGACCGTCGCACACTACTGGCTTCACACATCCATTTGCAACATTCTCAGAAGATGGAGCTCTTCGTGATCGCAGTTCTTCTTACTGTTACTGGTAAGATCCACACATTCTCATTAACATAGAGCGCAAAAATAGTATTAGTAAGCAATTGACAAGCGTTATATATGTGTCTGTGCCTTTAAATCAAAAATATATTAGCAAAGAAAGAAATTGTGATACAATGCAAATAGCAAGTGTACATATGCCAAGGCTTTCATTTTATTTAGATATAAGCAAAGTGCTGCTGATGCTTTAGCTTTGTATCACTGCTTTCTTAATCTCCGGTTGAGTTCATGGCCCGCTAATTTTTTTATCACGTGATGTACTTAAGATCATGTACTGTACGTAAGGATGACGCGACTGTACGTAAGACCACGTAATGTATGTAAAGATGACGTCACTATAAGTAACACCATGTGATGTACTTGAGACCACGTGATGTATAGATCTCAGGACTCGACGAAGTCGAAGAAGAAGAGAAAAGTCCGCTAAAGACGAAGAAAAGAGCTGTCTATGAGGATAGGAACTGTCGACCGTACTCACGCTGTATGACACCCACCGACGCGATCTTAGTTTCTGTAGATGCTAGGATAAGTGCTGTATATTTAATGAAGTGTGAAATGTGGACTCTTATCTAATCGTATTGAAGACTCTTGTCGGCTAACAGTCATCCGGGCGTTCATAACGGTCATCCTGTTGAGGATTGTTAGTGGAACCAGCGCCCTCGACGGAGAAAAAAATCACACTTTATAAGTCTTATCTAATCTAGGCTAACCTGAGCTAAGCTAATTCTAAAGCGCTGCAATTATAAAACTTCATAGAACAATAGATTGTCTGAGCGAAAGCGAAAGCGAAAGCGAAAGGCCGCACGAATTCTACTTTGAAATTCAGCAGATCACATCGACGTTGGTTGGTTCAAATGCCAGTAATATGAACACAGAATTCTAAATTTTATGACTATTTCTACATTTAATAAACGCCACTATCGAATGATTACGCGCCAATCGATGGCGCTGAGCAACTGTGAGCTAAGAACTTGCTCGAGGTCCTTACACAGAGGAGGCTTGAGCCCGTATTCTCCAAATTACAAGCCAAGCGCTCTATCCGAAAAGCTCCCGTGAACCAATATAGGTTGCATTATATCTCCATATGAATATATTACGCTATGCTATTATGCTAAGCTCCTCTTATCCATGCAGCTAGGCATACTTCATAATTCAATTGTAGATATTGGTCTTTTAACTGTAATGCATAGACTTGACTTTTAGGTGCTCTGCAAAGTCAAATGGAAGGACCTCAACACATTCTAAGCATTGTTGGGTCAAATGTAACCTTGAAATGTTCAACTCCATCTGGAAACTGTATTGGTGTCGATTGGGAGAGATCTATTCCTCAAAACAACCCAGAGACTGTTTCAGTGATCGCCAAGGAATATACAACGCTTATAGAGATCGATACAGCGTCAACAATTCATCCGGTTGTGATTTAGTTATTAACGACGTCAAACTGATGGACGCCGGACGCTTCATGTGTAGAGTAGTTATTTCACCAAATACAATTGAAAGAAGTGCATTTCTTATAATATTGAGTAAGTTATTTTATTTCAGTTGTTTCTCTGGTCAGAATAATTTTAAAAAAATAACCAAACAGACAGAACTGTTAAAGATGGATTTCTTGAAGCTATTTTTCCGTAGAGCTTCTGTGACAACAGAGATAATTTTTCAACCTATTCTAGGACTATTCAGGCAATAATACATTCAAGTAGTTCTGTGTTGGGCACTAAATGCCATGCTTCATAGTTACTCTAACCAATGTCTTAGAAAGTTATTCTTCCTGCTGCTTATGAGGGTGTGTAGGTAATCAGTAAGGCTTTTTAAAGGGTTGCTCTGAATTTGTGTAACTACATTTGCCTTTCATACTTTGGCCGATTCTTTTGGGGAGCAATAGTTTCAAAAAATCGTCCTCTTTGCAATACGTAGTGGATCTTCATCTGTAGTAGTGAAAAGAGGATTATGGCTTACAGCTGACTTGTTTTTTCAGAAATACTGATCTTGCACACAACAAATAAATAAATTTCTGAACTTCATTCAGTTTATTAATACAATGACCATATACTGTATACTTTCGCCAACTCCTATGGACGTTTCCTGCAATTCATGCCTTTTCGGTAGCATTTCCAAACTGTAGATTTGTTTTCGTATTCTCGCAAAAGTTCGTGACAAGGGGGGGTTCGGCCTAGCCAGTATGGTCCAGGAGTTTACGGCTGTCGGATCGACGGCTATCGTCGGACGGCCCGAGGCGTAGACCGTCCTTCGACAGGCGGCGACAGCGAAGCAAAACACAATCAGTCGCAAGTTTTGCGACAATATCAAGCTGCTTCCTGCAGAAGTTTTCTTTGATGTCTTAGATTTAACTTCTGGTAGATTCCACTGTGGGATGGTAACTATTTTCCAATATTTCCTCTTAAGTTTAATCGTATTCGTAAACTCGAGGTTTCTACAGCGCCCAACGAAAGCAAAGTCGCGGGCAGCAGCTTATTCACAGGCGCCCACATCAAAACAAATTCGATAGGCAGGAGGTATGTGTATATGAATGTGTCTACATGTCTACGGTGATTGCAAAATTAATAATAAAAGTGTCTGTTGTTTTAAATATCTTCGATATAATATGTGTTCGTAGAGACTCAACCAACATGTGCGATAAATGCGTCTCTGGATGACACATTGGAAGGAGATGGAGTGCAGTTGACATGTGAAGTGACATACAATGGAACGGAAAAGGCCTCAATGTCGTGGAAAGACGTGAAAGATACACCAGCTGCTGTGGAAAATGGAAAAACCATAAGTCAGTCTTACTATGTTATAGCTTCAGCTCCTGAGGTTCCATCATTCACTTGTGTCATTTCTTTTCCAGTTAATGATAATGGAAGAAACCATGAAGGTTTGGCTTCAAATGTTCCAACTACCTCTTGTGAAACACCTGTCATCAAAGTTCTCTGTAAGTATTTTGTTCTGTGATGTTGACATCCAGTGAGAATGTCCTTTTGTGTGTTGTTTTCAAAAAGTATTTATTAGCCAACGCCTTTGTTAAACAATTCGATAGTTCACAAATTGCTTGCCTGACTGTTCACCTATATATCAAATAGATTTGATAGGTGTTCAATGGTTTTTCTGCCTGAATTTAATTGAAAATTTAATGCTTTATTGCACAAAGCACTATATGAAATAAACAACAACACAGTACAAAAGGAGTTAAAGCTTACGCTAGTCTCGGTACATTTTTATGTTTAACAACACAGGACAGTATTTGCGTATGATCAACAACTATCAGAATTAACTCATCACTTTATTAACTATGCATAACTATTCAAATATCTTTGACTGAGAGAAAAAATTTAACTAAGAATAGACACAATATACATCCCTGTGTTCATCCATATGAGTCTTCCTGAAAAATCATCTTTCAACTCACTTCCGGTTAGCCATTACAATGTCTTCCCCTCACTGTCTCCATCCTCTGCTAAAAATCTGTTTCAGATCCAGTTAGGAATGTCACTTTGTCACCTTCACTTTGTGGTTATTCTCCTGGAACCACCATTACTTGTGTGGCAATGGGACATCCTCCTCCAAGTTTCAAATGGCAGGTGTGGGAAAATGAAAACGATTGCTTTCCTACTTGGACGGATATTCAGACTCGGTCTAGCAACCAAACTGCTTTGGGCAATGTCACTTCCGTGCGGTACAGATGTTTGACAATGAATGTTGTGAGAGGAGTTAGTTGCAGTGCAACTTCTCGTGATTTTCAGGTTAACAATACAGGTATTGTCATGTCTGTGGAATTTAATTTTTCACAATGCTGCCTTGTTTTAGATAATAATTGTCTTTTTATAATACCTCATGCAAATAGAAATCTTGAAAATTACTCCTTTTGCCTAGCATTTCTTGACAATTTCATCATTACGGAAACCAAGCGGTTCATCTCAGCAAACACACAGACACTTAGGGACTTTGTTGAACAAATGTCGCCCAACATTGTCCCAACGTATGTGCTGGCTGGGATGGAATCCTGCGCAAAGACGCTGTTATCCGTAAATAAGAATAATGTTTCATGATGTGTCATGTAATGCATTCGTTTAAGCATTTAAATATCGCCTTATAGGGAATCTCAACGTTATTTAATATAACGCAGTGCGATATAAACTCTCAATTTTAATTTTTCCTTATTGTAATACAAATCTTCATGCAATTCAGCTCCATATTGCTCTCCTATACTGTTGCATTCTTCTAATATTAGAATGCTACTATAGCCTGGGCTCAGGACAATTGTGGATCAAGTGCTTTCATTTACTGTTCCCTCGTATTTGGAATCGTCTACAATAAAAGTCCTAAGTTGCCAACTTGCTGTCCTGATTTAAATCATTTGCCAAGACTCACTATTTTAGTCTGGCCTTTGCATGACTCGATCTTGACCCCTGGCGAACATTTTATACGCGCCTAAGATTCGGATTTACAGTCTTCGAGCGTAATAAGAGCTATAAATAAATAATTAAACAAATAAAATCTCAGTGCCACACAAAGCATGCGTTAGAAAAACTACTTTATTCGCCATTGCTCAACTAAAGTAAGTAAACAAGCGAAACGATGTTGGGTCAGTTTCCATGTCAGGTCGTAGTCTAGAAAGGCCAATCCATTTGCGAATACACTCAATTGATGGTATGTATTGTAAATATGTCCATTGCTATTAAAATCTGCTTTCATTCGAATCATACTCCATTTCACGTTTACACGTATCTTTCTTTGTGGATATGGGTCATCCAGTGTCAAAGCTCATGAGCATCCCAATTTCTCGTGTTTTCGATCCATAATCAATAAAAAAAGTTCAATATGTTTTCAAGTATTATATGGCATGAGAAATATATTCCATCGTCTTAATAATTTTATATATTACCTTGCATATTAAGAAATGTTCCTTAAGCTTGATACTTATAGCTTGAAAAAACCACAAACTCTTTATGTTATGCAATTCACAGATGAATTTACTTTCACTTCGTCTAGTTCTTCCGCAGTTCAGAGAGTAATTGACTTAGGAATCGGCCTTGGATTCGGACTTCTCGCTGCCATCCTATTGGCATCGATAGCCTTTGCCAGCTTGGTCAGACTCGGATACGTAGAGTTTCATCGGAGGACAAATAATCCGCCTCGCGGTAAGAAATTCTTTGACAGAGACAGATACATCGAGAGCCACAGAAACACATGCACTTACACAAACACAAGATACAGTGTCGCCATTAACTACCTACTTCGTGTAAGCCATACAATAATTTATACTTAAAATATGCTGTAGATATTGCAGCTATGGATTCTTGCTTTGCAGATGATGTTGTGCAGCCTATGGAACAAGAAAAAAGCTCTTCGTCCCATCAACTTTCGTTCATTTCTAGCACAGAAACTGCATCAGTAAGTCATTCATTCATCTATTGCTGGATCGAAGCAGACGCTTTTGTGGCCCAAAGATAATGTGTCTAGCAAAACAACACCGACACTGCTGGCAATGGTTAAATTGTCGAAACCCGGCTGGCTCGTTAAAACTAGCCCGGAAATACCACTAACCCGCCTTTGAGTCTATGATCCTTATTTCTGATTTTGAAATCGTTCAAACTTGTCTCTTTGCTAACATTTTTATGCATGTAGATCGAGAGAAGATGCATCATGATTAAATATATTATGTTACGCTTTCCAAGAACTTTATTATAAAACCACATCATGACTGCTGATATTCATCCAGGGATGTCGGTGTGAGCCTTAAAGATATACTACGTCATATATCTTCTGGGTTTAGAACCTGATTAAAAACAGCCTTTTGTGTAATATTTATGCCAATTGTTACATCTAGTTTCTTTCCTTACCATCTGATAAACTTGTTTACATTGATGTTGTAAACGGAATGTTGCAGTCATTTGACCATAATTATTTGTTATCATCACATGTTTGTTGCTGCACACAGTTGAAACAGAAAGTAACTTTGAATTATACAGGTTCCCAATAGTAGATAGGCCTAAGTGTTTTACATCGCAGCAAAGCATACATTAACAAATATCATCTGATATTATTGCAGACCTGTAGAATCGGGAAAATATCAGACGACTGTCGACTTTACTAATTCGTGCATATCAATCTCGAATTATAACATATTGATCATGGATTTACTTTAGGATGTGCTGCAGGAGTCAGCTTATGCAAGTTTGGGAAATGACAGAGACACGAATGAATACGAATCGCTTGACCTAAGACAGAAAGAAAGTCAAGCCGAAGAAAAAATCCAAACCTTAGATTGTTCCAACACGCTTGATATTTACACTGTATAAATGATTATTAGTAGCATGACACCAAAGGTTTATTCACTCACGTACCCTAGATACTGCTACACCAGTTTACATGTGTAATTTCTTTTTTTAGCAAATTTTATTTAAAATATTTAATAACAGAGTGTAACAAAGGAGGTTCTCATATAGACTAGCCTAAATATTGCATTAACGATTCGTTTGCAAACGAAGTAGACACCAGTTAAAGCAATTGACCTAGTGCTAAATAATCACTTACATAGCTTATTCCATTACAAATTGTATATACTGGGGTTTTGGTAGCCGATTGGATAGAGCGATCGGTCTGTAACGCTGAGTGTTCCGGTTCGACCCTCCAGCATTGAAAAGATTACTTGAAGGGACCATCAGCAAATCCTTCACTCATAATTGTTCAACGCCATCGCTTGATGCTAGTCATAAGATAGTGACGCTTAAAAATGCAGAAAAATACTGATAATAATAACCACATTTTATAGCTATAACATCTTTGGCGACTTGAGAGTGTAGGATTCACTTTGAGCTTTTTCAGTGTCATTTGCTGCAATATGCAATGAAACTTAGCTATTCACGATTTTGACATTCTTTCATAGTTTGAACTTCCTTCTACTGTAGTTGGCGAAAGTTGACATATGAATAAGTCAGATTACCCTTTGTTGCAACTTAGTAACACGGATGTCTGGATTTTTGACAGATGTTTTGACTAAAGAAACTTTGTGAACTCCTTTAAAAGACGCTATATAAATGAATATTCCATTATTATGTTAAAGCATTTGTGTGCTAAGAATTATTGCACTGAAGTTTGAAGAGTAGAAGGATAGAGTAACAGAGAATTTGCGCAATTTGCGAAACATCATATTTTATCCTAGTACCGTTTTTATTCTTGCATATGCGTCCAGAAAGACTTAGTTTACATCAGATGATGATAATTTCTCATCGCCACTCATAAGCTGTTTAAGAAAGATCAGCAGATTCGCCAGCGATTTACCAAATTAATTTCGCAAGAGACAGGCAGTTTCGGTGCCGAATCAGAACCCGGAGGGGTCCAAATGTAGGCCTATCAGTCCAGTGCGACGTCTTACTCTGCCTTTCTCGTTACAACATCAGTATTTTGGAGCATTTTGTAAGCATATACAAAATAAATTTTAAAAATAAAAATAAAACAAGTTCACCATCGATTGACTTTAAAAGTACTAATGTTTTATCAACGACTGGATCGGTAAAAATGTCGCATGAATGTATTTGAACGTTGATATAGTGCATCTTTCAGTGCTTCTTAAGAACCTCGCAAAGTCACTGAAGCATGGCTAACTAACAGATCTAAAACGGTGTACCTTAAGATAAGCCCTGAAAATTCTTCTTGAGCTATTTATGAAGATAAAGTTCAAACTGCTAAGTGAAAGACTGTTCCAGAAGGATTGGCCAAAGCATAGGCAGTCGTGATGTGTCCCAGTCATTGTACAGAAGCACAGAACTAACAATTCTCCATGTGATGCAGAGCGCAACGTTCGTCGTATGCAATAATAATATTGTGGATGGACGTGTCGCATGTTTTATCTTACCTCCTGATTACGATCGGACTTCCCCAAGGATTATTACTTCTGGCCGCGATCTGACTTGCATTAGATCTAATCTAATCTAATGACTTCTACAGCGCCGTTATCATAATGCACAAGGAATCAGTCGATGGCCGTTTGAAATGAAAATCAAAATCCAAAATCAAAATCCGTTGGAGAAGCCGGATCGAATTCAGATACATGAAGTCAGATGAGATGAGATCAGATTAGATTAGATTAGGTTAGACTATCAGCCCTTCATTTATATTTCTGCGTCGTTGTATCATTTCAGACAGAGCAGGGAGAGTCCGAGTACGTGGAGGTATCACAGAGGAGGGGAATGCCAAGCTATACAACTCTTACAGATATGAAACGACCGAAGTCGGATACAGAAACCGACAGCTCAAAACCAACGCCCTAGTAGGCGTCCACTGCAATACGGGCGTCGCACCGTATCTTCTCACTATAACCATGGTGCACTGTAGCCAAATTGATATAGCGCTCGGCTTGTAACGCGGGAAAATGAGGGTTCGACCTCCCTGAGACGGTTACTGTGTAGTGACTTGAGCAAGTCCTTCACTCAAAATTGCTCAGCGCTATCGACTGAAGTACTCATCAGACAGTGGCGCTTAATAAATGTAAAAAATAATAACAATGACCGCAATCCGTAACTGCAACATCTAAACTTTTTGATTATTCAATTTTCTTTGTTGCAATAGGCAACTAAACTTGGTTATTCTCGAATTTGACATTCTTTCTTAGCTTGAACTTGCTTTTAATGTTGTCGGCGAAAGTTGAGGCTGTCCGCATTTGTAACAGATGTTTTGACTCAGAGTTTGTGAGTGTCTTTAAAGGGCGTTATGTAAATAAATTATTTATTATGTTAAAGCAATCGACTGCTTAGAAGTACCTGGCTGATGTTTGAACGGTGCAGGGCGTTGTTGCTGATAAGATTAAACCAGAAAACGCTTTGACAATGCTTATAGTCTAACCACTGATAACCAAGACATTCTGCGGCTCAGATTCCGATTTATGCCTACTAACTGCTCGAATGTAGAGGTGTTCAGGTAAATCTTACTGTTTATGAACTAAATCAGTTCTTATTGTCGCATCGGCCATGCTGCAAAATAGCTTTGTGATCTTATTCGGCCGCCACACTCCAGTACCTCATCCTGTCTTCGTTCTCTAGGTCGTCTGGATCTATCTGTTCCTCGTGTTATATTTGTTCCTCTATTATATTTGCCCGTGATCTAGTTTAGATTTGTATGTAACTAGTACATGCAAGTTAATGCAAGTGATCTTGCCGCATGCTAATGAAGGCAACTTACTTACTTACTTATTACTTATTTATTAGGCAAAATTCTGGCCAATATCATTTGCATATCGTCCTCTCTTATGACTGCACGGCCTGTAATAGGCAACTGAAGTGGTCTAGAAGCCAAAATTACATTTTACGTCCTATGTTTGCGACTCTGAGGAAATCCGATACAAGTCCTGCGAACTATAGGCTTACCCATAAGCATTATTAGTTTCTCACTAGTGCTTCAGTAATTGATTTAGTTCGATGCTGGTGTTGAGACGAGCTATGGACGTATAGCCTATATGCTTTACGACTATGCAGCCTATACCGTCCTGGTTTTGATGTTCTACCATTTAAGCATTTTCTGAAGTGCATTTATCTAATCGTAATGGTGATTCCGACAATTTTTAAAGCGCAAAAAAGTCTAAACGCTGGGCACCAGCTTATTCGTGAGCTCTGCTTGAAATCAGCGGGGTTGCCCTGAGGTACCGTATGAAGAACAAGACCCTGTTGTCAGAGGATCAGACAGAGAGAGACAGACAAGACAAGACAGACAGACAAGACAGGCAGACAGAGACAGGCATACAGAGACAGACAGACAGAGACAGACAGACAAAGAGAGAAAGAAAGAGAGGGAAGGAGACAGACGAGCTGTGTCAGTGGGCTGTGTTCAAGGTCTGTAAAATACACCAACTGAATATAATATCGCTTGGCTTCTGACAAATGTGCTTTTTCAGAAAAGAAACATCGGCAGGCGGATTTACTCTATTTTTCTTATTAACCCATACATTATCTATTCTGCTACATTAAATGAGGAAGTCGGGTCGATTTCAAAAGGCCCGATCTATAATTATTTTGTCCTGACTGATAAACTATCTGCTCAGCATCTAAGTATAACTCGTTACATGCGACAGCTGGATTACACAGTTTTCCCCAGCAAGTGTTACCACGAAACGAATTGGAAAAATCGTTAGTACCAGCAATATGATAATTTATAAATTATTCTGAATCTGTGGGTATCTGTGGGCCGCTGACTGAGTGCAATATAATCTAATAACTTCTATAGCGCCGTCATCATAATTCTCTTGGCATCAATCGATGGTCACTTCAATTCAAAATCGAAGTCAAAAATCATATACCGTTGGAGAAGCCGGGTCGAATTCCGGTGGGTCAGAGAATCTAGAAGTGCAAGAAACTGAAGATCACCATGCAAAGCAGACAATCAGCTTGAAAAGAAACTGATGAGGATTACTGCATATTGTTAAGTATCCCTGTATCTGAATCTCTACTATTAGATCTTGTCGCATGTCTAAACCCCTATAGGCTGACATAAAACAGTCGTATACTTAGGGCTGTCAACCGTCCCGGATTCGCCTGGACAGACCAGGAATCGGCCTTGTGATACCGTGTCCCGGATATATCCCAAATTGTCCCGTAACTTGGTGCAAATATCTACTTCACCAAATGTTGTTCTTCTTATCTCACACTAAAATCGAACAGCCTGCAGTAAATAAGTTGAACAGAGTTACAATAGAATAGAGGGTAGTTAGGTTAGTAGACCAAATAAATGACATTTGCAAATATTACACGCATCATGCATGTATATATGAACTTCACTCGTGCAAGGCCCTGAAGCCAGGAAGGTTACTGGAGTTTAATGAACGTTTTGCTCTTGAAGTTGATTAAAATTTTATACATAGGCCACTTGTCTGTTGATGATTTGAGTCAAGTCATTTTAATATAATTTTTAACGACTATTTGCAATCGATTCCACTTTAGGCTGACGCAACATTCGTTACATACACTCATGCGGACAGGGTAAATTGGTGCTGGCATATCGAGTGACTATGCGGGCGTCCCAATTTGGCAGAGTCAAAAGTTGGCAGCCCTACGTATAATACAGGCATGATACATCCAAGAGCTTAGTAAGTAGCATAAGTAGGCACTCGACAAGCGTCGTATATGTGTATATATTAGCAACATTCTCAGAAGATGGAGCTCTTTGTGGTCGCAATACTTCTTACTGTTACAGGTAAAATCCATGCTTTCCTATTATCAAAGAGCTAAGTAAGCGGCATAAGTAGGCACTCGAGAAGCGTCGTATATGTGTGTGTGCTTTTAAATCGGAAATATATTGGTAAAGAGAGAAACTATGATGCACTGCAAATAGTAGAGTAGATATGACGAGGTTTTCAGTTTATTTAGATAGCCAGCAAAGTGAATATAAGCAAAGTGCTGATGCTTTAGCTTCTTATCACTGCTTTCTTGATCTCCGGTCGAGTTCCAATATTCTGATATTTTCTGTTCTGATATTTTCCAAGTCAAAGCAAAATAACAAAATTGGTATTGTGGTAGTATACCCCGTCTTGATTGTGATTGACCACGTGATGAACGTAAGACAATGAGATGTACGTATGATCACATGATGTATGTAAGAATGACAGGATGTACTTAAGACCACGTGAGGTAAGTAAAGATGACGTCATTGTACTTAAGACCACGTGATATTGAGTCAGAGTACGTAAGACTACGTGAGTGTGCGTAAGACCACGTGATGTACTTAAGATCAAGTGATGTACAGATCTAAGGAGTCGACGAAGTCGAAGGAAGAAGTAGAGTGAAGTCCGCTAAAGACGAAGAAGGCAGCTGACTTCGAGGGTAGGAAGTGTCGACCGTAATCACGCTGTAAGACATCCGCCGACGCGATCTTAGTTTCTGCAGATGTTAGGATAGGTGCCGTATATTTAATGAAGTATTGAAACGTGAAGACTCTTGTCGATTAACAGTCATCCGTTCGTTGGTAATGGTCATCCAGTTGTGGATTGTTAGTGGAATCAGAGCTCTCGACAGGGAAAATGTCACACTATTTTGGTCTCATCTGATCTAGGCTAACCTGAGCTAGGCTACTTCTAAAGCGCCGTATTTATAACACACCACAGAACAATAGATTGTCTGAGCGAAAATCGAAAGCGGAAGGTCGCATAAAGTCTAAATTGAAATCCAGCAGATAATACCGCGGGTTTAGTTCAAATGCCATCGATATGAACACACAATGTTAAATATTACGATTATTTCTGCATTAATAAACGCCACCATCTAATGATTCAGCATCAATCGATGGCGCTGAACAACTATGAGTTAAGAAATTGCTCGAAGGCACAACACAGTGACTCTCTCAGAGGAGGCTCGAACCCGTATTCTCCAAATTACAAGCCAAACGCTCTGTCACAATAGGCTAATGTGTCCTCTACAGGTTACAGCATATGTCCATATGCACATCTTACGCCATGCTATTATGCTAAGATTCTCCTACCGATAGATCTACTTCATAATTCAATGACGATATTCTTCTCTTAACTGTAATGCTGTGACTTGACTTTTAGGTGCTCAGCAAAGTCAAATGGAAGGACCTCAAAACACTCTGAGCATCGTTGGATCAAATGTTACCTTGAAATGTTCAACTCCATCTGGAAACTGTATTGGTGTCGACTGGCAGAAATCTATTCATCAAACCAACCCAGAGACTGTTTTCAGTGATCGCAATGGAATACTTAACGCTTATAGAGATCGATACATCGTCGACAATTCATCCGGTTGTGATTTGGTTATTAACGACGTTCAACTGACGGACGCCGGACGCTTCACTTGTAGAGTATTTATTTCACCAAATACAGATGAAAGGAATGCATTTCTTATTATACTGAGTAAGTTATTTCTATTTCAAAAGTCTCGCATGAAAGGAGTATTCATCTTACTATATTAGGTGAGATATTTATATTTCAGGTGATTCTATGGTGCTAATAAGTATAAAAAGTATAAACAGACATATCTGTTAGAGGTGTACTTCTTGAATCTATGTTTCTGTAGAGCTTCTGTGAGAATAGGAAACAGATAAATTATCCGCAAATTACAAATAATACTGTCAAGTAGTTCTGTTGGGCACTAAATGCCATGCTCCATAGTTACTCTAACAAATGTCCTGGAAAGTTATTCTTACTACTGCTGACTTGGGAAAATGCTTAGCAGTAAGGCTTTTATAGGGTTGCTCTGAAAACCTATCTATGTCATTCGTATTTTGGCTTATCCTTTAGTGGAACAATCAAAATTGCTAGATCTCTTCCTCTTCTGATGTACATGGTGTATCTTAGTCTGTAGGAGTGAAAAAGAAAATTTTGGCTTACATGATAGTTGACTTAGCACATCGATATTCCAGAAATATTGACCTTGCACGCAGCAAATAAATAAATCTTCTGAATTTCATTCAGTTAATTACTACAATGATCACATATGTTGTATACTTTCACCAACTCTTGTGGGCGTTTCCATGAATTCATACCTTTTCTATAGTATTTCCAAACTGTAGATTTGTTTTCATATCAAGCTGCTTCCTGCAGAAGTTTTCGTTGGTGCCTTATATTTAACTTCTCGTACGTTCCACTGCGCCATGTTAACTAGTTTTTAATGTTTCTTCTTAAGTACAGTATAATGGTATTCGTAAACTCGATCTATACAGCGTCCAACGAAAGCTAAGCCGCGTACAGCTGCTTATTCACAGGCGCAAACGTCAGAACAAATTCCATAGGCAGAAGATATGTGTATATGAATGTGTGTACATGTTTACATGTATGTAACTTAACATTTTTGTAGCACCATTAGAGCCTGACAAAAGCGTAAACATAAACATAGATGTTTAAGATACTTAAATGTGTGTGTCTCTAAAATGAAACGTTTTCAGATTGAAGCATCTGAATGAAAAGATCCTTCAAATCCACAAATTAGAACTATTGTTTGTTATAACTTTGTACCTTTATTACTGGAAACACCGTTCATTCTTATGAGTAAGCCAGTTGTAAGAACAGCTTTCCTCTTCCAAGTTTCAGTTGGAAGCGTCTGACTCTCCCAGACAAGAATAACTAGGCTGGTCTTAAATTACATAGGCAGTCTACTATGAGTGCAAAATTACTGAACTTCGAATAATACCTGACCTTGCGTTCATTGGGAATTTCTGTATAAACTGAAATTGTATTGGGAATGGTGACTGTAAATTATTAAGTAAAGTTTCTGTTGCTTTAAATATATCTGATATAATATATGCTCGTAGAGACTCAACCCAAATGTGCGATAAATGCGTCTCTGGATGACACCGTGGAAGGAGATGGAGTGCAGATGACATGTGAGGTGACATACAATGGAACAGACAAAGCTTCGATGCTGTGGAAAGACGTAAAAGATGCTCCGGCTGCGGTGGAAAGTGCAAAAAACATAAGTCGGTCTTTCTCTGCTGTTGCTTCGGCTCCTGAAGTTCCATCATTCACTTGTGTCACTTCTTTTTCAGTTAATGATAATGAAAAAAAAATTGAAGGTTTGGCTTCAAATGTTCCAATTGCCTCTTGTGAAACACCTGTCATCAAAGTCCTCTGTAAGTATTTGATTGAATGATGTTGACATCCATTGAAAATGTCCATTTCTATAATTTTAAATGCTTAGTAGTTAATGCCGTTGGTAAATATCATCCCAGTTCACTTGCATCACTGTTCGCATAATTATATCAGGCAGTTGATCTGCGTTAATTGTTTCTGCTGTCTTGAGTTTAATTGCAAATTTTAAAGCTTTATTCCACAAATACACTAATACAGGACAAAAGCTACGTAAAAGCTAAAGCTAACGCTAATTCCAGTACATTTTCATGTTTAGTAACAACGGTCTACATTTGAGTATGATAAACAATGAACTGAAAACTACATTAACTACACTTAACTATGCAAATATTTTGACTAAGAGACAAAAATTATGTTAAAACAACACAATATACATCCCTATGTCCTCCTTATGGGTCTTCCTGATAACTCGCCTTTTCAACCAGCTTCAGGTTAGTCATTACAATGTCTTCACATCACTTTATACGTTGCCTTGTAAAATCTGTTTAAGATACAGTTAGGAATGTCACTTTGTCAACAACACTTTCTTATTATGCTCCTGGAACCAACATTACGTGTACGGCAAAGGGACATCCTCCACCAAGTTTCAAATGGCAGGTACAGGATTTGGAAAAAGAAGGGACATGGATGGATATTCATAATTGGAACAGCAGTGAATTTTCTGTTAACAATGCTGGTTACAGACGATTCAGATGTGTGGCAATGAATGTCTTGAAAGGCAAGAGTTACAACGTCACTTCTTATGAATTTCAAACTAACATCACAGGTATTGTTATGTATTTGGCATTTTGTATTTCACTCCCTTGTTTCATTTAATATATTTGCTCTTTTTCTATAATCTGATGCATATAGAAATCTTGAACATCCTCCTTTTGCGTATCAAGCCTAGACAACTATTTCATTACTAAAACCTAGCGGTTTTCTCCAGTCGTGACACACACGTACACACAGGGCACTGTTGAATCATCGTTGTCCAACTTGTCCCAACGCGAATGCTGGCTGGATAATAGTGAGCAAACACGCAGTCGTGCTTAAACAAAATGCTTTATGCTGTTTGGCATAACACATTTGTCTTGACAATTAGATAATGTCTTTTAGGGCATCTCAGTGTTCCTTAACATATTGTATAAGGTATGCTCTCAGCTTCAATTTTTCTATATTATCATACATATCTTCATACATTGCAAATCTATATCACTGACTAGACTGTTGTATTCTTCTGATAATGGGTTGTTAATTGAACATGCTCCTTTTGCGTCGCATGATGCTTGCAACCTTAGCAACAGGCAATTGTGGATCAAGCGTTCTCAGTTCCTATGTCCCAGGCATTTGGAATCGTCTACAACAAAAGGCCCTACTTGTCAACTTGCTATCTTGACCTAATCGTAATCGTAATCGTAATTCCGAGATTTCTACAGCGCCCAACGAAAGCCACGTCGCGGGAACCAGCTTATTCACAGGCGCTCAGTCAAAACAAAATCGATAGGCAAAAGAATTCGGTTCCAGCTCAAGATCCGAAAGTCAGACGGAGAGACAGCGTGGCAGCTATGGGGATGGTGTTTGCAATTGGAGTGGAGGGACATATAAGAGGAAGAAGGGGTGTCAGGTAGGATCTGTGAAAGAGGAATGTTCACAATAGGCTCCCCTGCCCCACTATAGATTACAGCATATGTCCATATGCACATCTTAGGCAATGGTAATATGCTAAGCTCCTCCTATCCATTCAGCTAGGCCTACTTCATAATTCAATAACAGATCTCAATCGTTATGCTGTGTCTTGACTTTTAGGTGCTCTGCAAAGTCAAATGGAAGGACCTCAAAACACTCTGAGCACTGTTGGATCAGATGTAACATTGAAATGCTCAACCCCATTTGGAAAATGTAGGTATGTCGACTGGCTGAAATCAATTCCTCAAGCCAACCCAGAGACTGTTTTCAGTGTTCGCAATGGAACACTTAGCCCTTACAGAGATCGATACAGCATCA
The DNA here is from genome assembly GCA_964023275.1 of Norana najaformis. NCBI lineage: Eukaryota > Metazoa > Annelida > Clitellata > Crassiclitellata > Hormogastridae > Norana > Norana najaformis. Next base: position 2,301,418 of record OZ029923.1, on the reverse strand, counting down.
GCAATTCATCTGGTTGTGATTTAGTTATTAACGACGTTAAACTGACGGATGCCGGACGCTTCACTTGTAGAGTTTTTATTTCACCAAATACAGTTGAAAAGAGCGCATTTCTTATTATACTCAGTAAGTTATTTTTCTTTCAAAAGTTTCACATGAAAGGAGTGCTCATCTTGCTATATTAGGTGAGATATCTATATTTCAGGTGATTCTATGGTGCTAATAACTTTAAATCATAAACAAGCATAACAGTTAGAGATGGACTTCTTGTATCTATGCTTCTGTAGAGCTTCTGTGGCAATGGCAAACAGATAATTTACTAGTAAATTGTAAATAATAGTCAAGAAGTTCTATGTTGGGCATTAAATGCCATGCTTCATAGTTACTCTAACCAATGCAGTGAAATGTGGTTCTTCCTACTGCTTATTAGCGAAATTGCTAAGCAGTAAGGCTTTTATGGGATAGTTCTGAATTTATGCAATTACCTCTGCCTTTCATATTTTGGCCGATCCTTTGGTAGATTAAGACTTGCTGCAACTCTTCGCCTTCTGATATGCATAGTGGTATCTTCATCTGCAGTAGTGTAAAAAAGATTTTGGCTAACATGATGGTTGACTTGGCACACTGATATTTCAGAAATACTGATCTTGCACGCAACAAATAAATAAATCTTCTGAATTTCATTCAGTTTATTACTACAATGACAATATACCGCATACTTTCGCCAACTCTCATGGATCTTTCCTGGTATTCATGCCTTTTCGCTATATCATTTCCAAATTGTAGATTTATGTTCACATTAAGCTGCTTCCTGCAGAGGTTTTCGTTGATATCTCAGATTTAACTTCTCGCAGATTCCACTGGGCATGATAACTACTTTCCAATGTTTCTACTTGAGTATGATCGTTTTCGTAAACTCGAGGTTTCTACAGCGCCCAACGAAAGCTAAGTCGCGGGCAACAGCTTATCCACAATCGCTCAGTCAAAACAAATTCGATAGGCAGGAAGTATGTGTATACCAATGTATGAACATGTCTACTAGTATGTATCTGAACATTTATGTAGCACCCACATTAGCCTCACAAAGGATTAAATCACTTTTTTCTCTATTTAATGAAGCGTTTTCAGATCCAAGCATTTGAATGAAAAGGTCCTTATAATTATTGTTTGTTGTTGCATGAAATTGCTGATCGGTGTAAACTGTAGCTCACCAGGATGACAATTCACCCTTCCTTGTTAAACGAATGAATAGAGTGTATTTATCAAGTGTCACCGCTGTCCCTATTACCTTTATAACTGCAAAAACCGTTGATTCCCATGAATAAACCAATTATAACAACAATTTTATTCTTTCAAGCCTCAGTTTGATATGTTTGACTCTCCCGACGAGAATTACTAGTCTGGTCAAAGATTGAATAGGCAGTCTACTATGAGTGCAAAATTATTGAACTTCGACTATTACCTGGCCTTGCCTTCATTGTATTGGAAATGGTGATTGTAAATTATTAATTAGAGTTTCTGTTGTTTTAAATATTTTTGACACAATATGTGTTCGTAGAAACTAAGCCCAAGTGTGCGATAAATGCGTCTCTGGATGACACCATGGAAGGAGATGGAGTGCAGTTGACATGTGAGGTGACATACAATGGAACAGACAAAGCATTGATGCTGTGGAAAGACGTGAAAGATGCTCCGGCTGCGGTGGAAAATGGAAACACCATAAGTCGGTTTCACTCTGTTGTTGCTTCGGCTCCTGAAGTTCCATCATTCATTTGTGTCACTTCAATTGAAGTTAAGGATCTTTATAATAATGGAACAAAAATTATAGGTATGGCTTCGAACACTCCAGATATCTCTTGTGGAACATCTGTCATCAAAGTCCTCTGTAAGTACTTCATTGTATGATGTTAACAACCAACGAAATTAACTCCGCCACTGCCTTGTTTGGGGGTAGTGCCAGTCCCAAGCCTGGATAAAGGAGGAGGGCGACGGCAACGGCCTTTGATGCCATAAGCTGTCGTTAAACTGCGGAACTACTACTACCAACGAAAATGTCCATTTCTATTATTTTAAATGTTTAGTGGATAATCCCATTGGTAAACATAATAACAGTTCTCTTACATCATTGTTCACTTAATTATATCAGACAGTTGATAGGGTGTTTATTGATTCTTCTGCATTGAGTTTAATTGCGAATTTTAAAGCTTTATTGCACAAATACACTAACACATCACAAAAGGAGCTGCGCAAAAGATAAAGCTAACGTTAGTCCTAGCACATTTTCATGTTTAGTAACACAGGTCTGCGTTTCTGTATGATAAACAAATATCAGAAATGAACTAATAACTACATTTACTACACTTACTGTAGCTATGCAAATATTTTGACTAAGAGACAAAAAATATGTTGAAACAACACAATATACATCCCTATGTCCTCCTTATGGGTCTTCCTGAAAACTCGTCTTTTCAACCAGCTTTAGGTTAGTCATTACGAAGTCTTCATATCATTTTATAAATTGTCTTGTACATCTGTTTAAGATTCAGTTAGAGATGTCATTTTGTCACCATCAAGTTCTTATTATGCCCCTGGAAGCATCATTACGTGTACGGCAAAGGGAAATCCTCTTCCAAGTTTCAAATGGCAGGTACTGGAATCGGAAAATGGAGGAACATGGACGTATATTCCTAATCAAAACAGCAGTGAATTTTCTGTGAGCAGTGTCATTTCCAGGCGATATAGATGTGTGGCATTGAATGTCGTGAGAGGAAAGCGTTGCAGTGCAACTTCTGAGTTCCAAGTTAACAATGCTGGTATTATGCTTGACTTTTCGATCTTGGGCTGGCACCGAACCCTTCTTGCCTATCGATCTTGTTCTTCACTTAGCGTTTGTGAAAATGCTGGTTTCCGCGACTTAGCTTTCGTTGGGAGCTATAGAAATCTCGACTTTACGATGACGACTGTTAACACGCACACATTGGACATTATTGAATCGACGTTGTCCAACAATTTTACCAACGTGTGTGTTGGATGGGATATTACTGGGCAAAGACGCAGTCCTGCTTGAACAAAATGCTTAATGCTGTGTGATATAATACATTTGCCTAAACAGTTAGATAGCGCCTTTTAGGGCATCTCAAAGTTCCTTAACAAAGTGAAATGTATGCTCTCAGCTTCAATCTTTCTATATTACCATACACATCTTCATACATTGCAATTCTATATCACTCGCCTGTTGTATTCTTCTGATAATCGATTTGTTACTAGAGCATCAGCAAAAAGCAAGTGTGGATGAAATGTTTTCAGTTGCTATGTCCCAAGCATTTGGAATCGTTTACCACAAAAGACCATACATGCCAACTTGCTATCTTGTCCTGCATCATGAGCTTCTAGCCCTATCTCTGTCTCTTCGCCAGCGATTGAATACCATTCTGTTTGAAAGTGGTCTTCTGTGTGTCTGAATAGCTTTCTTGAAAATGTGTTGTATAAATAAGGAATTACGATTACTATTTAAATCACTTGTCAAGACTCACTTTATTACTTTGGTCTATGCTTGACTCGGTCTTGACCCCTTGCGAACTGTCATCAGCGCCTAAGCTTCAGATTAACTCTGCGAGGGTAAGCATTGTTTTAAATTATTAATTAAGTAGATAAATCTCAGCGCAACATAAAACCTGTGTTAGAAAGTATATTCGCCAATGTTCAGCCAAATCAATTCAGGAAGCGAAGCGATGTTGGGTCAGTTCCAATGTCAGTCGTAATGCAGTGAGGCCGTGCATTCGTGAATATATTTAGCTGATATTGTGCAGTGTAAATATGTCCAATGCTATTAAAATCTAACTCAATTGGGATCATACACCAGTTCACATTTACATATTACTTATCTTTCGTTATGTTTATAAGTCATCCAGTGTCAAAGCTGATAAGCTTTACAAAAATCTCATATTTGCCGTCAATGATAGGTTAAACTGTTTAATACATTCTCGAGTAATATATGGCTGCAGAATTCTATTCCAGCTTTCTCATAGTTTGTGAAGGTTTTTTCTTCATACTTGTTACTTATGTGTTGAGAAAACCATAAACACTTCATGTTATGCAATTCACAGACGAATTATCTTCCACTTCTGCTAGTTCCTCTGAAGATCAAATTGGAGTAGGCATTGGAATCGGCTTTGGAATCGGTCTTCTCGCTGCCATCCTATTGGCATCCATTGCCTATGCCAGCTTGGTCAAACTCGGATACCTAGAGTTGCATCAGATACCAGCTAATCAGCGTTATGGTAAGAAATCCGTCGACAGAGACAGAAACATACAGAGCCACCGAATCACACTTATTTGAACAAACACTATATACAATTTCACTTTTAACTGTCTGCATCCTGTAAAGCTAGGCAGTAATTTACACCTAAAATATGCTATAGGCACTGCAGCTGTAGATTGTTACTTTCCAGATGATGTTGCGCAGCCTAAGAAACAGGAGAAAACTCCTTCTTCCCATCAACTTTCGTCCATTCCTAGCAAAGAAACTGCATCAGTAAGTCATTCATTCATCTTTTGCTGGATCGCAGCAGACGCTGTTGTGGGCCAAAGATATTGGGTCTAGAGCAGCAACACCGACACGGCAGGAAGTGCTTAAACTGTCGAAACTCAACAGCTCGCTAAATCTAGCCCGGAAATTGCAATAACACGCCTTTGAGTCTATAATCCTTATTTCTGATTTTTAAATCGGTCAAACTTGTCTTTTTGCTATCATTTTTATGCATGTAGATCGAGAGAAGATGCATCATGATTAAATATATTATGTTCCGCTTTCTAAGAACTTTATTATAGAAGCACATCTTGTCTACTGGTATTTATCCACCGATGTCAGTGGTAGCATAAACGATAATACTATGACATATAATTCTGGGTTTAGGATCTGATAAAAACAGCCTTATGTGTAATATTTATGCAAACTGTTAGATCTAGTTTCTTTCGTTACCATCTGATAAACTTGTTTACATTGGTCTTGTAAACGGACTATTGCAGTCATGTGACAACAGTTATTTATTTACCATTACATGCTTGCTGTTGCTCACAGTTGAAACAGGAAGTAAGAAGCCCGATAGTAGATAAGCGTTTTACATCGCAGCAAAGCATACAGTAACACATATCATCTGACAGTAATGCAGAACTGTTGAATCTGGAAAATATGAGACGACTGTCACACTTACTAATTCTTGCATATCAATCTCGAATTATAAAATATTGCTCGTGGTTTTATTTTAGGATGGCCAGCAGGAGTCAGCATACGCAAGTTTGAGAAATGACAGAGATACGAACGAATATGAACCGCTTGAAATAAGACAGAAAGTCGAGCCGAAGAGAAACTCCAAACCTTAGAATGTTCCAACACGCGTGATATTTACGCTGTATGCTTAATGAAATGCGAAATAATAATGTTTAGCGCATTCCATAACGCTAACAGCTTTGGCCACATGGGGTTTTATTTAGTCTCTTTGGATTTTGTTCAGTCTCCTTTGTTGCAATATGCCATGAAACTTAGCTATTCGAGATTTTGACATTCTTTCATAGCTTGAACTTTCTTTTAATGTAGTTAGCGAAAGTTGACATATGAATGAGTCATATTAGCCTTTGGTGCAACTTAGCCACACGGTTGTCTGCATTTTTGACAGAATCTTTTGGCTTAGGAGCTTTTTTGAGTTCTTTTAAAAGGCGTTACATAAATAGATGATTCCATTATTATGTTAAAGCAATTTACCGCTAAAAAGTATTATAGTGATGTTTGAAGAGCTCGTCGAGTTGCAGCTGCTATGATTATTAACCCCAAAATTATCTAACACACTAAATGCCTAAACATTGATAATCAAGACATTCGATTCCGATTGAATTAATTCTCGGGCTTAAACGTGTATTTAATAGAACTTACTATTATTAAACATAAACACAACAAGAGTTTATATGAAAACGTATTGAATACTATCTTATTAAATAAACAGTACTCTCCATTAAATAAACGTTATTCCTCACAATTCTTGTAGTTTATATTGGTTATTTATTTTCCTTCCTGGTCGCAGATCTCTTCGCTCTGCAACGCACACCGACATTTCGTGGTTGGCACAACCACTTTGCAATAGAGCTCCTATAGTCTAGTATTCAGGTGCTGGACTGTCAATCCAGAGGTCGAAGGTTAGGCCTATACCTCAGTCGAGGCAGAGAAATGTATTGACATTTTCCGCTTCACTTGAGCTATCTAGTGATATCAGTTATAAAATGAGTACACGGCCGTACACGGCCGTACAATGTGTGTGGAAAGAACAAGCGGCAAGGGACAGAATTGGCAACACGCTGTCATACGCTGACGCTAAAAAGTGAAGTCGCTAACACTTCATACACATGGCTGTCTCTCTGCTTTGGCTAAGTGACTGAGTTTCTTCTTACCATATGGCATAAAACAATTTCCTCTGAGCCTTGTCTTCAATCAGTCAGAGAATATAAACCATCTTGTAAATGGTGGTTTCGCGAAGTTGGGTGGGAGGCGCTGCTGGTATGTTTCCTCATAATGGCGCTCTATAAATCTCAGATTACATAACACTATGTTACACTAAATTATAGTTAGCTATTGTTACGATAATTAAGCGACTGGTTTTTATTCCGACAATACGCACACTCCTACAGGTCAATAGAGCCACTATAAATGACGACGCTGAGATTTATCATTATTCTTATGGTCAAAGCAGTATACGGTGACACCTGATTATGATCTCACCTGATTTGTTCCGATCTGATCTGATCTTAATATATCTCGATCGGTGCTATCGTAATACACAAGCTTCAGTCGATTGGAACTCGCCTCATAGAAGCAAAACCGTAATCTGTAATCACGATCCTTTGGACAGAACAAGTGGAGGTCCTTGAGGTCACGGGGTCAGAAGGAGTCAAGAGGAGGATAAGCAATCCGAAAAGGAAGGGGACTTCAGTCCTGAGTCCTAACCTGAACGACATTACAGAATCTGTTAAGAAAAAAAGAAACGGGCACCTAGATCTAGAGCTGTGGATTAGCAAATGAGGAAACCCTGGATCCCATTAATATTATTAAAATTGTGATCGACATATCTTTAGCTATGTTTAGTGATATTCACTTATGTCTGTCTGTTCATTATATTTGCCCCTTATCTAGTTTAAATATGTATGTTACTGCCTATGCAACGTAATGCAAGTGCTCTTGTCAGATGCTATTGAAGGCAACTACTTCCTTACTTACCTATTTATTAGGCAACTCTCTGCATGATATCATTTGCATATCGTTCTCTCTTATGACTGCACGACCTACTTTAGGCCAGTTAAGCCTATATTACATTTTACAACCAATGTTTCTGATTCTGATAAAACCGGATACAAGCCCTACGAACTACACCCATGAACGTTATTAGTTCTTCTCATTAGAGCTTCAGTAATTAATGACGTTTGATACTGGTGCTGAGATGAGCTATTAGCTTATTACCTAAATATTTTACTACACTGCAGCCATATCGTCCGGGTTTTGAGGTTCTACCCTTTAAGCAATTTCCAATGTGAATTTTTCTAATGATAATGGCAAACTCGACAATTTCTAAAGCGCAAAAACTTCTAAAAGTTTGGCACCAGCGTATTCACGAGCTCTGCGTCAAGCAGAGGGGTTGTCCAAAAGTACCGTATAAAGAAAAAGGCACAGTCGTCCGAGGGGCAGAGAGGAAAGGTAGGAGGCAGTATCTTTTGTACGGGTTGAAATAGGTGGTTAAACAGCTTTCGATAGCTCTAAAAAGCATAAAGTTAATGCAATATCGCTTGGCTTCTGAACTAAGTGCTTTATCATAATATAACATCGGCAGACGGATGTACACTGTCTCACTATTAGTAACACATACAGTAACTATTCTGCCACAATAGACGAGGAAGTCGGGTCGAACTATTAGGCCTCATATTTTAAAGTCATGATTTCCTAATTCATAAACTGTCAGATCAACAGCTAAGTATGACTCGTTACATGTTACATCCGGAGTCCCAAAGTTTGTCACTGCAAACGTCACAACGAAATGAATGGAGAAAATCGTTAGGTAAAAAGAATGCAATTTGGTGCAGAAGTGAATCTGAATTTGTGGACATCTGTAGGCTGAAGAAGAATTAGTACAAGAAACTCAAGATCGCTATACAGAGTAGACACTTAGCTTGAATACTAATCGATGAGGATTACTGGGTATTGTTAAACAACCGTGAATCTTAATCGCTACTTCATAGCTATTGTCGCATGTCGAAACCTCCCTATAGGCTTCCATAAAGTGGTAGTATACTACAAAATAGACGTATCCATGTATATCTTTTCTCAAAAGATGGAGCTCCTCGTAATCGCGACCATCCTCACAGTTACAGGTAAAATTAATGCATTCGCATTATCATAGACCGTAAATTAGTAAGTAAACAATTGACAAGCGTTATGTATGCGGGAGCGCTTGAGAAATTCAATTCAAACATCCGAGGTTTACGGTTAATATAGGTAGGCCTATCTGGTAAAGTGGTTAAAGCAAAGTGCTGATGCTTCGCATTTTCTTACGGCATTCTTGATCTTGGGTTGAGTTCCGACAATAAGACTGGTAGCCTGACATTTCCTGGTCAAAGCAAAATACCTTAATTGCTACAGTAATGTATTCTAAATTAACCTGAGCTAATTCTATAGCGCAACTACATTAATAATGCAGAGTAGATCAATGACTTGTTTATATACTGAGTGAAAACGAAAACCCACCCGAATTCTAGTTTGAAATTCCGCAGCTCAATCCGAGCGCTTCGTCCAATTGTCAGTGATAGGAACATTTACGTCTAGTTTAATTACTTCTGCGCTTATTTGGAGCCATTATCTAACGACTAGGCATCAATCGATGGCGCAGAGCAAAAATAAACAAATGAATTATTCAAGGCCTCGACACAGTAGGCTTAATCGTTTAAGAGGAGACTCGAACCCATACTCTCCACCTTACAATCCGAACTCCTATCCAATCGGTTACCGTGCTTCTCAGTAGAATACCAGACCCCAAATGAACATATTAAGCTATGCTATTATGCTGAGCTTCTCCTACCCATATGGCTATTTCATAATTCTATTACAGATATTGGTCTCTTAACTACAATACTGTGACTTGACTTTTAGGTGCTCAGCAAAGTCAACTCGAAGGACTTCAAAACACTCTGAGAATTGTTGGCTCAAATGTAACCTTGAAATGTTCAACACCATCTAGAAACTGTAAGTATGTCGATTGGGAAAAGTCCACTCAAACCAACGCAGAGACTGTTTTCAGTGATCGCCGAGGAATATTGAGCACTTATGGAGATCGATACAGCGTCGACAATTCATCCGGTTGTGATTTAGTTATTAACGACGTCAAACTGTCAGATTCCGGACTCTTCACTTGTAGTGCTGTGTCTTCCTCTTCATTTTATTGGGGTAATAGACGCCCAGATGAAAGGAGTGCTTATCTCATTATATTAAGTAAGTTATTTTGTTTCACTTGATTCTTAGTGAGAATAATTTATATATGTATATAACTTTTAAAGATGGATTTCTTGATGCTATGTTTCTTTAGAGAATCTGTGACAATGCTCAACAGATAACTAACTTACCGTGTATACGGCTATTCAGGTAATAAACCATTCAAGTAAATGCCATACTAATCAGTTACTGTAACCAATGCCAAGCAAGTTATGCTCACTACTGTAGCATCTTTTATAGGGTTCTTTCCAAACTTTTCTAATTATCGGCCTTCTTCGACATTTGTGGCTATTTCTTTGGTGGGACAAGGACTGATTCAAAAACGTTATGATGATTATAAGGTCTCGACGATCTTTCGAAGTTGTCAATCGACCGGGTTTTGAACTGTCGGCTCGCCCGATATGTAGCGTAGTGCTATCTCAGGAAAATTATTATTTATGTTTTTATTAAGCGCAACCGTTTAATGATCAACAATAAATCGTTTGCGCTGAGCAATTGTGAGTAAAAGACTTGCTCGAGGTACTGAACATATATAGTAACCACCTCATGGTCCTTCCTAGAGGTCCATACATAATAACCGTCTCAGAGGAGAAGTCTCACACCCGTTCTCTCCGTGTTAAATGCCGAGCTCTATCTAATCTAGTAATCTAATGACATCCATAGCATCATTATCATTATGCCCAAGGCATCAGTCGATGGTCACTTCGAGTGAAATTGCAATAAAAAAGTATAAAAAAAATAAAGAAGCCTTGTCCAATTCCGATAGGTCAGAGAAACCAGAAGCCAGGTTACGGTGGATAAGCAATCAAAAACAAGTCAACAACACAATGATTCATCGTGTCACGTTGTGAAAAATTCCAATAAAAAACGCAGATAAAACCTGCTGATCCAGTAGAAAAAAAATCATCTGCTATCAGAGTTTACCAGCTTTGACAGTGAATACCCCTTCAGTATTCACAGAAAGGAGAAGAAATATGAAATTGTAAAGTGGAGTATGATCAGGAGTGGAGTATGATTGGAAAATTGTAGAAAAAATTATATGAGTTGGCTATATTCGTAAATGCACTGGACTTACGTGGGGCACCGTAATGGACTGAATAGAAAGTTCGAGTTGTAAAGCAAAGACTGTCGGGCCTCTTCCGCTGAGATGGCTCCACTGAGACGGCTACTGGGTCGGGAGCTTGAGCAAGGCTTTCATCACAATTGATCACAAGCGCCATAGATTGATGATTAGACGTTAGATAGTGACACTTGATAAATGCACATATAATTTCTAGACTATGACCTGGCATTGAAACAGACCTAGCATCGCTCTATTTTTGCTTACTTGATTTGATTGAACACTGGCGATAAAGCTAGTCTTTCTAACGCTGTGTTTGTGGCGCTGAGCTTTAAGTCAAATGTTTCTGTGTAGATGCTCAACCCAGATGTGCAATAAATGCCTCTCTGGATGACACAATGGAAGGGGATGGAGTGCAGTTGACATGTGAGATGACGTACACTGGGACACACAATGCATCGATGCTGTGGAAAGACGTGAAAGGTGCTCCGGCTGCTGTGGAAAATGGAAATACCATACGACGGTCTTACTCTGTTGTTGCTTCAGCTCCTGAGGTTCCATCATTCACTTGTGTCACTTCGTTTGACGTTAACGCAACAGGCGTTAGAGATTTGGCTACAAACATTCCAACTACTGCTTGTGAAACACCTGCCATCAAAGTCCTCTGTAAGTATTCTTTTGAATGATGCTAACATCCAATGAGAATATCCTTTTGTAACTTGTTTTCAAAAAATTGGTTACCAGCCAATGCCGTTGACAAACATCTGAACAGTCCAAAATAATTTGCATCACTGTTCACATATGCATAAGAAAAAGTTGATCTGTGTTTATAGTTCTTTTGCCTTGAATTCAATTGTGAATTTTAAGCTTTATTGCATAAAAACACTTCACAAAGCAAGCAGTAGCATGGTACAAAATAAGCTACGTATAAGCTACACAAGTTTACGCTTGTCCCACTCCACTTTTATGTTTAGCAAAAGAGATGTGCAATTATATATGATGAACAACTATCAGCAAAACTCTGTTAACTATACTTTATTACGCAGACATATTTGACTAAGAGAAAGAAATTGACTTAGAATAAACACATTATGCATCTCTTTGTACACCTTATGGGTCTTTCTAAATATTATCTTTTCATTCGACTTTAAGGAAGTCATAACAATGTCTTCACAAAACATTTTCTTCTAAAATTATGTTTCAGATCCAGTTAGGAATGTTACTGTTTCATTAACACTTTCTGATTTTTCTCCTGGAACCACAATTACATGTACGGCAAAGGGACATCCTCCTCCAAGTTTCAAATGGCAGGTACAGGAATTGGAAAGTGATTGTACTTGGATGGATATTCAGAATCAGTTCAGCAATCAATTTGCTGAGAGCAATGTCACTTCCAGGAGATACAGATGTGCTGTGACAAATGTCATGCGAAGCAAGAGTTACAATGCAACTTCACATGAGTTCCAGATTAAGAACAAAGGTATTATAATGTCTACAGCATTTGGTGTTCCAATCTCCTCCCTAATTTCAGATATTTTCTGTTTTTTCTAATACCTGAATGCAAATAAAAATCTTGAACTTGATCCTTTGCGTCGCATGTCTTGCTAATTAGTTAATTACTAAAACTGCTACCATCACAGCCAGCATTGGAACACTGTTGACCAACATTGTCTAACATTGTCCAATGCATTTGCTGGCTGAGATAATTCTGAGCAAAGTCTAAGTCGTTCTTTAATAAAAGGCTACGTGCATTTGTTTATACATTTAAATAGCGCCTTTTAGGACACCCAACGTCACGTATCATAATGTAGTATGGCGAAAATTTGTAACGTCATTCATACATAATTTCATGTATTTGCAACTTCACATCGCTCTCCTAGACCGCTGCGTTCTTCTGCTAGGGACTGTGCCGTTTCTTTAGCCACGACACAAGACAACTGTGGATCCAGAGCTTTCACTTGCTCAGTGACTGATATTTGGAATCGTCTACCACAAAAAGGCATGCCTTACTTACCAACCCGCATTTTTTTGACTTAAATCACATGTCAAGACTCACTATTTTGCCATGGCCATTGCCTGACTTGGTCTTGATCATTAGGGAACATTCATCCGCGCCTGATATTTAGATTTACTGACTGCGATCGTAATAAGTGCTATACATTATTAAGTAGATAAATCTCAAGGCTAAACAAAACAAGCTGTTGGCCTGGTTGGCAACACGCGTACGTCAAGAGGCCTTAAAACGTGAGGATATCGGTTCGCGTCCCGGTCGTGGCTTATCGAAACCTATTATTATCCTCATCTCGGTATAGCACCATTCGTATACGGGAACCCTAAAGGGCGTGCCGCCCATTCAAACGGGCAGCGGTGGTGAAGGATCTCAACCGATTAATTCATTGAAAAATTAGACAGGTCGAGGCCATACGGTCGTTATAGAAAAACACGTACTTTTATAAAGACTAGTTTATTCGCCAGTGTCCAACCAAATCAAGTCACCTAGAGAAACGATGTTGGGTTAGTTTCAATGTTAGAATGTATTCTAGAAAGGCCAGTGCATTTGTGAATATGTTCAGTTCATACTATGTAGGCATATTTCAAATATGTCCAGTGCTTTTAAAATCTACATTCATTTGGACAAAACTCCATTTCACGTTTTTTGACATTTTCTCTCTCTTTTTATTTATAAGGATCGTTCAGTTTCAAAGCTGATAAGCTTTACAAAGCCTCGTGCTTTCCACTGAACAGGTCAAAATACTTTTGAATTTTACATGATATGTAAAACTCATTTCCTCTGTGATCGTTTGTGCATTACTTTAGATATTTATATAGGTCTGTTCTTCATACTTGTTACTTAAGTGTTGAGAAACGCTTCATGTTATGCACAGATAAATTAACTTCGACCTGGACTTGTTCCTCGAAATTTCACATGGAAGATGGCATTGGAATCGGCTTCCCAATCGGACTTCTCACTGCCGTCCTATTGGCATCCATATCCTATGCCAGCTTGGTCAGACTCGGATATCTAGAGTTTCATCGGAGACCAGATAATCAGCCTCGCGGTAAGAAATCAGTTGACGAAGACAGAGACATCCACAGGTACAAAAACGCCCTCACTTACACAAGCACAAGGTACAATGTCGCAATTAATTGCATATGTAATTTATACCTAAAATGTACAATACAATACAACTTATATTTATTACGCGCCTTAATAAAACAATGTCTTACTCAACGGACGCGTTACAACATAAACACAAACAGCTTCAAAGGCGCTTAAATACGCCTGCGTGTGATGTTAGATGTCATTAACAGCAAAGATTTCGTCGATTAGCGGGCAATGCTGAGGTCACCAGAAATGTCACCCGTAGCTGACTCTCGCAAACACGCTGAGCCTAACCAACAGGATTCCATCCCCAGTTGACAGATGACAACGTGTTCAGCGTCAAAGTCGTGCAGCAACGACGGGCAATGGCGTCCGCAGTACACCACCGTCCCAATGCCGCCCTTCGCAGTGGTAGAGGACGCAGCATCCGGGCATAACTTGAACCACCAGGTCCATCCGTGTAGGACAGGTAATCCGTTGATGGTAGAACCACTTTCTGAAAGACGCATGCAACAATTCCGAAGCCTTCCATCGTCTTTCGACGGCATGAGCCATGATCGAGAGAGTCTGAACCTGACATCCCTTGAATACATAATGAACTGTTCCAACGATAGAGACGTCAATCACGAGCGCGAAAAAACCGTCCGAAACCGAAAATCCACGGTGAATTCATGTAAATGACACCGGAACGCCAACTCGATCACAATAGAAGAGTCCGAACATGACAGAATTGTCCAACATGTGTCGCTTTTAGACCAAATTTAAGCCAAAATGAAAGGTGGCGTAAAACAAGGCCACATCATGGCCGCCGGAACCGGAAGTTGTATTCCAATATGCTGTAAATATTGCAGCTATATATTCTTGCTTTGTAGCTGATGTTGCGCAACCTACGAAGCAGAAGAAAAGCCCTTCGCCCCATCAACTTCCGTCCATTCCTAGCAAAAAAACTACATCAGTAAGTCATTAATTCACCTTTTGCTGGATCGAAGCAGACGTGGCCAAATCATACTGTGTCTGGTACAACAACATCGACACTGCAGGCAGTAGTTAAGCTGTCGAAACCCGGCTGGCTCGCTAGATTCAGCCCGGAAATAGCAAAAATTCCCGCCTCTGAGTCTATGATCCTTATTTCTGATTTTGAAATCGTTCAAACTTGTCTTCTTGCTAACATTTTTATGTATATAGATCGAGAGAAGATGCAGCATAATTGGGTATATCGTGTTCTTCTTTCCAAGGACTTTATTATAGAAGCAAATCATGGTTACAGGTTTATGACCGGCAATGTCAGTGTGAGCCTAAACGATATACTACGTCATATATTTTCTGGGTATAGGACCTGATGAAAACAGCCTTGTATGTAATTTTTATGCCAATTGTTAGATCTAGTGTCTTTCATTACCATCTGATAAACTTGTTTACATTTTATGTTGTAACTGGACTATTGCACTCATGTGACTACAATTATTTGTTTACCATCTCATTCTTGTTGCTGCTCACAGATGAATCGGAATTGGTTTTGAATTTTACAGGTTCCCAGTAGTAGATAAGCGTTTTAACTCGGAGCAAAGCACACATTAACACATATCATCTGACAGCAATGCAGAACTTTAGAATCCAGAAAATATCAGACTGCTGTCAACTTTACTAATTCGTGCATATCAATCTCGAGCTATACCATATTGATAATGGTTTTATTTTAGGAGGACAAGCAGGAGTCAGCCTACGCAAGTTTGGGAAATGACAGAGATACGAATGAATACGAATCACTTGAAGTAAGACAGAAAGTCAAGCCCAAGAAAAAGTCCAAATCTTAGGTTGTTTCAATACGCGTGATATTTTGAGTGTATAAGTGACTAATTGTAGCATGACACCAAAGGTTTGTTCACTCCCGTACAAGAGATATTTCTACACTAATTTCTGTATCTCACTTGCTTATTTGGTAATTGTAATTTTAAATCTGCAATGGCAGAGTGTAAACAAAGGATGTTCTCATATAGAATTGTCTAAATCTTGCTTTAAATATTGGCGAAAGTTGCTATATGAATGAGTCATATTAGCCTTTGGTGCAATTTAGCCACACGATTGCCTGCATTTGTAACAGATGCTTTGACTCAAGAGTTTTTGAGTGTTTTTAAAAGGCGCCAAATGAATGAATGATTCGAATATTATGTTAAAGCAATTGACTGCTAAAAAGTATTACACTGAAGTTTGAAGAGCTCGTCGAGTTGCTGCTGCTATGATTAAACTCCAAAATAATCTAACAGATCATAATATCTAAACATTGATGATCAAGACATTCTGCGGATTCCGAGTGAATGACTTCTCGGCTGTATGGGTGCTTTTAATAGAACTATTAATAAACACAGGAAGTGTTTAAATTAAAAAATATTGAAAAATCTTTTATTAAATAAACTCTCCATTAAATAAACTTTATGTCTCACAATTCACTTTCTGTCTTGTTGTTTACATTGGTATTGTTTTGCTTGCTTGTCGCAGATCTCTTCGCTCTGCCACGCACACCGACTTCTCGCGGTTGGCACAGAGAGCAAAAGAGTACCTATAGTCCAGTGTCAATCCAGAGGTCGAAGGTTTATATATCCGTCTTGGCTTTGGATTAAAGAACTGTTCTTCTTCTTAGCGTATGGCATAAGACAATTTCCTCTGAACTATATCTTCAAACCGTCAAAGGGTAAAAAGCCATCTTGTAAATGGAGACGCTACTGGTATATTTCCTCAAAGTGACGTTCTATAAATCCCAGATTACAGTACACTATGTTGCACTACATTACAGTTGGCTACGTCCCCACAGCTCAATAGAACCACTTTAACCGACGACACTGAGATTTATCAACATTCTTATGGTCAATGCAATGCACTACGCGACATGATTATGATCTAATCTAATCTAATCTGATCTGATCTTGAGATATCTGTTCCACCAAACATCGTTATGCACGAGGCATCAATCGATTGGGACTCGTCTCTTAGAAGCAAAATTACATTCTAAAATCACGATCATTTGGACAGGACGAGTCGAGGTACTTGAGGCCACGGGGTCATGAGGAGCCAAGAGCAATCCGAAAAGAAAGGGGACTTCAGCCCTGACCTAAAAGACAAACACAGAATCTGCATGGAACAAACAGAAAACGGGCAAGTGGTTCTAGAGCTGTGGATCAACAAACGAGGAAACCGTGGATCCCAAAAATATTGTTGAATTTGTGATTCGATTTTTCTTTAGTTATATTTAATCCTTTATTCCGGTCTGTTTTATTTGCCCGTAATTTAGTTTAAATATGTAGGTAAATGGTCCATACAACGTAATGCATGTGCTCTTGTCTGATGCTAATGAAGGCAACTTACTTACTTTCTTACTAAGTAACTTAGTTACTTACTTTTTAGGCAAAAGTCTGTCCAATATCATTTGCAAATCGTTCTCTCTTATGACTGCACGGCCTACTTTAGGCCACTGAAGTTGTTTGGAAGCCTAAATTACATTTACAGGCAATGTTAACGACTCTGAGGAAACAGGATGTAAACTCTACGAACGGTATTCATGAGTAATTTTAGTGTTTCTCATCAGTGCTTCGGTAATTGAGGCAGTTTGATGGTTTTGCTGAGATGAGCTATAGACTTACAGCCTATATGCTTCATTATCCTGCAGCCTACGCTATCCGGGTTTTGAAGTTCTAACGTTTGAGCATTTTCTGAAGTGCATTTATCTAATCGTCATGGTAAGCTAGACAATTTCTAAGGCGCAAAAAATTATAAGCGCTGCCCACCAGCTTATTCGCGAGCTCTGCGTTATGTAAAACGGGTTGTCCATATGTACCGAATGAAGAACAAGATCCGGTTATCAGATAGGGACGGAAGGAGACAGAGCAGCTTTGACGTTGGACTGTTTTCCGGTTAACAGAAATGGGTAAACAGCGTTCAAGGGCAGTAAAATGCATCGAGTTAATATAAGGTCGCTTGGCTTCTGACTAAAGCGCATTGTCATAATATACAGTAACATCGGCAGGCGCATATACACTGTCGTTTTTAGTAACCCATACAGTAACTATTCTGCAACATTAGATGAGGAAGTCGGGGTATTTATAAAAGGCCTGATCTATAATTATGATGTCCTAACTTATAAGCGGTCAGGTCAGCAGCTAAGTATAACTCACTAAAAACCAAAGCAGAAGTCGCACAGTTTGCCACTGCAACTGTTACAGCGAAATGAATGAAGAAATCTTTAGGTAAAAAGACTGGGATGGTGTAAAAGTTAATCTGAATCTGTGGACATCTGTAGGCTGGAGAATGAGTGCAAGGAACTGAAGTCCGCCCTAGACAGCAGACAGTCAGTGTGAAAACTAGCAGATGAGGATTACTGCGTATTGATAAGTTGTTGTGTATCTGAATCTCTACTGCATAGATCGTGTCGCGTGTCTAAACCTCTCTATAGGCTGACTTAAAATCGTCGCATACTACAGGCTTCATACATCCATCTATTACATTCTCAGAAGATGGAACTCTGTTTGATCGCAGTTCTCCTTTCTGTTACAGGTAAAATCCACACATTCGTATTAACAGATAGGGCAAAAATAGCATTAATAAGCATTTGACAAGCGTCGACTATGTGTGTAGACTTTTAGATTGAAAAGTATTAGTACAGAGAGAAATTCTGATGCAGTGCAAGTAGCAGTGTAGGTATATGGAGGTTTTCAGTTTATTTAGATATCCAGCAAAGTGAATAAAGCAAAGTGCTGATGCTATAGTTTTTTATTACTTCATTCCTAACCTCGGGTCGAGTTCCGACAGTTAGACTGGCCGTCTTACATTTACTAGTCAAAGAAAAATAACTAAATTGCCATTGTAGTATTACGACTGTATGTAAGATCAGGTGATTAACGTAAGGATGACATGATTTACACAAAATACCACGTGATGTACCACGAGATGAGGTGCTGTACGTAAGACCACGTGATGTATGTAAAGATGACGTCACCGTACGTAGGATCACGTGATCTTGAGTCAGAGTACATAAGACTACGTGACTGCTCGTAAGACCAAGCGATGTAATTAAGACCACGTGATGTATAGATCTAAGAACTCGACGAAGTCGAAGAAGAAGAGAGAAAAGTCCGCTAAAGACGAAGGTAGGAACTGTCGACCGTACTCACGCTGTATGACACCCGCCGACGCGATCTTAGTTTCTGTAAATGTTAGAATAAGTGCTGTACATTTAATGAAGTGTTGATACGTGAAGACTCTTGTCGATTAACAGTCATCCGTTAGTTGGTAATGGTCATCCTGTTGTGGATTGTTAGTGTAACCAGCGCCCTTGACGGGGAAAAACGTCACACTATGTTAGTCTTATCTAATCTAGACTAACCTGAGCTAATTCTAAAGCGCCGCAATTATAACACACCACAAAGAAATAGATTGTCTGAGCGAAAAGCGAAAGTCCACACGAATTATGCTCTGAAATTCAACAGATCACACCGCGGGGTTGGTTCAAATGTCAGCGATTTGAACACATAATGCTAAATATTATGATCATTTCTGCATTTAATAAACGTCACAATCTACTGATTTAGCATCAATCGATGGCGCTGACCAAATGTGAGTTAAGAACTTGCTCGAGGACTCTACACAGCGACCGCTCAGAGGAAGCTCGAACTCGTACTCTCCAAATTACAACCCAAAGGCCCTGTCACAATAGGTTCCCGTGCCCCATTATAGATTACAGCATATGTCCATATGCACATCTTAGGCTATGGTAATATGGTAAGCTTCTCCTATCCATACAGCCAGGCCTACTTCATAATTCAATTACAGATCTCTTAACTGTCATGCTGTGACTTGACTTTTAGGTGCTCAACAAGGTCAAATGGAAGGACCTCAAAACACTCTGAGCATTGTTGGGTCACATGTAACTTTAAAATGTTCACCTCCATCTAGAAACTGTATTGGTGTCGACTGGCAGAAACGTATTCCTCGAAACAACCCAGAGACTGTTTTCAGTGATCGCAATGGAATACTTAACGCTTATAGAGATCGATACAGCGTCGACAATTCATCCGGTTGTGATTTAGTTATTAACGACGTTAACCTGATGGATGCCGGACGCTTCACTTGTATAGTATTTATTTCACCAAATACAGTTGAAAAGAGTGCAGTTCTTATTATATTGAGTAAGTTATTTTTAATTTGAAAAGTCTCACATGAAAGGAATGCTTATCTTGCTATATTAAGTGAGATATCTATATTTCATGTGATTCTATGGTGCTACTAAGTTTAAAAAGCATAAACGGACAGAACCGTTAAAAATGGGTGGATTGAACCTATGTTTCTGTAAAGCTTCTGTGACAAACAGATAATTTACCCGTAAATCGTAAATAATACAGTCAAGTATGTTCTATGTTTCATAGTAATTCTAACCAATGCCCTGGAATGTGATTCTTCCTAAGTGCTTATTAGGGTGAATACATAGCAGTAAGGCTTTTATGGGGCTGGTTCTGAATTTGTGTAACTACCTCTGCCTTTCTTATTTTGGCTGATCCTTTGGTAGATCAAGACTTGCTGCAACTCCTCCTCTTCTGCCTTACTTAGTGGTAGCTTCATCTGTAGTGGCGTAAAGAGGGTTTTGTCTGACATGATAGCTGACTGAACGCATTGATATTTCAGAAATACTGACCTTGCACGCAACAAATAAATAAATCTTTTGACTTTCAATCAGTTTATTACTACACTGATCATATCCTATATGCTTTCGCCAACTCTCATGGACATTTCCTGGAATGCATGCCTTTCCGGTAGCATTTGATTTGTTTTCGTATTATCGCAAAAGTTCGTCTGACAGGGGGGGTGTTCGGCCTGGCCTGTATGGTCCGGGACTTTACGGCTGTCGGATCGACGGCTGTCAGTGGGCGGCCCGAGGTGGAGACGGTCCGTCGACAGTCGGCGACAGCGGTGCACAATACAATCAGTCGCAAGTTTTGCGACAATATCAAGCTGCTTCTGTAGAAGTTTTCGTTGGTGTCTTAGATTTAACTTCTCGTAGGCTCAACTGCGCCATGGTAACTATTTTTCAGTGTTTCTTCTTAAGTGTTTCTTCTTCGTAAACTCGAGATTTCTACAGCGCCCAACTAAAGCTAAGACTCGGGCTGCAGCTTATTCACAGGCGCTAAGTCAAAACAAAATCGATAGGCAGGAGCTATGTATAGGCCTATATGAATGCATGTACATGTCTACATGTATGCATCTGAACATTTATATAACATCCATTCTAGCTTCACAAAGGTGTATACATAAACATATTTGCAAAAATACTTCAACTTTTAGTCCTAAGTCATATGAAATCATTTATATCTCTATTTAATTAAATGTTTTCAGATTTAAGCATCTGAGTGAAAAGATCCTTCAAATCCACAATTTAGAACTATTGTTTCTTAACGCGTGAAACTGATGATCGTTTGTATATATGAGGTTTGCTTCTGTGTGTACTGTAGCTCACAGGATCACAATTCACACTTTCCTTATTAAACGATGCTCAATGAAGGCAGTTATATTTATCAACTGCCAGCGCTGTCCTTATTATCTTTATGACTGAAAAAAACCGTTAATTCTCATGGCTAAGTCAATTGTAAGAACAGCTTTCCTGTACCAATCCTGAGTTGGAAGTGTCTAACTCTCCCAGATAAGAGTAACTAGGCTGGTCTTAGATTAAATCGGCTCTCTACAACGAGTACAAAATTATTAAACTTCGACTAATACCTGGCCTTGCGTTTATTCTATTGGGAATGGAGACTGTAAATTATTAATAAAAGTTTCTTTTGTTTTAAATATCGTTGATATAAAACGTGTTTCGTAGAAACTCAACCCAAATGTGCGATCAATGCATCCCTGGATGACACAGCGGAAGGAGATGGAGTGCGATTGACATGCGAAGTGACATACAATGGAATGGACAAGGCCTCAATGTCGTGGAAAGACGTGAAAGATGATCCGGATGCTGTGGAAAATGGAAAAACCATACGACGGTCTCACTCTGTTATTGCTTCAGCTCCTGAGGTTCCACCATTCACTTGTGTCACTTCTTTTCCAGTTAATGATTATGGAAAAAAATATGTAGGTTTGGCTTCAAATGTTCCCGCGACCTCTTGTGAAACATCTATCATCAAAGTCCTCTGTAAGTATTTGTTCCGCGATGATGACATGCAATGAAAATGTCCATTTCTATTACTTTAAATCTTTAGTAGATAATGCCGTTGGTAAACATCATAACAGTTCAAAAATTACTTTCATCACTGTTCACATAATTATATCAGTTGATCAGTTTTAATTGGTCCTTCTGCCTTGAGTTTAATTGCGAATTTTAAAGCTTCATTGCACAAATACAGTAATACAGCACAAAAGGAGCTACATACAAGCTAAAGCTAACGCTTGTCAAAGTGCATTTTTGTTTAGCAACACAGGTTTACATTTGCGTATGATCAACAGAGATGAACTAATAACTTCATTAACTATACTTATTGTGTTTTTGGAAAGATTTTGACCAAGAGACAGCGCTTTTGAGAGGTACTTGAAGAGCTCTATATAAGTGTTTGTTACATTACATTACATCTTGAAATTAACACAATGCACATCCCTATGTCCTAATTATGGGTCTTCCTAAAACTTGTTTTTTCGACCGACTTCACTGTCTCCATCCTTCTCTAAACATCTGTTTTAGATTCAGTTAGGAATGTTACTCTGTCACCTTCACTTTCTGATTATTCTCCTGGAACCACCATTAGTTGTACGGCAAGGGGAAATCCTCCTCCGAGTTACAAATGGCAGTTGCGGAAAGAGGAAAACGATTGTACTTGGATGGATATCCAGACTCATTCTAGCAACCAAATTGTTGTGGGCAATGTCATTTTCAAGCGATACAGATGTTTGGCAATGAATGTCGTGAGAGGAATTAGTTACAATGCAACTTCTCATGATTTTCAGGTTAACTATACAGGTATTGTTGTTGTGTATGTTGCGTTCAATTTTCACAATGCTTTCAGATAAAAATTGTGTTTTTATAATACCTGATGCAAATGGAAATCTTGAAATATCCTTTAGCGTAGCATGCCTTGACAACTGTATCATTACGAAAGCCAAGCCAACACACAAACATGTTGAGACTTTGTTGAACCAAAGTCGTCCAACTTTGCCCCTACATACGTACTGGCTGGGATGGAATCCTGTGCAAAGATGCAGTTATGCTTAAATGAAAAGAAGCTTCATGCTCTGTCATGTAAAGAATTTGTTCAAGCATTCAAGCATTTAAATTTCGCCTGTTAGGAATTCTCAATGTTATTTTTAATAGGTCCTATAGCGCAGTGTGATGTAAACTTTCAATTTTACTTAGAACTCCCTTAATATAACACAAATCTTCATGCAGGGCAGCTCCATATCGCTCTCCTATACTGTTGCGTTCTTCTGATACTGGAATGTTACTATAGCTTAGGCTCAAGACAACTGTGGATCGAAATCGTCTAGAAGAAAACGCTCGACCTGCCAACTTGCCACCCTGATTTTAAGTCATTTGTTAAGACTCATTATTTTACTTTGGCCTTTGCATGAATCGGTCTTGACCATTTACGAACATTTAATACGAGCCTAAGATTCAGATGAACTGTTTCAAGGGTAATAAGTGCTTCAAATAAGTACTTAAACAAATAAATCTCAGCGCCATACGAGACCAGCGTTAGAAAGACAAGTTTATTCGCCAGTGCTCAGGCAAAACTAGTAAGCGAGCTAAACGATGTTGGGTCAGTTTCAAAGTCAGGTCGTAACCTACAAAGGTCAGTGCATTTGAGAGTACAATCAGTTGATGTTGTTATGCACTGTAAATATGTCAAATGCTGTTAAAAGTTACTTTTGTTCGGATCATATTCTATTTCACGCTTACACATTTCTTTTCTTTCCCGATGGATATGGGTCATCCAGTGCCAAACCTCATAAGCTTCCAAGACTTCGTGTTTTCCATCCATACTCAGTCGAACTGTTTATTATACTTTTGAGTATTATATGGCTTTGGAAATGTATTCCATCTTTTTAATAGTTTAATGTTTTACCTTACATATTTGTAGGAATGTTCTTTATACTTGTTACTTATATCTTCAAAACCACAAACGCTTCATGTTATGCATTTCACAGATAAATTAACTTCCACTTCGTGTGGTTCCACTGGAGTTCACAGAGGAGTTGACATAGGAATCGGCTTTGGAATCGGACTCATGGCTGCCATCCTATTGGCATGCATAGCCTTTGCCAGTTTGGTCAGACTAGGATACCTAGAGCTTCATATGAGACCAGCTAATCAACCTCGCGGTAAGAAATCCGTTGACAGAGACAGACACACATAGGGCCACTGTATCACACGTACGTAAACAAACACAAGAAACAACGTCGCAATGAATTGCCGACATTGTATAAAGCTATGCAATAATTCACCCCTAAAATCTGCTCTAGATATTGCAACTACTGATTCTTGCTTTGTAGCTGATGTTGCGAAGCCCATGAAGCAGGAGAAAAGTCCTTCGTCCCATCAACTTTCGCCAATTTCTAGCAGAGAAACTGTATCGGTAAGTCATTTGTACTTGTACTGCTGGATAGAAGGAGATAAGCAGACGCTGTTGTGGTCCAATCATATTGTATCTGGCACAACAACTTTGACACGGCCACCAGTTGTTGAGCCGTCAAAACCCGATAAGCTCTCTGGACCCATGCCGGGAATTGAGATAATTCTCACCTTTGAGTCTTATTTCTGAATTTGAACTCATTCAAACTTGTTTTTAAACTGATAATTCCATTTTTGTAGTTAGAGAGAAGCTGAATCATAATAAAGCATAATATGCCAACGTAAATGTACGCTGTATGGCCTCGACCTTGCTCATTTCTTGAATGAATATATCGGGTGAGATCCTTCAACACCGCTGCCCGTTTAAGTGGGCGCTACGCTCTTTTAGGTCCCCTAGTACTAACCGTGTTATTGGTATGCGAACCGGCATCCCCACGCACAGAGAATGTGCGTGCAATAAAGTACTATAATACTATATAGTACTATAGATTATAGTACTATATTATAAATTATAGTACTGTATTAAAGTACTATAAAGTACTATAAATATGCATACTATGGAGAATAACGTAATTTCCGAGTACTTTATCCTAGAAGCATACCATGAACACTGTTAAATACCCAGCAATACCTGAATGAGCAACAATGCTATACTACGTCATATATTTTCCGGCTTTAGGACCTGATTAATATACACCCCTTCGCGTAATATTAATGCCAGTTGTTAGATCCATTTCCTTTCGTTTCCATTTGATATATTTGTTTATATTGATGTCGTTAACAGAACATTGCATTCACTAGGCCATAATTATTTTCTTACCATCGTATCTTTGTGTTCAGATTTGAACCAGGAAGTAATTTTGAACTATACAGGAGCACAACAGTAGATAAGCGTTTTAGTTCGCAGACAAGTGCACATTAACCAGTCACCTGACAGCAACGCCGATCAGTAGATATTCGGAAAATATTAGACGATTATCGACCTTACTAATTCGTGCAAATCAATCTCAGACTTGAGAAATATTTCTGAGTTTTACTTTAGGATGACCTGCAGAAGTCAGCCTACGCAAGTTTGGGAGATGACAGAGACACGAACGAATATGAATCGCTTGAACAAAGAAAGAAAGTCAAGCCCAAGAAAAACTCCAGACCGTAGATGGTTTTAACACGCCTGATATTTAGAGTGTATAAGCTAATGATTGTAGCATGGCACCAAAGGTTTGTTTACTCCCGTACGAAAGATATTTCTACATCAATTTTTCCTTTTGTAACTTGATTACTTATAACATTTTATTTTAAATGTGTAATAACCGAGTGTAAACAAAGCATGTGCTCATGTGGACTAGCCTAAACGTTGTAGTAACGATTCGGTTGAAACGAAGTAGACAACAACAAATGCAAAATGACTCAATGTTAAATTTTCACTTAATTAGCTTCTTACATTAGAAATTGTACGTGGTGGGGTTACGGTAACCGATTGGTTAGTGGGCTCGATCTGTAGCGCGAAACGTTGGGGTTCGAACCTCCAATCAGACGGTTACTTTGAAGGGACATTCAGCAATTCCTTCGCCCATAACTGTTCAGCGCCATCGATTGATGCTAGTCATTAAATTGTGGCGCTTAATAAATGCAGCAATAATGAAAATAGTTACCGCGTTCCATAACTATAACAGCTTTGGTCACATGGGGTTTTATTAGTCTCTTGGGATTTTGTTCATTCTCTTGTCTTGCAAAATTTTTTGCCGTTAAACTTAGCCATTTACGAATTTGACATTATTTTTTAGTTATGACTTCCTTTGAATGTATTTGACGAAAGTTGTATATCAGATTTTGGTGCAACTTAGCGACAGAGTTGTCCGCATTCGTAACAGATGCTTTGTCTTACGAGCTTTTAAGAGTGCCTTCAACAGGCGCTTCGTAAATAAATGATTTCATTATTCTGTTAAAACAATCGACTTCTAAGAAGATAGCACTGAAGTTTGAACGGCGCATCGAGTTGCTGATAATAAGTTAAAACCGCAAAATAGTTTGCCATAGAATATTGTTAAGCATTGAAAATCAAGACATTCTATGCCTCGGATTCCGATTTACTCACTGCTCGAGTATAAACGTGTTTTTAATCAAAGTTATTGCTAACAAAGTAGCCATTTAAATAAATATGTTATAACTTAATAAAAGTCACTAGTTAATTCTTTTTGTCACGACTCACTTAGATCGCCTCTTGAGGTTTACAATGATTTCTTTGCTTCCTGATCGCTGATCTCTTCGCTCTCCCAATCAAAAACCGACTCTTCTGTGGTTAACACCGCCACTTAGCAATTGAGTATCTAATTGAGGCGAGCGATAGTCTAGCGGTTAGCCTGCTGGACTGTCAATCCAGTGGTAAGAGGTTTAAATTGCCGCCACGGCAGAGAAATACTTCGAGATTTCTGCTCCACTTGCGCCCCCTATCATTGCAAGCTATGAAATGAGTACACTGCTCGTATACTGTTGGTGAGAAGAACAAACGACAATGGTGAGGATTGACATCACGCTCCTACAGGCAAAGCCCATAAAAAATTAAGTCGCTTGCACTTCATAATATTTCAAACCCATTGGCGCATCTCGGTTAGTGGGAAGAGCAAGCACCACGAGAAAGGATCGACTGCACGCTGTGATACGCTGAGGCTGGGAAAAACGGAGTCGCTAACACTTCATACCCTTAGCTGCCTCATGGCTTTGGCTTAAGGGACTGCTTTTCTTCTTTTTACCTAGTAGCATGAGAGAATATCTAGCGTCTTGTCTTCGAACCATCAGAGGATTATAACCGTTTTGTTCAATGGTGGATTGGCGATGATGCACGGGAAGCGTAATTGACGTGATTCCTCAAAATGACGCTATATAAATGTCAGATTGCATTACACTGTTCCACCCTACATTATAGTTATTTGAAGTTATACGGCAGTTTAGCGATTGGTTTCTATTCCGAATTACACACACCCCCGTTTTCCGATACAACGACTTTTAATTGATGGCTCTGAAATTTATCATTATTCTTGAGGTAAACACAGTTAAAGGTGCCACCTGATCACAATCTAATCTGATCTGATCTTTTCTTTTATTTTCTTATCTTGGATACATGCATCGCCCAATCGTAATACCCAAAGAATCAAAGGATGGGGGCTCGCCTCTTAGAAGCAAAACTGCATTCTGAAATAACGACTCTTAGAACAGAATTAGACAAGATCCTTGAGGCCACCGAATCAGAAAAACGTTTACAAAAGATAAGCAATCTCAAAAGGATGGAGACTTCATCTGTGACCCAATCGACATCACATAGCCTATTTAGAACGTACAGAAATGTGCATTTAGTTCTAGAGCTGTCGATCAACGAACGAGAAAACCCTGGATCCCAATACTATAATTGAATTCATGAATTGATTTATCTTTAGTTATTTTTATCGTGTATTTCGGTCTATTATATTTGCCAATAGTCTTGTTTGAATTTGTATGTAAGTGATCAATGCAACGTAATGCAAGCGATCTAGTAAGATGCTAAGGAAGGCAACTTACTTACTTATTTACTTATTTATTAGGTAAAATTCTGGATAAAAATTATTTGCATATCGTTCTCTCTTATGACTGCAGGGCCTGCAATAGGCCTCTGAAGTTGTCTGGAAATCAAAATTACATTTTACAACTAATGTTTACGACTCCGAGGAAACCGGATACAACTCCCAAGAAATATAGGCCTACCCATAAGAATTATTAAAGTGTTCTCATTAGGGCTTCAGTAACTGACTTAGTTTTTATATGCTGGTAATGAGATGAGCTATGGACTTATAGCCTATATGCTTTACGAATCTGCAGCCTAATACCGTCCTGGTTTTGATGTTCTACCATTTAAACATTTTTGGAGTGCATTTATCTAAACGTAATAGCGATTCCGAAAATTTCTTAAGCGCAAAACAATTCTAAGCGCTGGGCACCAGCTTAATCGTGAGCTCTGCGTTAAGTCAGCGGGGTTGCCCTGAAGGTACATCAGGGCAACCCGATACGTATGAAGAACAAGATCCGGTTGTCAGAGGATCAGAGAAAGAAAGAGAGAAAGAAAGAAAGAAAGAGAGAGAGAGAGAGAAAGATAGGCAGAGAGAGAGAGAGAGAGGACTGTGATTGGGTTGACAAAAATGCTGTAAAATGCACCAACTGAATGTAATATAGCTTGGCTTGTTACAAATGTGTATTTCCATAATAAAACTTCGGCAGGCTGATATACATTATCATTTTCATTAACCATACAGTGATTATTCTGCCACATTAGATGAGGAAGTCGGGTCGAGTTCAAAAGGCCTGATTTATAATTATGTTGTCCTAACTGATAAACTATCTGTTCAGCAGCTAAGTATAACTCGCGGCATCCCGATTCGCACAATTTGCCACTTCAGTGTTACAACGAAAGGAATGGAGAAAATCGTTAGTACCAAGAATAGTTTATAAATTAGTCTCAATCTGTGGACATCTGTGGGCCGGTGAATGAGTGCAAGAAACTGAAGAGCGCTACACAGAGCAGACACTGATGAGGATTACTGCATATTGTTAAATATCTATGAATCAGAATCTCTACTAATAGATCTTGTCGCGTGTCTAAACCTCTCTATAGGCTGACGTAAAAACGTCGCATACTACAGGCTTCATACATCCATCTACATACATTCCCAGAAGATGAAACTTTGTTTCATCGCAGTTCTCCTAACTGTTACAGGTAAAATCCATACATTGGTATTATTACAGAGCATAAACAAGTAGCATAAGTAAGCATTTGACTAGCGTTGTATATATGTGTGTGCTTTGAAATAAAAAAACATCTTAGTAAACAAAGAAATTGTGATGCAATGCAAATAGCAGAGTAGATATGTCAAGGCCTTCAGTTTTCCAGCAAACTGAATATAAGCAAAGTGCTGATGCTTTAGCTTCTTATCACTGCTTTCTTAATCTCCGATCGAGTTCCGAAAGTCCGACTGGAAGTCTGATATTTTCCAAGTCAAGGCAAAATAACTAAATTGCTATTGTGGCAGTATACCCCGTTTTGATTTTGATTAAGAGTTTACGGCCCGCTTACTTTTCTTGAATTCGCGATGTACGTAAGACCACGTGATACACGCAAGACCATGTGATGTAGGTAAGGATGACGTGACTGTGCGTAAGACCACGTGATGTACTTAAGATCACGTGATGTACTTAAGATCACGTAATGTATAGATCTGAGGACTCGACGAGGTCGAAGAAGAAGAGAGAAGTCCGCTAAAGATGAAGAAGACAGCTGAATCCGAGGGTAGGAACTGTCGACCGTACTCACGCTGCATGAACCCGCAGACGCGATCTTAGTTCTTTAGATGTTAGGGTAAGTGCTGTACATTTAACGAAGTGTTGAAACGTGAAAACTGGTCGATTAATAGTTATCCAGGCGTTGGTAACGGTCATACTTTTGTGGATTGTTAGTGGAAGAACTTGCTCGAAGTCCATAAACAGTGACCCTACCAGAGGTGGCCTAAACCAATACTCTCCAAATTACAAGCCAAGAGCTCTGTCACAATAGGCTACAGTGCTCCACTACAGGTTAAGCATATGTCCATGTGAACATATAACGCTATGCAATTATGCTAAGCTTCTCCTACCCATACAGCTAGGCCTACGCCATAATTCAATTACAGTTATTGGTCTCTTAATCCTAATGCTGTGACTTGACTTTTAGGTGCTCAGCAAAGTCAGATGGAAGGACCTCAACACACTTGGAGCATTGTTGGGTCAAATGTAACATTGAAATGTTCAACCCCATCGAAAAACTGTAGGAATGTCGACTGGGGAAAATATATTTCTCAAACTAATCCAGAGACTATTTTCTATGATCGAACGGGAATATTGAACACTTATAGAGATCGATACAGCGTCAACAATTCATCCGGTTGTGATTTAGTTATTAACGACGTTCAAATGACGGATGCCGGACTCTTCACTTGTAGAGTAGTTATTTCACCAAATACAATTGAAAGAAGTGCCTTTCTTATTATACTGAGTAAGTTATTTTTATTTCAAAAATCTCACATGAAAGGAGTGCTCATCTTACTATATTAGGTGAGATATCTATATTTCAGGTGATTATATGGAGCTAATAAGTTTAAAAAGCATAAACAGACAGAACTGTAAGATATGGATAGATTGAACCTATGTTTCCATAAAGCTTCTGTGACAATGGCAAACAGATAATTTACCCGCAGGTTGTAAATAATCTAGTCAAGTAGTTCTATGTTGGGCACTAAATGCCATGCCCCATAGTATTCTGACCAATGCCATGAAAACATGATCCGTTGGACAGAACAAGTCGAGATCCTTGAGGCCACGGCGTCAGGAAAGCAGTCTACGAAAGAGAAGCAATCCGAAAAGTAAAGGAAATTCACCCCTGAACTAAACGACATTACAGAACATCTACTTGTAGATCTAGTGCTGTGGATCACCAAATGAGAAAACCCTGGATCTCAATATTATTATTGAATTTGTGAAATGATTTGTCTTTAGTTATATTTAATCGCGTATTTCGGTCCATTATATTTGCCCTTAATCTAGTTTAAATATTTTTTAAAGTATCTGTACAACGTGACAAGTGGACTCCTGTCAGATGCTAATGAAGGCAACTTACTTATTTGTTAGGCAAATGTCTGTATGATTTTATTTGATATAGTTCTCCCTTATGACTGCACGGCCTAATTTAGGCTACTGAAGTTGACTGAAAGCCTGAATTACAATTCACAGTCAGTGTTTTGTTGACTCTGAGAAAACCGGATAGAGGCCGTTCGAACTATACCTATGAGCATTATTAGTGTTTCTCATTAGAGCTTCAGCAAATGAACAAGTCTGATCATGTGCTGAGATGAGCTGTAGGCTTACAGCCTATATGCTTTTTTACCCTGCAGCCTATACCGTCCGGGTTTATGAGATTCTAATCTTTAAGCAATTTCCGAATACCATATCTCTAATCATAATGGTAAACACGACAATTTCTAAAGCGCAAAAAATTCTAAGAGGTGGGCACTAGCTTATTCACGAGCTCTTCTTTAAGGGTTTGGATCTTGACCTGGAACCAAACCCTTTTGCCTATCAGTTTTGTTTTGACTGAGCCCCTGTGAATAATTTGGCTAATTTCTCGGCAAATGTAGATTGGTGCTTAGACATTAGACAGTGGCGCTTGACAGATGCAGAAATCATTTTTATACAACGATGTGATTTTGAAACAGATCCTACATTCTCGCATTTGGTGACTTGATATGACTGAGCACTGGCAAATAAACTATTTATTCTAACGTATTTTTTGCAATGAGCTTTAGGTCAAATATTTCTGTGTAGAAAACCAACCCAAGTGTACGCTAAAAGCGTCTCTTGATGACACAGCAGAAGGAGATCGAGTGCAGTTGACATGTGAGGTAACATACAGTGGAACAGACAAAGCATCGATGCTGTGGAGTGGCGTGAAAGATGCTCCATCTGCTGTAGAAAATGGAAAAACCATAAGAATGTCTTACGATGTTGTCGCTTCACCTCCTGAAGTTCCATCATTCACTTGTGTCACTTCGTTTGAATTTGGTGCAGGAGGGATTGGAATTTTGGCTTCAAACATTCCGACTGCTGCGTGTGAAACACCTGCCATAAAAGCCCTCCGTAAGTTTTCCACTGAATGGTGTTACGATCCAACGAGTATACCCATTTATGTCTTTTCAAAAAGAAATGTTTATTAGACAAAGACGCTGGCAAACACCTAAACAGTTCAGAACATTATTTACACCAATGTTCACATATACATCAGAAAAAGTTTTCTCGTGTTTATTGATGTTTTTGCCTTGATTGAAGCTAGTTGCACAAAAACACTGCGAAATAAACAGTAGTACAGTGCAAAAAGGAGCTACACAAAAGCTAAACTGTGCGCTATGTCACAGTCCATTTTTATCTTTATGAAAAGTTATCTACATTTTTATATGATAAACAACTGTAGGGAAAAAAACTGATAAGCTTATTAGCTATACTTAACTATGCAAATATCTTCGACTAAGGGCAGAAATAAACTTAGAATAAACACTATGTACATCCCCTTCAGGTAAGTCATTACAATGTCCTCACGTCCCGGTGTATATTATCTTCTAAAAATCTATTTCAGATTCAGTTAGGAATGTCACTTTGTCACCATCACGTTCCTATTATACTTCTGGAACCAACATTACGTGTACGGCAAAAGGAAATCCTCCTCCAAGTTTCAAATGGAAGGTACAGGATTTGGAAAACGAAAAGACAGGGATGAGTATTTTTAATCAGAACAGCAGTGAATTTTTTGTAAACAGTGTCATTTCCACGATATACAAATGTGTGGCAACGAACGTTGTGAGAGGCAACCGTTACATTGCAACTTCTCATGAGTTCATGGTTAACAATGCAGGTATTGTTATGTGTTTGGCATTTAGTATTTCACTCCGCTGCTTTATTTAAGATTTTTGCTGTCTTTAAGATCTGATACAAATAGCAATTTTGAACATGCTACCTTTGCGACGAAAGCCATTACTAAAAGCTGACATCCCAGCCATCACACAGACACACACAAAAACACAAACACACTGGACACTGTAACGTGTGCAGGCTGGGATAACACTGTGCAAAGACCCGTAGTGCTTAGAGAAAATGCTGTATGCTATGTGATATAATACATTTATATCAACAGTTTGTTTGCGCCCTTCAGGGCATCGCAATGTTCCTCAACATTATGTAGTGCAAGGTAAACTCTAAGCTTCAAACATTCTTTATTACCATACAAATCTTCATGCATAGCAATACCATCCTTCTTATAGAGTGATGCGTTCTTCTGATACAGCATTGTTACTCTAGGCAATTGTGAATCAAATGTTCTCAGTCGCCTTTGTCCCAAGCATTTGGAATCATCTATCACAGCAGGCCTGACTTGTCACCTTGCTATATTGACCTGCAACATGAGCTTCTTGCCTTGTCTCTGCCTCTGTTTCGCCAGCGATGGAAGACCATTCTATTTGATGCTGTCAGGTCGAGAGCACTTCTGAGTAATTTTCTTGAAAATGCGCTACCTAAATATAGAATAAATCACTTTTCAGGACTCACCACTTTACTCTGGCTAATGTATGACTCGGTCTTGACCCCTAGCGAACTTTTACCAGCGTCTAAAATTCAGATAAACTGACTGCGAGCGTAGTAAGTGCTTTAAAGAATTTATTGCACTACTAAATTGCTGCGCCACACAAAATCTCCGTTGGAAAAACTAGTTTGTTCGCCATTGCTCAGTTATCTCAAGTCAGCAAACGAAACGATGTTGGATCAGTTTCATTGCAGGTCGCAAAACTACAAAGACCAATGGATTCAAGAATACATTCAGCTGACAATATGTGTTGTAAATATGTCCAACGTATTAAAATCTGACGTCTATGCATTTCTTTTCTTTCGTTATGAATATGGGTCACCCAGTATCAAAACTCATGAGCTTCGCAAGGTCTCAAATTTGCCGTCAATAATAAGTTAAACTGTTCAATATATTTCGAGTCAAATTTGGGCTTAAGAAATCTTTTCTATCTTTTTGATGGTTTGTGCATTATCTTATATACAATTAATGTCTGTTCTTCATACATGTTACTTTATATGTTGAGAAAATCACAAGGGCTTTTTGTTATGCAATTCACAGATGAATTAACTTCGATTGCGTGTAGTCACTCGGAAGATCGCGTTGGAGTTGACTTTGGAATCGGCTTTGGAATCGGACTTCTCGCTGCCATCCTTTTGGCAACCATAGCCTTTACCAGCTTGGCCAAACTCGGATACCTAGAGTTTCATCGGACACCAGCTAATCAGCCTGTCGGTAAGAAATCCGTCGACAAAGACAGAAACACACGTACTTACTCAAACACAAGATACAGTCTCGCAATTACTTGCCTGCGTCGTGTAAAGCTATTCAGTAATTCATACTTAAAACATGCTGTAGATGTTGCAGCTACAGATTCTTGTTTTGTAGCTGATGTTGCGCAGCCTATGAAAGAAGAGAAAAGCAATTCGTCTCATCAACTTTCGTCCATTCTTAGCAAAGAAACTGCATCAGTAAGTTCATATTTATTTGTACTGCTGGATTGAAATAGATGAGCAGACGCTGTTGTGGCCCAATCGTATTGTGTCAGGGACAACAACCTTGACACAGCCGGCAGTGGCTAAGCTGTCAAAATCCGGCAGGCTCTCAAGACCTAACCCGTAAATTGCGAAAATTTCCGCCCTTGAGTCTTATTTCTGATTTTAAACTCGTTCAAACTTGTTTTAGCTAACATTTTCATGTATATAGATCAAGAGAACATGAATCATAATAAAGCATATTATACAAACGTAAATGTACACTGTATGGTGTCCACCATGCTCATTTCGTGAATGAATACATGGGGTGAGATCCTCCAACACCGCTGTCCGTTTAAGGGGGCTCTACCCTATATAAAGTCCCCGTGTACTAACCGTGCTATTAATATGCAAACCGGCATCCACACGCACAGAGAATGTGGGTACTATAAAGTACTATAGTACCAAGATACTATTTAGTACTATAATTTATGGTATCATATTATGATTTATATTACTGTAATATAGTACTATAAAGTAAAATAAATGTGCATACTATAGGGAATAAAGTACTTTCCAAGTACTTTACCTAGAAGCATACCCAGCAATGTCTGTACGAACAACAACGCTATACTTCGCGATATATATTCGCGTTTTATAACCGGATGAAAATACACCCTTGTGCATGCTATTTGCGTCAACTGTTAGATCTAGTTCCTTTCGTTACCATCTGAAATATTTTTATGTTGATCTCGCTAACAGAACATTGCAGTCACTAGACCAGTAATTATTTTATTATCATGATGTGCTTACGGGTGCTTACGTGTGAATTAGAAAGTAAGTTTGAACTACCCAGCAGTCGATAAGAGTTTTATCACGCAGCAAAGTCTACCTTAACCTATAGTCGGACATCAACGCAGAGCTATAGAAACCAGAAAAATTGCATTAACACAATACGACGGTCTACTTTACTCATTCGTGCAATTCAAGCTCCAACTAAAAAATATTGATCTGCGTTTTATTTTAGGATGGACAACAGGAATCAGCCTACGCAAGTTTGGGAAATGACAGAGACACGAACGAATATGAATCGCTCGAAGGTAGATAGAAAGTCTAGCACAAAGAAACGTCCAGACCTTAGATTGTTCCAACGTTCCTAATATTAGAAGTGTATAAGTGAATATTAGTCTCATGGGATCAAAGGTTTATTCACTCATGTACGCGAGATATTGCTACACCAACTTCCGTGTCTAGCTTGGTTAATTAACTAATTTTATTTTAAAACTGTAATAAGAGAGTGTGAACAAAGGCTGTTATCATAAATTAGAAATATTGCATTAATGATTTAGTTGTGTACAAAGTAGACACAAAAATGCAATTGAAATAATGTTAAATGATCACTTATATAGTTTATTACATTATAAATTGTACGTAACTGGATTACGGTAACCGACTGGTTAGAGCGATCGGTCTGTAACGCGAAGAGTACGGGTCTGTTTTCTTAAAGTGGTGCTATATAAATGTCAGGTTACATTACACTGTGTTAAATTTCTTTTCAGTTAATTACTGTTAAGGCAATTAAGAGACTGGTTTCTGATCCCACAATTCGCCCGTCCCCAAAGGTCAATACAGCCGCTTTCACCGACGAAGTCCTCTGAGATTTTTCATTAATCTTATGATCAACACAGCAACCGGCGCCACATGATTATGACCTAACCTAATCTGTTCTGATCTTTTCTGATCTTGGGATATCTCTGTTGGCGCTATAGTAATGCATAAGGCATCAAATTGACGGGGACTCGCCTCTTAGAAGCGAAACTGCATTCTGAAATCACGATTCTTTAGATCGAACCAGTCAAGATCCTTGATGCCAAGGAGTCAGGAAGACAATCTACGGAAGATAAGCATCAAAAGTATGGGGACTTCAGCCCTGAACTAAACGACATCACAGAACCTGTTTAGAACAGAGAGAAACGAGCTCGAGATCTAGAGCTCTCGATCATCAAATGAGAAACCCCGAATCCCAATAATATTATTGAATTTGTGAATCGATTTATCTTATTTATATTTAATCGTGTATTTTTGTGTATTATATTAGCCTGTAATCTAATTTAAATGTGTATGCCACTGATCTCTACAACGTAATGAATGTGCTCTTATCCGATGCTAGTGAAGGCAACTTACTTACTAACTTATTTATTAGGCAACTGTATATCCCATAATAATTGCAAATCATTTTCTTTTATGACTGCACGGCCTACTTTAGGCATCTGAAGTGGTCTGGAAGCCTAAATTACATTTTACAACCAAAGTTTACGACTTTGAGGAAACCGAATACAAGCCATACGAACTACACCCACAATTAATTATTATTAGGGTTTCTCACTAGTGCTTCAATATTTGTTCAAGTTTGATGATGATGCTCAGATAGCCTTGTAACCTACGTGCTTCAGGCCTATTACCCTGCAGCCTGTGTAGTCCGGGTTTTGAGATTTAAAGCATTTTCCGAATGGCATTTTTATCTAATTGTAATGGTAAACTTGACAATTTCAAAAGCGAAAAAAACTAAGCGTAGGGCACCAGCTTATTATTATGATTTTGATTATTATTATTAATTATTATTACTATTCAACAGACATTTAATACGCGCGCAATTAAAAACAGCCTCAAAGGCGCGTGCAACGACCCTAAAAATGTCCTACCGTGTAAACTTCACGAGCTCTGCTTTAAGTCAGACGGATTTTCCTGATGTACCGTATGAATAGCAAGACCCAGTTTTCATTGGAGCAGAGAGGGATGGAAGGAGAGAGATCAGTTGTGCCATTGGCCTGTGTTTGGGTTTAAATAAATTGTAAAACACGTTCAATTGATGTAAGAAGCTCAGGTTTATGCAAAACGATTGGCTTTAGACTAAAGTACATTTTCATTATATAATATCGGCAGGCGCATGCATACTGTCTCACTAATTGTAATCCATACAGTAAATATTCTGTCACAAGAGATGAGGAAGTCGGGTTGAATGATTAGATCTAATCTATACTTATGTTTTCCTGGCTGTAAAACTGTCAGGTCATCAGCTAAGTGTAACTCACGAAAAGCCACAGGCGGAGTCGCACAGTTTGCCACTGCCAGTGTTACAACGAAACGAATGGAAAAGTTGTTAAGTACCTGGAATGTGATGGTGCTGAAGTGAATCTGAAAGTGTAGACATCAATAGGTTTCAGAATAAGTTTAGGAAACTGAAGACCCCCCTACAGAGCAGACAATCAATATAAACACAAACTGATGAGGATTACTGCATACTGTCAAATGATCGGGAATCGAATGCACTACTACATAGATAGTGTCGCTTGTGTAAACCTAGCTATAATCTAACGTAACACAGTCGTATCCTACAGACTTCATACATCCATTTATAACATTTATCAGAAGATGGAGGTCATCGTGATCGCAATCCTCCTTGCAGTCACAGGTAAAATCCACGCAATCGCTTTATCAGAGAGCGTAAATAATAAGCAAGCACCTGACAAGCGTTATATTTTTGTGTGTGAGCCTTTAAACCGAATATATATTAGTAAAGAGAGAAACTGTGATGTATTGCAAACAGCAGAATAGCTATGACGAGGCTTTCAGTTTATTGAGATATCTAGCAAAGTGAATAAATCAGTGTTGATGCTTAGCAGTTTATTACTGCATTCTTGATCTTGAGTAGAGTTCCGAGAGTTAGACTGACAGTCTGGCTTTTTAGTCAAACTAAAATACTAAATCGCTATAGTAGTCTAACATATATTAAACTAAGCTAAGCTAATTCTTTAGCGCCACTATAATTAATATGCACCGTTGGAACAAAAGATTATGTTCTGAGCAAAAGCAAAAGGTCACCCGAATTGAAGTTTGAAATTGAATAGATCAATCCATTGGTTTGGTCCAAAATGCAGTGATATGAGCATACAATGCTAAATATTAATATCTCTGCAATTATTAACCGCCACTGTGTAACCGTAATGTAACTCGATATGTCATGTTCATTTCTTTTCTGTACATTTAGACAGCGCCAAGTGTGAGATGAGGAAATCAAATACTTGGTAAATAAATTTTATTTTTTAGTTCAAGCAACCGTAAAGTGTTAAGTCAGCAATTCCGTCTAATAAGTTCCGTCTAACTTAGTTTAATGAATAACCATATATGGGTGATCGTGAGCAAATATGGGCGACGTTCTTGCTCAAGGTCCATACATGGAAACCGTCTCAGAGGAGAATCAAACTCGTACTCTCCGCATTACAAGCCGAACGCTCTATCCGTGTCTCACAATAGGCTACTGTGCTCTAAATTAGGCTCCTATGCCTCACGTAAACATATTACGCTATGTTGATATGCTAATCCTCCCCTACAAATGGAGCTACTTCATTATTCAATTACAGTCACAGCTCTCTTATATGACACCGTGACTTGACTTTCAGGTGCTCAGCAAAGTCAAATGGAAGGACCTCAAAACACTCTGAGCATTGTTGGGTCAAATGTAATCTTGAAATGTTCACCTCCATCTGGAAACTGTATTGGTGTCGACTGGCTGAAATCTATTCCTCAAACCAACCCAAAGACTGTTTTCAGTGATCGCAGTAGAATACTTAACGCTTATAGAGATCGATACAGCGTCGACAATTCATCCGGTTGTGATTTAGTTATTAACGACGTTAACCTGATGGATCCCGGACTCTTCACTTGTAGAGTTTTAATATCACAACGTTCAGTTGAAAGGCATGCTTATCTTATTATACTGAGTAAGTTGTTTTTATGTCAGTTTATTTTATGATAAGAATATTTTAAAAACACTTAGACAGAACTGTTAAAGATGGACTTCTAAAACCTATGTTCCTGTAGATCGCTTGCTGACTTGATTTGATTGAGCACTGGCGTTAAGTGGTTCTGACCTTCATGTCAAATGTTTCTGTGCAGATATTCAACCCAAATGTTCGATAAATGTGCCTCTAGATGACACGGTGGAAGGAGATGGAGTGCAGTTGACATGTGAGGTGACATACACTGGAACAGGCAAAGCATCGATGCTGTGGAAAGACATGAAAGGTGCTCCGGCTGCGGTGGAAATTGGAAACACCATAAGTCAGTCTTTCTCTCTTGTTGCTTCGGCTCCCGAAGTTCCATCATTCACTTGCATCACTTCGTTTGAAGTTGGTATGGGAGAGCTTGAAGGTTTGGCTTCAAACATTCCAGCTACCTCTTGTGAAACATCTGTCATCAAAGTCCTCTGTAAGTATTTGGTTCTCTAATGTTGACTTTCAAGTGAAAGTGTCCATTTCTATTAGTTTAAAAAATGACTACTTGACGATGCCGTTGGTAACACTTCAAACATCAGAACAGTTCAAAAAGTACTTGCATCACTGTTCACGTATACATCAGAAAACGTTCAACGGTGTCGATTGATGTTTCTGCTTTGAATTGAATTTGAATGCTAGGCTTTATTGCATAGACACACTTTACACAATAAACAGAAATACAGTAAAAAAGGAGCTACATAAAACCCAAGAGTCTTAGCACATTTCGATGTTTAGCAACAGAAGTCTACATTTGTATTTGATAAACAACTATCAGCGATGAATTGAATAGTTTATTAACTATACATAACTATTGAAACATCTTTGACTAAGAGAAATTAACTCAGAAAAAAGCCTGAAGACTTATCTTTTCAATCGACTTCAGTTAAGTCATTACAACGTCTTCACATCAGTATCTGCATCCTGTTCTAAAATCTATTTCAGATCCAGTTAGAGATGTTACTTTGTTACTCTCACTATCTGAATATTCAAATGGAACCACCATTACTTGCATGGCAAGGGGACATCCTACTCTACATTTCAAATGGCAGGAAGTGGAAAACAATGGCACTTGGATGGATATTCAGTTTTAATCTAGCAATCAATTTACTGCGAGCAGTGTCGCTTACAGGCGGTACAGGTGTGTAGCGATGAATGTCGTGAGAGGCAAGAGCTACAACGCAACTTCTTATGAATTTCGGGTCATTAACAAAGGTACTTTTATATCTGTGGCATTTAGTTTTCACCCTGCTGTTTTCTTTGAAGTGTTAACTGTTTGGTACACCTGCTACAATTAGAAATCCTCAACATGCTTTTTGCGTTCAACTCATTGACATCTATTTAATTACTAAAAACCTAACGGTTTCATCTCAGCCAGCACACACACTGGGACACTAACGTTGAACTGACGATGTCCATCATTGTTTCAAGGTTTGTGCTGGCTGAGATAATTCTGGGCAAAGACTCAGTCGTGCTTAAATATGAATGCTTCATGTATTTGTTTAAGGACTTTAAAAGCGCCTTTTATTGTTTCGCAGTGTTGCGTAACATAATGTAATGTAATGGAAACTCTCAGCTTCAATCTTTCCTTATTTTTATACATATCTTCATACCTTTACAATCCCAAATCGTTTTACCTAAACTGTTGCGTTCCTCTGACATCGGATTGTGACTAGAGCCTCAGCTAACGATAATTGTGTAAAAACTGCCTTCAGATGATGCTGTGTTCCTCGTACAGATGTTGTCTACCACAGAAAGGTCCGACTTGTCAACTTGCTATCATGATATAAATTCCTTGTTAATTCTCAATACTTTATTCTTACTTTTGCATGACTCGTTCTTGTTCCTAGCAAACATTCATCCACTTGATGACTAAGATTTACTGAACGAGAGCTACCTTCATTCGGATCGTAGTCCATTTCACTTTTTCGCATTTCTTTCCTTTTTTGTGAATATGAGTCATCGAATTTTCAAAGCTGACAAGCTTCACAAAGAGTCATGTGTTCCAGCTATTATGTGCCACAGTAAACTGTTCAATATGCTTTTCGCTATTCGTATGGCCTGTGAAATCAATTACATCTTTTTCATCGCTTGTGCATTATCTTATGTAGTTATATAAGTCTGTTCTTCATGCTTGTTACTTATGTGTTGGGAAAACCACAAATGCTTTGTTTTGCAATTCACATATGAATTAACTTCCATTTTCACTTGTTCCTTGACAGCTTTCTCTGGAGTTGACTTTGGAATCGGCTTTGGAATCGGACTTCTCGCCGTCATCCTATTGGGATCGATAGCCTATGCCAACTTGGTCAAACTCGGATTCCTAGAGTTTGATCGGAGAACAGTTGATCAGCGTTGCGGTAAGAAATACGTTGACAAAGACAGCAACACACAGAGCCACAGCATCGCAAGTACTTAAACAAACACAAGAAACAACGTCGCAATTAATTGTCTACATCGTGTAAACTTATGCAGTAATTCATACAAAATTTTGCTGTAGATACGCGCCCATGCAGCCATGGATTCTTGCTTTGTAGCTGATGTTGCGCAGTCCATGAAGCAGGAGAAAAGTACTTCGTCCCATCAACTTTCGTCCATTCCTAGCAGAGAAACTGCAGCAGTAAGTCACTTAATTATGTACTACTTGGTAGAAGCAGATGAGTAGGCCCAATCATATTGTATGTGGCACAACAACCTTGGCAGTGGATAAACTGTCAAAATCCGGCAGGCTCGCTAGAACTAGCCGAAAATAGAGGTAATTTCAACCTTTGAGTCTGTGGTTCATACTTTTTTAGTTTGAACTCGTTCAAACTTGTTTTTTGCTAAAATGTCAACGTTTGTACATCAAGATATGAATCATAAAGCATAGTATTGAAATGTAAATCCATATGGTTCTATATAAATGCGGTGAGACCTCGACCCATCTCATTTATTCAATGAATTGATCGGGTGAGATCCTTCATCACCGCTACCCGTTTAAATGGGCTCCACGCCTTTTAAGGTTCCCGTGTACGAACCGTGCTAGCAGTGATCACATTCGTCTTTCCTGGTATTTTATTCTAGAAGCATACCATGAGTAGAGTTAGATACTATGTGAGCAACAAGGCCATACGACGCTATGTGTTTTGGGGTTTTATGACCTGATTAAAATACACCATTGGGCGTAATAGCCTATTTATTTATTTATTTATTTATAAATCTATTGTAGGATCTAGTTCTTTGATAATCATATTTTCATAACCGTATTCTTGTTTTCACTCATCTTGTTAACAGGACATTGAGGTCATTAATCTATATTTATTTTATTTCCTTCATATGCTGGTTGGTCCTCACATTAAAATCAGGAAGTAATTTTGAACTGCACAGCCGCCTAACAGTAGATAACTGTTTCACCCCGCAGCAAATTCTACAACGACCTATCGTCTGACAGTAACGCAGATCTGTAAAAATCTGGAAAATATTAGACGATTTTCTACCTTACTCATTCATGCAAATCAGTCTCGAGCTTCAAAATTTTTTCTGTGTTTTACTTTAGGGTGGACAGCAGGAGTCAGCCTACACAAGTTTGGGAAATGACAGAGACACGAACGAATATGATTCGCTTGAACAAAGAAGGAAAGTGAAGCCCAAGAAAAAGTCCAGACCTTAGATTGTTCCAACACGCGTGATATTTACAAAGTATAAGTGAATATTAGTAGCATGACACGAAAGGGTTATTCACTCACGCACGCGAGATATTACTACACCGATTTCTGTATCTAGCTTATTTAGTCAATTAGTTTTGTTTTAAAGCTGTAATAACCGAGTGTTAACAAAACATGTTCTCAAGTGGGCTAGCCTAAATATTGCATCATTAATGATCCGGTTGCATACGAAGTAGACAGTTACAAGCAAATGACCTAATGTTAAATGATCACTTACATAAGTTATTACATTACACAGTGTACGTAACGCTGTTACGGTGACCAATTGGTTAGTGCGCTCGGTCTGTAACGCGAAGAGTAGGGGTTCGAACCTCCTCCACTGAGACGGTTACTGTGTAGAGACCTTGAGAAAGTCATTCA
The DNA here is from genome assembly GCA_964023275.1 of Norana najaformis. Lineage (NCBI taxonomy): Eukaryota > Metazoa > Annelida > Clitellata > Crassiclitellata > Hormogastridae > Norana > Norana najaformis. Next base: position 2,258,105 of record OZ029923.1, on the reverse strand, counting down.
TGCGCAATAACTCAGCGCCAAGGATGCTCTGTCACATGGTCGTGTCGGACTCCTGAACTTTGGTAGCAGGGAAATATTCGATGTGCAGTCGTAGCTTAACGCTGCCTTTATATAAGTAGGGCTTATCTCTACTTCGTAATAAAGTCAGTAATGATTTTTGGTACGTCTGAAATTAATGTTAGATTACAATACATTACATTACATTTCATCACAGTTACTTACTGTTATGGTAATTAAGCTACTGATTTCTATCCCGAAATTATGCACGTCCCCCAAATTTCAATACAGCCACTTTAACTGACGACTACGAGATTTATCAGTATGCTTATGGTCAACGCAGTAAATGGCGCCATCTGATTATGATCTAATCTAATCTCATCTTATCTTATCTTAGCTTATCTGATCTTGAAATGCCTCTATCAGCGAGATCGTAAAGCACAAGCGTCAATCGATTGGGACTCGCCTCTTAGAAGCAAAACTGCATTCTGAAATCACGGTCCTTAGGACAGAACGAGTCGAGGACATTGAGGTCATGGGGTTAGGAAGACAGTCTACGGAAGATAAGCAATCTGAAAAGGAAGGGGGGGCTTTAACCATGACCTAAACGACATCACAGAACCTCTTTAGAACAAACTGAGACCTGCATCTAGATCTAGTGCTGTGGATCAGCATATGAGAAAATCCTATAACCCAGTAATATTATTGAATTTGTGAATTATATTTTTCTTTAGTTTTATTTAATCATGTATTTCGGTCTATAATAATGACCTATAGTCTAGTTTAAATATGTATGTAACTGATCAATAAAACGTAATGCATGTGCTCTTGTCTGATGCTAATGAAGGCAACTTATTTACTTATTTTTTATTCATTAGGCAAAAAAGTCTGTCCAATATCAATTGCATATCGTTCTCTTTTATGACTACACGGCCTACGTTAAGCCACCGAAGTTGTCTGGTTGCCTAAATTACATTTACGGGCAATATTCACGACTGTGAGAAAACTGGAATCAAACCTCATGAACTACACCAATGAGCATTATTAGTGCTTCTAAATAGAGTTAAGTAATTATTGAAGTTTGATGCTGGCGCTGAGATAAACTGTAAGCTTATAGCCTATAATTATGCTTTATTGCCCTGCAGCCAACATAGTCAGGGTTTTGAGGATCTAACCTTTAAGCATGTTATGGAGGGCATTTTTCTAATCCTAATGGTAAACTCTACAATTCCTAAGGCGCAAAAATTCTAAGAGGTGGGCACCAGCTTACTCACGAGGTACCGTATGAATAACAATACCCGGCTGTCAGAGGAGCAGAAAGCGAAGGAAGGAGACAGATGAGCTCTGAGGAGGAGCAGTGTTTCGGTTGACAGAAATGGGAAAACACCGTTAAAAGGCTGTAAAAGCAACAAGTTAATGCAATATCGTTTGGCTTCTGAGTAAAGTGCGTTTTCAGAATATAACATCAGCAGGCGGACATACAGCGTCACTTTTAGTAACCCATACAGCAACCATTCTGCAACAATAAACGAGGAAGTCGGGTTGAGTTATTAGGCCTGAGTTATAATTGTATTGTCCTAACTGATAAACTGTCAGGTCAAACGCGTACTAATTACTCACTAAATGCTACAGCCGGATTCGCCCAGTTGCCAGTGCAAGCATTACAACGAAATGAATGGAGAAATAGTTATGTATGAAGAATCCGATGGTGCAGAATTAAATCTGAATCTGTGGACATCTGCGGGTCGAAGGATGAGTACAAGAAACTGAAGACTGCCATACAGCGCAGACAATCAGTTTAAACACAAACTGATGAGGACTACTGCATATAGTTAATCAGCCGTGTCTCTAAATCGCTACTACGTTGACATTCTCGCCTGTCAAAAATCTCCACAGACTGACTTTAAACAGTTATATACTACAGGCCTGATCCATCCATTTGCTACATTTCTCAGAAGATGGAGTTCATCGTGATCGCAATTCTCCTTACCGTTACAGGTAAAGTCCAAACTGATATGCATCATATATATATATATGTATATATATGTGTGTGTATGCTTGTGTGCGTGTATGTATATATGTTTGTGTGCCTTAAATGTGAATTTATATCGGTAAAGACAGAACTTGTGATGCAATGCAAATAGTAGAGTAGATATAACAAAGTTTTCAGTCTGCTGACATTCAACAAAGTGAGCAAAGAAAATTGCTGATGCTTAGCAATCTATTACTGCGTTTTGATCTTGAGTCGAGTTCGGACAGTTAGACTGACAGTCTCACATTTTCTAGTCAATGCAAAATATATAAATGGCAACAGTAATTTAATCCAATCTAGAATAACCTGACCTAGGCTAAATCTATAGGGCCACTATAATAATAATGCACCATTGAACAAGATTGTCTATGTTCTGAGCACAATCGAAAGGCCAGTTTAAACTTCAGCAGATCAGGCCGTGCGTTAGATTTAGATCCAAACGCAGTGATATGAGCATACAACGTTAAATATTAATGTCTGCATTTATTAAGCGCCACTGTGTAACCATAACGTAATCGATATGCGATGTTTTTTTCTATTTCTGTTCATTTAAATAGCCCCAAGCAGGAGATGAAGAAACCAATTACTTGGTCACTTAATATTATTTCTTTAGTTCAGACGGAACTTATTAGAACGAATTACTGAAGTAGTTGTTAACGGTCGGTTGACAGACTACAGATGTCCACAGATTCAGTGATTCCGTCTAATAAGTTCCGCATAAGTTAGTCTAATGAGTAGGCATTAATGAATGGCCCCGAACACTTGTGGACGACGTGCTTACTCAAGGTCCGTAAACGGTAACCGTTTCAGAAGAGGATCATACCAGTTTTCTCCGCGTTGCATACCGAGCGTTCTATTCAATAGGGTGCCGTGCCCCGCAATAGGCTACCATGCCCATATTAACATAGTACGGCTACGTTTTTATGCTTAGCTTCCCCTAACCATAGATTTACTTCATAATTCTATTACAGATATTTCTGTTTTAACCATAATACTGTGACTTAACTTTTAGGGGCTCAGCTAAGTCAACTGGAAGGACCTCAAAACACTCTTAGCATTGTTGGATCAAATGTAACCTTGAAATGTTCAACTCCATCTGGAAACTGTAGCTATGTCGACTGGGAGAAACGTACTCCTCAAAACAACCCAGAGACTGTTTTCAGTGATCGAAGGGGAATATTGAGGACTTATAGAGATCGATACAGCGTCGACAATTTATCCGGTTGTGATTTAGTTATTAACGACGTTAACCTGACGGATGCCGGACGCTTCATTTGTAGAGTATTTATTCCACTAAACGCATATGATAGGAGTGCTTATCTTATTGTGTTGGGTAAGTTAGTTTTATTTCAGATGATTCTGTGATGAGAGTGATTATTTTAAAATACAGACAGATCAGTTAAAGATGGATTTCAAAAAGTTATGTTTCTGTACAGCATCTGTCTCGCCGGTAAACAGATAAATTACATATCAGGTATATGGTTAAAGATGGATTACTAGAACCTATGTTTATGAGTAACCTCCGTTACAATGGTAAACAGACTAACAAATTAACTTACCAGGCATACGGCGGCTATTCAGGTAATAATTCAGTAAAGCAACTGACACACTTACAATCGATCGGACTTTAGGCTGTCGACACCTGATGTGTAGCAGAACGTTAACTCGAGAAAATTATTACTTCTGTATTTATTATCCCTCCGTTTATTAAGTGCCACTATCTAGTGATTAATCATCCATCGATGGCGCTGAGCTACTGTGAGTGACGGACTTGCTAGTGGTCGACTTGCTCAAGGTCTATACACAGTAAACGCCACGTTACAGCCGAGCATTCTCTACTCTATTAATCCATTGACTTCCATATTGCCGTCATTATAATGGTAAGGAATCAGTCGATGGAAGCTTCAGGTTAAATCGTAATAAAAATTCAAAATCCGTTGGAGAAGCCATCTCAAACTCCGAAAAGTCAGAGAAAACAAAATCCAGGCTACAGTAGATATGCAAGCTGAATGAGATGAATCTTTCGTTTAGGCCTGAATGACATCAAGGAATTGACAGAACGAACTGGAATATCACGATGCGTCGTAGCCAGACTCATCTACAGTATTAACAGAAACCATGTAATCAACGTGTGCTCAGACAACTCAATAACCCGATGTCTTATCGATGTGACTGAATGGAGAATTCCGCGACGCGCTCTCCAGCTAATCGAAAACAAATCAACAACCTAATGATTCATTGGTGTGACGTCGTGGAAAATTCAATAAAGCGTGCGCTTAAAACCTGCTGATCTGATATAATAGGAAAAAACTGTCTAACTTCTCGGCGTCATACATGTAGAGTGTTGCACAAATAATTTTTCGACTACAACTTGACATTGAAATAGACGCTATATTACTGCTCTTGCTGACTTGAAATGATTGAGCACTGGCACTAAAGTGGTCAGTCTATGGCATTTTTGTGAAGTTTGTTTTTTGGTCAAATGTGTCTGTGTAGAGACTCAAACCAAATGTGCGACAAATGCGTCTCTGGATGACACAGTGGAAGGAGATGGAGTGCAGGTGACATGTGAGGTGACATACAGTGGAATAAACAAAGCGTCAATGCTGTGGAAAGGCGTGAAAGATGCTCCGGCTGCTGTGGAAAATGGAAAAACCATACGACGGTCTCACTCTATTGTTGCTTCACCTCCTGAGGTTCCATCATTCACTTGTGTCACTTCGTTTGAAGCTAAGGCTGTCAATGATAACGGAACGAAAATTATAGGTGTGGCTTCAAATGTTCCAACTACCTCTTGTGAAACATCTGCCATCAAAGTCCTCTGTAAGTATTTTACTCTATGTTGACATTGAGAGAAAATGTTCAGTGCACTTTTATGTTTCGCAAAAGAGATCTATGTTTGTGTATGATAAACATCTATTAGGAATAAACCGACAAGTTTGTTAGCTATACTTAGCTATGCAAACATCTTCGACTAAGAGAAAGAAAGTTATTTAGAATAAGAGCATCGTACATCCCTATGTCACGCTTATAGTCTTCCTGAAAACTTATTTTTAGAACGAATACAGGTAAATCATTTCAATGTCGTCACATCAGTGTCTGCATCCTTTTCTAAAAGGACGTTGCTAGGGGAGCTCAAGGAGATCGCCTAAACTTGAATACTAGGGACCTCAAGGCGTTCGCCTAAACTGATATACTAGGGCGTTAATGTGAATGTGATTTTAATTCTTTATAAATGACGTATGTGTCAGAATCTAACCCTAACCCTAAACTTAACCAGAAACCATAACCCTAAACCCTAACCCTAAACCTAACCCATTTTGTGGTCGATTTTTCGCGTTCTGTGCGACCATATTCAGAAACATTTACAGCTGGTCAAAGTCAGAAAAAGGACAGTTTGGATCTATTATTTGGTCACCGAACAAAATGATGCCGTTCGTATGTTTGCTTTGCAGTTTGTAACTCTTTAATTTCAAACAAAAAGTTCATTCCAACAGAAAACTCAGATTCAACGTCCGCAGCCAGTTTGACTGTTTATAATAATCGCGCGAGAGTCTGCGAGATCTCGCGCACTTGAAGCTCCCTAGTCCGCGCAATTACGGGGCCTCCTTGAGGTCCACCAGACACTTAGTTTCTAAAAATCTGTTTCAGATTCAGTTAGGGACGTTATTTTGTCACCATCACGTTCTTATTATGCTCCTGGAACCACCATTACATGTATGGCAAGGGGATATCCTCTCCCAAGTTTCAAATGGCAGCTACAGGAATCGGAAAACGAAAGGACGTGGATGGATATTCATAATCAGAACAGCAGTGAATTTTCTGTGAGGTGTGCCACTGCTAGGCGATACAGATGTGTGGCTATGAATACCGTGAGAGGCAAGAGTTACAACGCAAATTCTCATGAGTTCCAGATTAACAATTCAGGTACACTGTATTGTTATTATTTGGCATTTGGTATTTCACTTCGCTGTTTTTTACGATATTTGCTATTTTTCTAATATCTGATGCATATAAAAATCATGAACATGCTGCTTTTGCGTCGCACGCTTAGATATCCATTTTATTACTAAAACCTAACGATATCGTCCCAGCCATAATACACACAAGTACTTTGAACACTGTTGAATCAATTGCACCAACGTGTGTTCTGGCTAGGATGATACTGGACAAAGACGCAGTCATGCTTAAGCAAAATGCTTTATGCTATGTGATATAATACATTTGTCTAAACAATTAGTTAGCGCCTTTAGGGCATCTCAATGTTCCGTAACACAATGTAGTGTAAGGTAAGCTCGCAGCTTCAATCTTTATTACCATACATATCTTCAAACCTTGCAACTCTATATCAATCTCCTAGACTGCTGTATTATTTTCATAATGGATTGTTACTAGAGCCTGAGCTTGAAGCAACTGTGGATCAAGTGTTTTCAGCTGATACAAAGTGTTGCAAATATCTCTAGTGCTATTAAAATCTGACTCCATTCGGATCATACACCACTTCACATTTACAAATTTCTTTTTTTCTTTATGTATAGTGGTCATCTAATGTCAAAGCTGATAAACTTCACAAGCTCTCATATTTGCCGCTTATAATAAGTTACACTGTTCAATATATTTTTGATTATTTTAAGGCTTAAGAAATCTGTTTCATGTTTTGATCGTTTGTGCAATGTCTTGCACAAATGCTTTATGCGATGCAATTCACAGATAAATTAACTTCCACTTGCATTTGTTCTTTGGAAGTTTACGACGGAGTAAGCATTGGAATCGGCTTTGGAATCGGACTTCTCGCTGCCATCCTATTGGCATCCATAGCCTTTGCCAGCTTGGTCAAACTGGGATGCCTAGAGTTTCGTTGGAGATCAGCTAATCATCCTCGCGGTAAGAAATCCGCTGACAGAGATAGAAATACACAGACCCACATAAACAAACCTACTTGCACAAACATGAGAAACAGTGTCGAAATTAACCGCCTACATTGTGTTAGGTTCTGAAGCAGTTCAGACCTAAAATAGATTTTGTAACAATTGATCCTTGCTTTGTAGTTGATGTTGTGCAGAATATGAAGCAAGAGAAAAGTCCTTCGTCCCATCAGCTTTCGTCCATTCCTAGCAGAGAAACTCCATCAGTAAGTCACATATACATTTGTACTTCTGGATAGAAGCAGGTAAGCATATGCTCCTGTATTTCAATCGTATTGTGTCTGGCACAACAATCGAGACACGATCGGGCAGTGTTTAAACTTTCAAAACGCGTCAGGTTAGCTTGACTTGGCCGGAAAAATCGACGATTCGCGCCTTTGAGTCTGTGATTCTTATTTTTGAGATTGAATTCGCTCAGTCTGGCCTTTTAGCAAAAGTACATCGAAAGAAGATGAATCATAATTAAACATAATATAGAAATCTAACTGTACATAGTTCTATAAAGCGACCATACGACCTCGACCTGCTCATTTTTCAATGAATGTATCTGGTGAGATCCTTCACCAACGCTGCCCTTTTGAATGGGCGCGACGCCATTTAAGGCCCCCGTGTACGTAACGTGCTTTGCCCGAGATTCAAATATCTCATAAAGTCACTATCGCTGTGCGAACCGACATCCTCACGCACAAGCGCTTTTCAAGTACTTTATTCCATAACATGTCATGAGAACTGTTAGATACCAAAAAAATGCCTCTGTGAGCCACAAAGGGTTTTATGACCTGATTAAAATAGACCCTTGTGAGTAATATTTATGCCAATTGTAAGATAAAGTTCCTTACATCACCATCTGATATATTTGGTTACACTGATCTTGTTCATAGACATTGCAGTCATTAGACTATATTTTTACCACCATGTGTTTGTCGGTGCTCAAATTTGAATCAGGAAGTAAGTTTGAACTATGCAAGAGCCCAGCAGTGGACATTAACCTATCGCCCGACAGTAACGCAGATCTGTAGCAATCCGGAGAATATTAAACGATTGTCTACCTCACTCGTTCGTGCAAATCAAGCTCGATTCATAAAATATTGATGTGCGTTTTATTTTAGGTTGGACAGCAGGAGTCAGCCTACGCAAGTTTGGGAGATGAAAGAGACACGAACGAATATGAATCGCTTGAACAAAGACAGAAAGTAAAGCCGAAGAAAAAGTCCAGACCCTAGATTGTTCCAACACGCCTTATATTAGAATGTGTAGGCAAATATTGGAAGCATGGCCTGCAAGGAATATTCCCTCCCATACGAGAGATATTACTATAGATATTTAGAATGTTTAGGCAAATATTACTAGTCTGGTTTGAAAGGAATATTCACTCCCATACGAGAGATATTACTATAGATATTTAGAATGTTTAGGCAAATATTACTAGTCTGGTTTGAAAGGAATATTCACTCCCATACGAGAGATATTACTATAGATATTTAGAATGTTTAGGCAAATATTACTAGTCTGGTTTGAAAGGAATATTCACTCCCATACGAGAGATATTATTATAGATATTTAGAATTGTTAGGCAAATATTACTAGTCTGGTTTGAAAGGAATATTCACTCCCATACCAGAGATATTACTATAGATATTTAGAATGTTTTGGCAAATATTACTAGCATGGTTTGAAGGGAATATTCACTCCCATACGAGAGATATTACTATAGATATTTAGAATGTTTAGGCAAATATTACTAGCATGGTTTGAAAGGAATATTCACTCCCATACCAGAGATATTACTATACCAATTTCATTGTGTTTATTTAGTGAATTTTAAGTGTGTTATAACCCCATTGTAAACAAAGTATGTTCTAATACTGAATAGCCTAAATATTGCATTAACGATTCAGTAGCATTCGAATAGGCACTATAAAATACGATTGGACTGATGCTAAGTAATCACTTGCATGGCTTATTACATTACAAATTGTACGTAATTGGGTTACGGAAACCGATTGATTAGATCGCTCGGTCTTTAACGCGACGAGTCAGGGTTGGAACCTCCTCCATTTAGACGGTTACTCTGTAGACTCTATGAGAAAGTCTTTAACGCACAATTATTCAGTGCCATCGAATCTCTGTTGTGTAGTCTTGTGTGGCATTTCTACAGTTTTGAAGGAGTGCAATTGGTATCCAGTCGTATCTTAATGCTGCGTTTGTGTAAGTAGGGTCTATCACTACTTTGTAATAAAGTTAGTCATGATTTTTGGTACGTCTGACATAAATGTTCTTTGTAGCGATGTCAGTAGTAGTCGGCAAAAGTTGACATATTGACTTAGCCATATTAGCTTTTGGTGCAGCTTAGCGATACACTTGTCTGCGTCGGTAACAGATGTTTTGAGTTAAGAGCTTTTAAGAGTATCTGAAAAGGGCGCTTTATAATGATTTCATTATTCTGTTAAAGCAATCGACTGCTAAAAAGTTATGCGCTGATGTTTGAACTGTGGATGGAGTTGCTGCTGATAAGATTATACCGTCAAAGAATTTAGCAGAGAATCTTGTCTTAACATTGATAAAACATTCTGCAGCTCAGAATCCGATCTATTGACTTCTCGGTCTTAAACGTGTTTCAAATAAAACTTAATCAACAAAGTGAGATTTTAAATAAATATATAAATAAACGTCACTCGTTAATTCGATTTGTCGCGATTCACTTTCACTTCTAACTTGATTTCTTCGCCTCCTGATTTCGCTGCACTCTGCCACTCACACCGACTTTTCTGTGGATGGCTTCACCACTTTGCAGTAGAGCACCTAATTATGGCGGGCAGTAGTCTTATAGTTAGCGTCCTGGAATGAAAATCCAGAGATCTGAGGTTTAAATCTACACCAGGGCAGGAAAATGTTTCGAGATTTCTACTCCTCTGCGCCCCCTAGCGATGTCGCCTATAAAATGAGTACACTGATCGTACACTGTTGGTGGGAAGAACAAGAGGCAAGGGAGAGGATTCTCAACACGCTCTCACACTCTGAGCCAAATAAAAATTAAGTAGCTACTACTTCATACTCATATCTCTCGTCGTTAAACAATGGGACTGCTCTGTTTTAACTAATCGCATGAGACAACAATACACTCTGTGCCTTGTCTTCAAATCTTCAGAGGATGAAAACCATTTTGTTCATTGGGGATTAAAAGTTGTGCGAAAAGCGCTAATGGTGCGGTTTCTTAAAGTGGCACTATATAAATGTCGATTACATTCCAGTGTGTTATATTTTATCACAGTTGGTTTATGTTACGGTAATTAAGCGACTGGTTTCTAAACCGACGATACGCACGCCTCCAAATTTCAATACAGTCATTGTTAACTTAGGACTGAGGTTTATCATTATTATTATGTTCAACTCAGTAAACAGCGCCACCTGATCACGATCTAATCTAATCTGATCTGATCTAATCTTACTTTAGCTTCGCTTATCTGATCTTGAAATATATCTATCGATGATATCGTAATGCACAAGCCTCAGTCGATTGGGACCCGCATCTCAGAAGCAAAACTGCATTCTGAAGTCACGATCAGTTGGACTGAACCAGACGAGGTCCTTGAGGCCACGGGGTCAAGAAGGAAGTCTACGGAATATAAACAATTCGAAGAGGAAGGGGGCTTTAACCCCGATCTAAACGATGTCATAGAACCTGCTTAGAACAAACAGAAACGGGAATCTAGATCTTGAGCTGTGGATCAGAAAATGAGAAATCCCTGGATCCCAATAATGTTATTGAAACTGTGAATCGGCGTATCTTTAGTTATATATTGTTATGTGTGTCTGTCTATTATAATATGTGCCCGTAACCAAGTTTAAATGTGTATGTAACTGATTTATGCAATGTTATGCATATGCTCTTGTCAAACCCTAATGAAAGGCAACTTACTTACTTACTTGTTTTAGGCAAAATATCTGTCTCATATCTTTTGTATATCGTTTTCTCTTATGACTACACGTACTACTGTATACCTCTGAAGTTGTCTGAAAGCCTAAGTTACATTTTACAACCAATATTTACGACGCTGAGAACAACGGATACGTATGTTTTGGAACTATACCAATGAGCATTATTAGGGTTCCTCATTAGGGCTTCAGCAAATGATCAAGTCTGATACTGAGATGCGCTATAAACTTATGGCTCGTATATGCTTTATTACCCTGCAGCATATATAGTCTGGGTTTTGAGGATCTAACCTTTAAGCATTTTATGAAGGCCATTTTTCTTATCGTTATGGTAATCTCGACAATTTCTAATTGGCAAAGATCTAATTCTAAGAGATGGGAACCAGCTGATTCACGAGCTCTGCTTTAAGTCACACGAGCTCTTCTGAGGTACCGTATGAAGAACAAAACCCTGTTTTTAGAAGAGCAGAGAGGGAGGGAAGGACACAGAGGAGCTGTGACGAGGGGCTGTGTGTGAGTTGACAGAACTGGGAAAACACCCTTATTAGGCAGTATCAAGCAGCAAGTTAATGCAATATCGCTTGGCTTTTGACTTAAGTGCATTTTCATAATATAACATCTGCAGGCGGATATACACTGTAACTTTTAGTTACCCACACAGTAACTATTCTGCAACATTAGATGAGGAAGTCGGGTCGAGTTTAAAAGGCCTGAGTTATAATTATGTTGTTCTTGCTGATAAACTGTCGGGTCAACAGCGAAGTAATTACTCACTTAAGTCTACAGCCGGAAACTGCGATGGTATAGAAGTGAATCTGAATCTGTGGATATCTGTGGACCGGAGAAGTGCAAGTGACAGAAGAACAGGCAATCACTCCAAACACAAAATGATGAGGATTACCGCGTATTTTGAAATCGCTACCACATAAATATTGTCGAGTGTCTAGACATCGCTATATATGCTAACGCAAAACAATAGTTTACTACAGGCTTCACACATCTCTTTTTATAACATTTCTCGGAAGATGGACCTCATCGTATTCGCAATCTTCCTCACAGTTGCAGGTAAAATCCATGCATTCGCGTTATCAGAGAGCGAAAATAAGTTAGCAAGCATCTGATAAGCGTTATATGTGTGTGAGCGTTTAAACCTAAAATATATTAGTAAAGAGAGAAACTGTGTGTAGCATTGCAAACAGCAGAATAGGTGTAACGAAGCTTTTAGTTTATTGTGATACCCAGCAAACGAAATAACGCAACGTGCTGCTATTAAGTTTTTTATTGCAGCATTCTTGATCTTGAGACGAGTTCCAACAGTTAGACTGGTAAACTGACACTTCCTAGTCAAAGCAAAATACCTAAATCGCTACAGTAATCTAATCTTATGTAGAATAACCTGAGTTAAGCTAATTCTAAAGCACCACTTTAGTAAGAACGCACCATGGAACAATAGATTGTCTATGTTCGGAGCAAGAGCGAAAGGTGACCCGAATTTAAGTTTGAAATTCAGCAGATCATTCCGTGCTTTTGGTACAAATTCCAGTAATATGAACATACAATGCTAAATAATAAAATCTCTGCATTTATTAAGCGCCACTGTGTAACCGTAATGAAATTACACATGTCATGTTCATTTCTATTTCTGTACAATTCTGTACAACAATATGCTTCACCTGTTACAGACCATATAAATTTTATAACACGTATGTTATATAAAAACGTATATTAACACTTGTAGTTGTAACACGATGTTTAATATCTCATGTCTTTATTGATATTGCCTTAATGACAAAGGCATTACTGTCCTATAAATATTATCCTTATGTTTATTGTCGTTTCTTTTGTTTCTGTTATATTATTAATTTCTTGTAAATTCTGGTGTGGTATGTCACCCAGAATATTTTGATGAATAAACGAATATATATATAATTAGGTAGCGCCAAGTTGCAGATAAGGAAACCAAAAGAACCTACTTGGATAATTAATATTATTTCTTTACTTCCTGCTACGTTTAACAGTTACTTCTGTGTTTTCACCTAATTAGTTCCGTCTAACTTAGTCTAATGAGTAGGCATAAATTGATGGCCTGGAGCAATTGTGGGTGACGTACTTGCTCAAGGTCCATAAACGGTACCGCCTTAGAGGAGGATCAAACCCATACACTTCGCGTTGCAAGCCGAGCGCTCTTTCCGACAGTGTACCTTACCCCACAATAGGCTGCTGTGCCCCAAATGAACATATTACGGCTATGCTATTATGCTAGTCCACCTACCAACAGAGTTACTTCATAATTCAATTACAGATATTGCTCTATTAACTATAACACTGTGACTTACATTTAGGTGCTCAGCAAAGTCAACTGGAAGGACCTCAAAACACTGTGAGCATTGTTGGGTCAAAAGTAACCTTGAAATGTTCACCTCCATCTGGAAACTGTAGTGGTGTCGATTGGCAGAAATCTATTCCTCAAACCAACCCAGAGACTGTTTTCAGTGATCGCAATGGAATACTTAGCTTTTACAGAGATCGATACAGCGTCGACAATTCGTCCGGTTGTGATTTAGTTATTAACGACGTTAAACTGATGGACGCCGGATGCTTCGCTTGTAGAGTTTTTGTTTCACCAAATACAGTTGGGTGGTATTCTTACCTTATTGTACTGAGTAAGTTATTTTTATTTTAGTTTATATTGTGGTGAGAATAATTTTAAAACACATAAACAGGCAGAACTGTGAAATATGGATTTCTTGAACCTATGTTTCCGGAGAGCCTCTGTGACAATGGGAAATAGATAATTAATTTGCTTACCGAGTGTTCGGCTATTCAGGTAAAAATCCAACTAAGTTTCTGCCATACTTATCCGTCGCTCTGACCAATGCCAAGCAAAGTTATGCTAACATCCACTACGTTAATTATTGCCTTTTTAGTCAAGCTTTGAATGTTTGGTTTCCAACTTTTAGAACTACCTGACACTTTCAATATTTGTTTCATTAGTACGAACAGGATTGACTCAAAAACATGTGAAGCTTATTAGCTGACGATAAACTGTTGAAGTTCTCAGTCGATCGGGCGTTGAACTCGATATGTACCGTAGAGATAACTCGAGAAAATAATTATTTCTGGATTTTATATTTCTGCATTTATTAATCGCCACTATTTCATGACTAACCATAAAAAATCGATGTCGATGGCCATGAAAAATTGTGAATGAAGGTCTTGTGCAAGGTGCCCACACAGTAACCGCCCTTTCTTCAATCGTCGACTCATAATTTGCAAAAGTACAAATCTATCAACGACATATGTGACTCAATCTATTAATTGAGTACACGACCGACAGACGCTACATAATCTTTACGTCATACCATTCCTGCCACCCGTTTGATAATTGTTAGACGGATGCACGTCATCAACGCGTGCTCAGACAAGTCAGCAACCCGAAGACTCATCGATTTCACGTAATGAAAGATTCCGCGTCGCGATCCAGAGCTAATCACAAACAATTCAACAACCCAATGATTCACTAGTGTGACGTCGTGGAAAATTCCGATAAAACGCGCCGTTAAAACCTGATGACTAATTACCAAAAAATTACGTCATCCACTCTCAAAGCTGGTATTTGCAGTAAGGAAAAGAATATTTAATATGAAAAAATAAAGTGGAGTATGATCAGAATGAAAGCAGATTTTCATAGCAATGGATATATATACAAACATTAAATCAGTTACTGAATCCGTGAATGCACTGGCCTTTGGTGAGGCTAGGTAGACGATTGGGATAAATCGTTCGACTTTAAACGCGGAAAGCACGGGTTCGGGCCTCCTCCTCTGAGACTGTTACTTGTAGGGGCCTTGAGCAAGTCTTTCACTCAGAATTGCTCAGTGTCATCGAATCATGCTCATAGGGTATATTACTCTTATTCTATTTGTCACAGTGGCTCTTAATAAATGCACATATAATTTCTAGAATACAACCTGGCATTGAAATAGCTGTAAAATCGCTGCGCAGGTTCTCTTGCTTTGATTGAACACTGGCGAATAAACTAGTCTTTCTAACGCAGTTTCTGTGGTTCTGAGCTTCAGGTCAAATCTTTCTGTGCAGATACTCCACCCAAATGTACAATAAATGCATCTCTGGATGACACAGTAGAAGGAGATGGAGTGCAGTTGACATGTGAGCTGACACACACTGGAACAGGCAAAGCATCGATGCTGTGGAAAGACGTGAAAGATGCTCTAGCTGCTGTGGAAAATGGAAAAACCATAAGTCGATCTTTCTCTGTTGTCGCTTCAGCTCCTGAAGTTCCATCATTCACTTGTGTCACTTTGTTTGAAGTTGGCATAAGAGATTTTGTAGGATTGGCTTCAAACAATCCAACTACTGCTTGTGCAACACCTGCCATCAAAATCGTCTGTAAGTATATTGTTCTCTGATGTTGACTTTCCAGTGAAAATGTCAATTTCTACTTGTTTTAAAGAATGATTAGTAGATACTGCCGTTGGTAAACACCAGAACAGTTCAGAAATTACTTGCATCACTGTTCACATATATAACAGAAAATGTTGATCGGTGTTTATTGATGTTTCTGCTTTGAATTGAATATGAATGCTAGGCTTTATTGCACGAACACACTTTACAAAAAAACAGAAATACATCACGAAAGGAGCTAGATAAAAGCGCTATTCCCAGCGCATATCGATGATTAGCAACAGAGATCAATATATCTGTGTATGATAAACAACTATAAGGAATAAACTCACAAGTTTATTAACTATACATAAATATGCAGACATCTTTGACTAAGAGAATGAAATTAACTTAGAATAAAAGCAATGTACATCCCTACGTTTTCCTTATTGGTCATCCTGTAAACCTATCTTTTCAATCGACTTCAGGTAAGTCATTACAACGACTTCATCCAATCTGTTCTGAAAATCTGTTTCAGATCCTGTTAGAGATGTTACTTTGTCACCATCACTATCTAATTATTCTCCTGGAACCACCATTACTTGTGTGGCAAAGGGACATCCTACTCCACGTTTCAAATGGCAGGAGTTCGAAAACACTGGAACTTGGGTGGATATTCAGGGTCAGTCAAGGAATCAATTTTTTGCGAGCAATGTCGCCTACAGGCGGTACAGGTGTGTGGCAATGAATGTCGTGAGAGGCAGGAGTTTCAACGCAACTTCTTACGAGTTCCAGGTCAACAACAAAGGTACTGTTATATCTGTGGCATTCAGTTTTCACTCTGTGGTTTTGTTTGAGGTGTTTACTGGTTTTTTGGTATACCTGATACAATTACAAATCCTAAACATGCTTATAGTGCGTTCGACTCCTTGAAACCTATTTCATTACTAAAAACCTAGCGGTTTCATCCAAGCCAGCACACATATTAGGACACTAAAGTTGAACCGACGTTGTCCAGCAATGTTCCAAGGTCTGTGCTGGTTGAGATAATTCTGGGTAAAGACGCAGTCGTGCTTAAATATAAATGTTTTATGCAATTGTTTAAACACTTAAACAGCGAATTTTAGGGCTTCGCAATGTTACGTAACATGATGTAATGTATAATATACACTCAGCTTAAATCTGTCCTTATTTTCATACATATCTTCTTACTTTTGCTACCCCATATCGTTCCCATAAACATTTGCGTTCCCCTGACAATGGATTGTTTCTAGAGCCTCGGCTCAAGATAATTGTGGAATAATTGTCTTAAAGTGCTGTATTGCTCATATAGGTGTTTTCTACCACAGAAAGGTCCAACTTGTCAACTTGCTATCATGACATAAATTCCTTGTCAATACTCAAATTTTTACACCGATCTTTTCGTGACTCGGTCTTCGCCCTAGGAAAAATTCGTCCATGTATAAGATTCCGATTTACTGAGAGAGAACGTAATAGCTGCTTAAATAATTAATTAAATGATAGCATTGCCACACAAAATCTCCGTTATAAAGACAAGATTATTCGCCAATGATTAACCAAATCAAGTCAGAAAGAGAAACGATGTTCGGTCATTTTGAATGTCGAATCGTAGCCTAGAAAGGCTATTGCATTCGTAAATATATTCAGCTGATATTGTGCAATGCAAATATTTTCAATGCTGTTAAAATCTAATTCAGCTCGGTTCGTACGCCATTTCACGTTATCACATTTCTTTCCCTTTTTCTGAATGTGAGTCGTCGAATTTTCAAAACTGAGAAGCTTCACAAGGAGTCATGTGTTCCAGCTATAATGACTTCAATATGCTTTTCACTATTCATATGGCCTGTAAAATCAATTCCATCATATTCATCGCTTGTTCATTATGTTATATATTTATATAAGTCTGTTCTTCATGCTTGTTACTTATGTGTTGGGAAAACCACAAATGCTTCATGTTTTGCAACTGACAGATGAATTAACTTCCATTTGCACTTGTTCCATCGGAGCTTGCTTTGGAGGCGGCTTTGGAATCGGACTTCTCGCTGCCGTCGTATTGGCATTCATAGCCTTTGCTAGCTTGGTCAAACTCGGATACCTAGAGTTTCATCGGAGACGAGCTGATCAGAATCGCGGTAAGAAAGCCGTTGACAAAGGTAGAGACACCTAGAACCACAAAATCACACGTACTTTCAAAAACACAAAATATAGTGTGACAATTAATCATCTAGTTTGTTGGAAAGCAACAGTAATTCATATTAGCTAAGCTATGCTGCAGATATTGCAGTCTTTGATTCTTGTTTTGCAGCTGACGTTGCGCAGCCTATGAAGCAGAAGAAAAACCGTTCCTCCCGTCAACTTTCGTCAATTCCTAACAGAGAAACTGCTTCAGTAAGTTCATTTATATATGTACTGCTGTTTACAAACAGAGAGCAGTCGCTGTTGTGGCCCAAAAACATTGTGTCTGGCACAAGAATCCGACCACGGCCGGTAGTGGTTAAGCCGTCAAAACCCGGCAGGCTCTGTAGACCTAGCCGGGAAATTGCGATAATTACCGCACTTGCGTCTTAACTATGATTTTGAACTCGTTCAAATTAGTTTTCACCAAACATGTTCATATATATATAGGTAGAGAAGATGAATCATGATATATTATAGCATAATATATAAACAAATGCACACTGTATGGCTTCGACCAATCGAATTTTTTGAATGAATATATTGGGTGAGATTCTTCAACACCTCTGCCTGCTTAAGTGTGCACCACGCCATTTAAGATACCCGTGTACTAACCGTGTTATTAATATGCAAACCGGCATCCGCACGCATAGAGGTCCAATTGAAGTATGAATGCATGCATATATAGATGCATGCACAGATTATGGGAGTGGGGCTAGCAGATCCCCACATCCTGAAGCACATCATGATCAATTTTAAATACTCAGCAATGACTCTGTGTATAACGCTATACAAATTTATATATTTTTCGGTTTTATGACCCAAAAAATATATACCCTTGTGCGTAATTTTTATGCCAGTTGTTAGATCCATTTGCTTTCGTTATCTTTTGATATATTTCTTTATATTGATGTTGTTAACAGAACACTGCATTCACTAAGCCATAATTATTTTCTTACCATCGTATCTTTATGTTCAGATTTGAACCAGGAAGTAATTTTGAACTCCAGAGGAGCCAAACAGTAGACAAGCCTTTTAGTTCGCAGACAAGTGCACATTAACCAGTCATCTAACAGCAACGCAGATCAGTAGAAATTCGGAAAATATTAGACGATTGTCTCCTTACTAATTCGTGCAAATCAATCTCAGACTTTAAAAATATTTCTGGGTTTTACTTTAGGATGGACAACAGGAGTCAGCCTACGCAAGTTTGGCAGATGACAGAGACACGAACGAATATGAATCGCTTGAACAAAGAAAGAAAGTCAAGCCCAAGAAAGAGTCCAGACCGTAGATTGTTTTAACACGCGTGATATTTAGAGTGTATAAGCAAATGGTTGTAGCATAGCACCAAAGGTTTGTTTACTCCGTACGAAAGATATTTCTACACCATTTTTCCGTGTGTAACTTATTACTTATACATTTTTATTTTAAATCTGTAATAACCGAGTGTAAACAAAAGATGTTCTCATATGGATTAACCTAAATATTGCATTAACAATAGTTGTGTACAAAGTAGATACCACGCGAGTTAAAACAATCTCCCCTTTACCTCATTCACTTCTGCACTTTGGTCTCCTCGTTGCCGGGCCGTAGCACCCTTCGCTCGGCTACTCAAGATATCCAGTTTGTATCTCGCATGCGAACCGCTGCGGCCCAGTCCAGAAGCTTTGTCTACGTTGGTCCCACTTGTTGGAATCGTCTCCCTCGAGAATTGCGACTTGAGCTTCTTTCCCTCCCCCTCTCAGTGTTCTGCAGGCGCCTGAAGACTGTACTGCTTAACACTGATTTTACTTTTTCGGGTCGGAAGCACCTCTGTTGAGTTTATCCGCTAAGAGGCGCTTTGTAAATCTCAAATTACAAATTGACATTAGTCTCATGAGATATTTTTCATTCTCCTTTGTTGCAATATGCAGTTAAATTTATTCATTTATGAATTTAGCATTATTTCTTAGCTTCGACTTCCTTTCAATGTAATCGGCAAAAGTTGACATATGAATAAGTGATATTAGCTTTTCGTGCAACCTAGCTACACAGTTGTCTGCATTCGTAACAGATGTTTTGACACGAGTTTTTAAGAGTGTCTTCAACAGGCGCTTCGTAAATAAATGATTTCATTATTCTGTTAAAATAATGGTCTGCTAAGAAGATAGCACTGAAGTTTGAACGGCGCATCGAGCTGATAAGATAAAACCCCACATAGTTTGCCCGAAAATATTGTTTAAACATTGATAATCAAGACATTATACGCCACGTATTTCGATTTATTTACTCACTTCTCGAGTGTTAACGTGTTTTTAATTAAAGTTATTGCTAATAAACAAATTAAATGTTTAAATAAATATGTTCTTAATAAAAGTCGCTCTTTAATTCTTTTTCCCACGTCTCACTGAGATAAACTCTTGAGGTTTGCATTGATTTCTTTGCTTCCTGATCGCTGATCTCTTCGCTCTCCCATCCTAACCCTAACCCTAACCCGACTCTTCTGTGTCTGGCAGAGCAATTTTGCAATTGAGTAGCTAATTGGGGCGCCCGATAGTTTAGTGGTTAGCGTGCTGGACTGTCAATACAATGTTCGTGAGGATTAAATCTCCGCCAGGACAGAAAATTGTTTCGAGATTTATGCTCCACTTGCGCCCCCTATCGATTCCAGTTGTAAAATGTGTACACTGACCGTACATTGTTGGTCGGAAGAACAAGCACCAAGAAAGAGGATTTACCATAAGCTCCTATACGCTGAGGCTAAGAAAAATGAAGCCGATAGCACTTCATAACATTTCATACCCATGGCTGCATCTCGGCTTTGGCTTAAGGGTCTACTGTTCTTCTTTTTACCTAATGATATAAAACATTATCTACAGAGCCTTGCTTTCAAACCATTAGAGTCTTGTTCAATGGTGATGTGTATCCTTAAATTGGCGATATATAAATGTCAGATTACATTATACTGTGTTACACCACATAACATTCATTTACAGCCATTGTAGTCTAGCGACTACTTTTTATTCGTACATACCGTACGTCCCCCCATTTCATTACAGCCACTCGCAATCTAGTTTATATATGAATGAAACTGATCTATAAAACGTAATGCAAGTGCTCTTGTCAGATGCTAATGAAGGCAACTTACTTACTTAATTATTAGGCAAATGTCTCTATAATATGATTTGCATATCGTTCGCCCTTATGACTGCACGGCCCACTTTGGGCCACTGAAGTTGTCTGGAAGCCCAAATTACATTTTACAGGCAATTCTTACTATTCTGAGGAAACCTGATATAAACCCTACGAACTACACACATGAGCATTATTAATCCGTATGCCTTATTACCCTGCAGCCTATATAGTGCGGGTTTTGAGGTTCTAACTTTAAGCATTTTCTGAAGTGCGTTTACCTAATCGTAATGGCGAACTCGACAATTTCTAAACCGCAAAATATCCAAGCACTGGGTACCAGCTTATTCACCAGCTCGGCATTAAGTCAGAGGGATTGTCCACAGGTACCGTGTGAGGAACAAGATCCGGTTGTCAGAGGATCAGATAGGGAGGGAAGGAGACAGAGAAGCTGCGACAGTGGGCTGTGATAGGGTTACAAAGAAATGGATAAACAGCGTTCAAGGGCTGTAAAATGAACCCAGTTTATGAAATATCGCTTGGCTTCTGACTTAAGTGCATTTTCATAAGATTACATCGGCAGGCGGATATACACTGTCACTTTTATTAACCCATACAGTAATTATTCTGCCACATTACATGAGGAAGTCGGATCGAGTTTAAAAGGCCCGATCTATAATTATTTTGCCCTGACTGATAAACGGTCAGGTCAGCAGCTAAGCATAACTATCTAAGACCTACAGCAGAGTCGCACAGTTTGCCACTGCAAGTGTTACAACTAAATGAATTGAAAAATGGTTAGTTTATAAATTAGTCTCAATCTGTGGACATCTTAGGGCCGGTGAATGAGTGCAAGAAACTGAAGACCTCCATACAGATCAGACAATAGTTCGAACTCTAACTGATGAGGATTAATGCATATTGCTAAATAGCTGTGTATCTGAATCTCTACTAACAGACCTTGTCGCTTGTCCAAACCTCTCTAGAGGCTGACGTAAAACCGTCGCATACTACAGGCTTCATACATCCATCTATAACATTCTCAGAAGATGGAGCTCTTTGTAATCGCAGTACTCCTTACTATTAAAGGTAAAATCCACACATTCATATTAACAGAAGGCATAAGTAAGCACTTGACAAGCATTATATATGGGTGTGAGTGCTTTTAAATCAAAAATATATTAATAAAGAGAGAAGCTGTGATGCAATGGAAGTAGCAAAGTAGATATGTGTACGTTTCCAATTCATAGAGATATCCAGTAAAGTGAATAAAGCAAAATTCTGATGCTTTACCTTTTATTATTTCATTCTTGATCGCCGGTCGAGTTATGGTAATCGTAATCCCGAGATTTCTACAGCGCCCAACGAAATCCACATCACGCGGACCAGCTTATTCACAGTTGCATTTCCGACAGTTAGATTGGCGGTACTACATTTACTAGTCAAAGCAAAATAACTCGAATGCTACAGTAATCTATGTAATCTTGACTGACCTGAGCAAAGCCACTTCTATAACGCCGCAGTTACTTTGCACCACAGAACAGAAGAATGTTGGAGCGAAAAGCGAAAGCCGTATGCCACACAAATTCCAGTTTAAAATTCAACATATCACACCATGCGGTTGGTCCAGATACCAGTGATGCGAACATGCAAAGCTAAATATTATGATTTCTGCATTTATTAAGAGCCACTATCTAATGACAAGGCATCAAATGACGGCGCTAAGCAACTGCGAATTAAAAATTTCCTCGTGGTTAATAAAAAGTAAATTTCTCAGAAGAGGCTCGAACCCGTACTCTCCAAATTACACTCTGATAATACCGTTACTCACCATAAGCTACCGTGCCCCACAATACGAATACATCACGCTATGCTATTATGTTAAGCTTCTCCGATAGAGCTACTTCATAATTCAATTGCAGATATTGCTCTTTTAATTGTAATGCTGTGACTTGATTTTTAGGTGCTCAGCAAAGTCAAATGGAAGGACCTCAAAACACTCTGAACATAGTTGGATCAAATGTAACCTTGAAATGTTTCCCTCCATCTGGAAACTGTAGTGGTGTCACCTGGCTGAAATATACCTCTAAGAGTAGTCTAGAAGGTGTTTTCCGTGATCCCCAGGTTATATACAGCGCTTATAGAGATCGATACAGCGTCAACAATTCATCCGGTTGTGATTTAGTTATTAACGCCGTTAAATTGACGGACGCCGGTCGCTTCAGGTGTGAGGCTATACTTTCACAAGTCTCATATCTATGGAGTGCTGATCTTACTATATTAGGTGAGTTTTCTGTATTTCAGGTGATTCTTTGGTGCTAATAAGTTTAAGAGCATAAACAAACACAACCGTTAATGATTGATTTCTTGAGCCTATTTTCTGTAGAGCTTCTGTGACAATGGCAAACAGATAATGCACTCGCAAATTGCAAGTAATACAGTCAAGTAGTTCTGTTGGGCACTAAATGGCGTGCTCCAGAGTTACTCTAACCAATGTCTTGGAAAGTTCTTCTTCGTCCTGCTTTTTAGGGCGAATGCTTAGCAGTAAGGCTTTTATAGGGCTCTTCTAAATTTGTATAACCACATCGGCCTTTCATATTTTGGCTGGTCCTTTGGTGGAACAATTATAGTTGCCAAAAATCTTTCTCTTCCGCCGTACGTAGTGGATCTTCACCTGTAACAGTAAAACGTGGAATTTTGCCTACAAGAGAGCGGATTTGGCACATTGATATTTAAGAAATACTGACCTTGCACGCAACAAATAAATAAATCTTCTGAATTTCATTCAATTTATTACTATAATGATCATATATTGTATACTTTCGTCAACTTTTATGGACGTTTCCTGGAGTTCATGCCGTCTCGATAGCATTTCCAAATTGTAGATTTATTTTCATATCAAGCTCCTTCCTGCAGAAATTTTCGTTGGTGTCTTAAATTTAACTTCTCGTAGGTTCCACTGAGGCATGGTAACTATTTCCAATGTTTCTTCTTAAGTATAATCGTATTCGTGAACTCGAGATTTCTACAGCGCCCAAGTAAAGCTGAGTCCCAGACAGCAGCTTATTAACAGGCGCCAACGTCAAAACAAATTCCATTGGCAGAAGGTATGTATATATGAACGTGTGTACATGTCTACATAAATGTATCGGAACATTTATATAGCACCAATTTTAGACTCACAAAGGGGCATACATAAACGTAGTTGCAAAAATACTTCAAATTTTAGTTCTAAGTCATATAAGATAGCTTTTGTCCTATTTAATGAAACATTTTCAGAATTAAGCATCTAAATAAATGGTTCCTTTAAGCCCATAACTTAAAAATATTGTTTGCTGATGTATGAAATTGATGATCAGTTATAAATGAGGCTTGTTTCTGTGTGAACTGTAGCTCACAAGGGTGGCAATTCACACTTTCTTTGTGAAACGATACTCTATGGATGCACTGTATTTATCAACTGCCACCGCTGCTCTTATTACTCTTATAACTGCAAAACCTGTTGATTCTCATGAGTAAACCAGTTACAAGAAAAACTTTCCCGTTCCAAGTCTCAGTTGGAAGTGTTTGACTCGCCCAGATGAGAATTACTAGGCTGGCCTAAGATTGAATAGGCAGTCTACTATGAGTGCAAAATTATTAAAATTCGACTAATACCTGGCCTTGCGTTCATTATATTGGGAATGGACCCCGTAAAATATTAATTAAAGCTTCTGTTGTTTTAAATATCTTTGATATAATATGCGTTTCTAGAAACTCAGCCCAAATGTGCGATAAATGCGTCCCTGGATAACACAGTGGAAGGAGATGGAGTGCAGTTGACATGTGAGGTGACATACAATGGAGCAGGCAAAGCATCGATGCTGTGGAAAGACGTGAAAGATGCTCCAGCTGCTGTGGAAACTGAAAAAACCATAAGTCGGTCTCACTCTGTTGTTGCTTCAGCTCCTGAGGTTCCATCATTCACTTGTGTTATTTCTTTTCCAGTTAATGATGGTGAAATAAGACTTAAAGGTTTGGCTTCAAACGTTCCAGCTACCTCTTGTGAAACACGTACCATCAAAGTGCTCTGTAAGTTTTTGATTGCATGATGTTGACATCCAGTAAGGATATCTATTTTAGTTTTTAAACATGCTCAGTACAATGCTGTACTTCGGGATATTTCAGGAACTCGTCAATTTTTGTTTATATATCATCAATTTTATATATCATCAATTTTCGTTTACATGTGGCAGGTGCTTCGGATGCTGTGGAAAATGGAAAAACCATAAGTCGGTCTTACTATATTATTGCTTCAGAGAGAGATTAATTATCTGTGTTTTCCTCGGTAACCTGCACTAGACGTCCTTCTTATCTTCTTGATTGCAGACTGTGGATCCACTTCAAAGCGTTTGTCAAGTTGATACCTATTTTAAAGTGGCAGTATAGAAATTTTCAAATTGGATTAGATTAGATTAGCAGTTATCTGTCAGAATTAAATTTCTCTTCTTTATGTGAGAGTTTGATGTCGTGTCGATGTTTAATCAGTTTGTGATGTCCAGTATTGGAACCTAAATGTAGCCAGGCTCGATCAAGACACAACTTTGGTTTATCACAGTCCCGCTTTCAATGCACCCTAATGGTCCATCACACCAGTATATTGTGCTGCAGTGACTTCCTATAAAACAGAGCATAGACATTAAAGTAGTTCCCCTAACATGTAACATAAATTGCAAAAGTAGTGAATAACAAATAGCTACAATTTCGTAAACATAAATAGCTGTCATAACATGTAACAAATTGAAACAGTCGTGGGTAACATAAATAGCTACATTAAATTCCAATGAGAATAGCTGCCATACCATTATAACAATAGTATGGGCCGTAATATTTAAGTTAAATCGCAACCGTAACCTGTAATACCCCACTAACCAATAAGACGATGAACATATGTTATCAAACTATAAGAAGTCCCACCTTCATTCATCTAATTGGATGCTTATAATAATAGCCCTTTGTCATTTTGTATGGTTGAATCATTCATCACTTTCTTTCTTTGCCTTGAACTGAACGCTAATTTTGAACTTTTACTGCATCATACGACACATGGTTTATACAGTACTTAGCAGGCTGGGGCTTCAATCCAATGATTGCTGAGTGGACTCTACGGTATGAACCTAGACAAGTTGTTTGCACATGCTTCTTTCGCTCCTCAGATTCATATTTGCTTAACTTGAGTGCAAAATAATTTTAAAAATACAATAGATGACAAGAAACGCTTTGGAGTCAGCGACTTAATCATAGATACATGGGGAAAGAAGCTAAATAATAATAATAATAATAATAAGACAATTTATATAGCGCCGTAGCACAGCCGAGGCCGAAGAAAAGGGCGCTGTACAAGGGTTCAAAAATCAACTGCAGTCATAAGATATCTTAAAAAGATGTGTCTTGAGTCGTGACTTGAATGTGTCCAGGGATGGGGCATTCCTCACATTCTCAGGAAGACTGTTCCACGCAGTGGGTCCGGCGACGGTGAAGGAACGTTCGCCGAACTTCGTGGAAGAACGCGGGACATGCAGTTGATTCCTCGATGAGGATCATAGCTGATATGTGTTCTGGTTGTCGGCTGTTCGAATACAGAAGTCGGATATATAGTCTGGTAGAAGACCATTAAGAGCCTTGTATGTAATTAGGCACAGTTTGTAGGTGATCCGCTGAGGAATACGCAACCAGTGCAGGTTGTCACGCAGCAGATCAGTGACGTGATTGAATGGTGTCCGACCATAGATGAGGCGGGCAGCAGAGTTTAGCACTGACTGTATCCGCTCTAGCTGACAAGTCGGCAGACCTGCCAGCAGGCTATTGCAGTAATCAACCCTGGAGACGATGAAACTGTTGACCAGAGTGACAGCGGTTGAGGTGGGAATGAATCTGCGGATCGATTTAATGCGACGCAACTGATAGAAGCAACCTCGTACAAGTTGATTCACATGGGCCGACATGGTCATGCAGCTGTCAAAGCGGACCCCAAGGTTGCGAATGGTGTCAGCTGGTCGAACTTCGGCATCACCGAGGGCAAAGGTAGATGACGACGTCGGAGGGTGGTGCACCATAGAAAGTCAGACTTTGATGGATTAGTCTGAGGCGGTTGGACACCATCCACTCTGAAATGCTCTCGATACACAGCATCACTCTCTGCTTAAGCTATACCCAGCCCAATTTTTTGCTTAGAGGCAGAGGTCTACTATGATAGGCAGCGGACAGCAATGAACTTTGAGCTTTATTAACAATGTTTAACTAATCGACCAAGAGAAAGAAATCAACACAGAATAAAAACACCATGCATTCCTCTTTGTCACTTATGAGTCTTCCTGAAACTCATCTTTCCAACAAACATTAGGTATGTCATTACAATGTCTTCACATCACTATCTACATTCTCTTCTAAACACCTTTTTCAGATTCAGTTAGTAATATCATTTTTGTCACTATCACATTCTTATTATGCTCCTGGAAATTCCATTACATGTATGGCAAAGGGAAACCTGAAAAATGTAAAAAATGTTTAGTAGATAATGCCGTTGGTAAACATCATAACAGTTCAAAAATAGCAACACAGGTCTATATTTGCATATGATAAACAACTAGCAGAAATCAACAAATAACATAATTAACTACACTTACTGTAACTATGCGAATATTATGACTAAGATACAGAAAATATCTTAAAATAAACACAATGTACATCCCAATGTCTTCCTTATGGGTCTTCCTCAAAATTTATTTTTTCGACCGACTTCAGGCAAGTCAATAATTGTATTCACTTCTCCTCATTGTGTATATTCTCTCCTAAAAATCTGTTTCAGATCCAGTTAGAGATGTCACTTTGTCACCATCACTTTTTTATTATGACACCGGAACCACAATCACGTGTACGGCAATGGGACATCCAGCTCCAAGTTTCAAATGGCACGTAAGTGAAATGGAAAACGAAATGACACGGATGGATATTCATAATCAGAACAGCAGTAAATTTTCTCTGAGGAGTGCCACTGACAGGCAATACAGTTGTGTGGCAATGAACGTCGTGAGAGGCAAGCGTTACAGTGCATCTTCTCATGAGTTCAATGTAGGTACGTATAATTATGTCTGCAGCATTTAGTAATTCACTCCGACATTTTTATTAAGATATTTGCTGTTTTTCTAAAATCTGATGTATACAGAAATATTCAACATGCTCTTTTTGCGTCGAAAGCCCAGGCAACTATTTCATTACTAAAACCTTGCGGCTTCATCGTAGCCGTCACAAACACGCACAAACAATCCTCTTCCGCAGATCCTATCCTGATTCCTCTTCTTCCCCTTATCAATCTGGCAGATCCAATTCCAAATACCACCCACCATAGCCGTCAGACTGACTGCCTGTCTGCCTGACTTGGATCTTGACCTGGAACCGAACACTTCTTGCCTATCGATCTTGTTTTGAATGCGCTTTCGTGAATAAGCTGGTTTCGGCGACTTAGCTTTTCGTAGGGCGCTTTTGGAATCTCGATTTTACGATAACGATTACACACGCATATTGGACATTGTTGAATTAACGTTTTCCAACAAATGTGCTGGATGGGATAATTCTGGGCAAAGACGCAATCGTGCTTAAAACAAAATGTTTTATGCTGTGTGATATAATACATTTGTCTAAATTGTCAGTTGTAATTGTAATCTGACATTTATAAAGCGCCACTTCAAGAACAAACTCATCAGAGGCGCTCCCGACCAGAACCAGTGAGACCACTGGCAAATAATACAGACTTCAGGCGCTTGCGAAACTGCGGTAGGGACAAACTGAGGAATGCAAGGCGTAGCCCTTGGGAAAGGCGATTCCAGCTATTAGGTCCAACATAGGCAAAGCTTCTAGACTGCGCTGTAGCAGTGCGCATACAAGGGACAGCCAGGAGTCCAAGGGAGGCCGACCGGAGAGTGCTACGGCCTGGAACCAAGGACACCGGAATGCAGAAGTCCCTAAGATATGATGGAGCAGAGCCAACGAGACAATTACGCCTAAGCGTTAGGATCTTGAACTGGATACGCTGCTGAATGGGAAGCCAGTGCAGAGTGTCCCGCATAAAGGAAGTTATGTGGCCATACCTGGGGACGCCTCCAATAAGACGGGCAGCAGCATTGAGAACAGACTGAAGCTTGGAAGTATTAGCAAGCGAGAGTCCAGCAAAGATAGGTTTATAGGGCATCTCAATGTTCCTTAACATAGTGTTAAATATTCTTTCAGCTGCAGTCTTTCTTTGTTATCATATCTTCATGCATTGCAACTCTGTATCGCTTTCTTCTACTGTTGTATTCTTCTGATAATGGAATATTACTAGAGCCCCAGCTCAAAGCAATTGTGCATCAGAAGTTTCCAGTTGCTATGTCCCAGGCATTTGAAATCGTCTACCACAATAGGCCATAGGTCTACTTGTCAACTTGCTATCTTGACATACAAAATGAGCTTATTGTCCTTTCTCTGCCTCTGTTTCGCCAGCGATTGAAGACCATTCCATTTGAGCGTCGTCTTGTGTTGTCGAGAGCACTTCCGAGAAATTTTCTTGTAGAAGTTGTATATAAATGTACAATTCCGATTTCGATTTAAATCAATTGTCAAGAATCGCCTTTTTATTCTGGCCTATGCATGTCTTGAGCCCTAGCCAACTATCATCAGCGCC
This sequence comes from Norana najaformis, assembly GCA_964023275.1. Taxonomy (NCBI): domain Eukaryota; kingdom Metazoa; phylum Annelida; class Clitellata; order Crassiclitellata; family Hormogastridae; genus Norana; species Norana najaformis. The sequence continues at coordinate 2,228,803 of OZ029923.1, read as the reverse complement.
TAAGATTCAGATTAACCGACTGCGAGAATAATAGGTGCTTTAAATCATTAATTAAGTAGATAAATCTCAGCGACTTGCAAAACATGCATTAGAAAGACAAGTTTATTCGCCAGTGCTCAGCCAAATCAAGTCAGAAAGCAAAAAGGTTGTTGGGTCAGTTTAAATGTCAGTCATATTGTAGAAAGGTCATTGCATTCGTTGATCCATTCAGCTGATATTGTGCATTGCAAATATCTCCAATGCTACTAAAATCTAACTCAATTCGGATAATACCCTATGTCAGGTTTACACATTTCTTTTCTTTCTTTTTGTATCTGGTTAGATCATACAGTATCTAAGCTTATAAGCTTCAAAGGGCTCATATTTTCCGTGAATAATAAGTTATACTGTTCGATATATTTTCGAGTTATATATGGCTTGAGAAATATATTCCATCTTTTGATCGTTTGTGCATAGGGCTAATTTTATTTATTTATATAGGCCTGTTCTTTATGTTTGTTACTTTTGTGTTGAGAAAGCCACAAAAACAATTCATGTTATACAATTCACAGATGAAGGTCAAATTGGAGTTGGCATTGGAATCGGCTTTGGAATCGGACTTATCGTTGCCATCCTGTTGACATCTTCAGCTTATGCCAGTTTGGTCAAACTCGGATACCTAGAGTTTCATAGGAGACCAGATAATCAGCCTTACGGTAAGAAATCCGTTGACAGAGACAGAAACATACAGAGCCACAAAATCACATTTACTTGAACAAACACTATATGCAGTGTCACTATTAACTGTCTACATCCCGTAAAGCTAGGCATTAATTCATACCTATAATATGCTATAGCTATTGCAGCTATAGATTCTTACTTTGCAGACGATGTTGTGCAGAATGTGAAACAGAAGAAAAATCCTTCGTCCCATCAACTTTCGTCAATTCATAGCAGAGAAGCTGCATCAGTAAGTCATTTATTTATGTAATTCATTCATCTACATGTATTGTTGGATCGAAGCAGACGTTGCTGTCGCCCAAACATATTGTGCCTAGCATAACAACACCGACACGGCAGGAAGAGCTTAAACTGTCGAAACCCGGCTTGCTCGCTAAATCTAGCCCGAAAGTAGCTTTTGAGTCTTATTTCTAATTTGGAACTAGTTCAAACTTGTACAGTATTAACTTACACTTTCATGTGTGTAGATAGAGAGAAGGTGAATCATAATAAAGCATAATACATAAACATAAATGTACACTGTATGGCCTCGACCGTCCTCATTTCTTAAATGAATATATTTGGTGAGATCCTCCAACACCGCTGTCCGTTTAAGTGGGCGCTATGCTATTTAAGGTCCCCGTGTACTAACCGTGCAATTAGCATGCAAATCGGCATCCGCATGCACAGAGAATGTGCGTATTATAAAAGTGCTATAGTACTATAAATTTTACTACCATATTATAAATTATAGCACTGTATTAAATGACTATAAAGTACTACAGATGTGCATTCTATTGAGAATAGTGTACCTTCAAAGTACTTTATCCTAGAAGCCTATCATGAGCACTGTTAAATACCCGCAATGCGTGTGTGAACAACAACGCTATACTGCGTTATATATTTTCCGGCTTTATTACCTGATTAAAATAACCCTTGTGCCTACTATTTATGCCAGTTGTTAGATCCGTTTCCTTTCGTTACCATTTGATATGTTTGCTTATATTCCTCTTGTTAACAGAACACTGCATTCACTAGACCATAATTATTTTCTTACCCATCATATCCTTGCTGATACTCAGGTTTGAACCAGGAAGAAAGTTTTAACTACACAGGAGCCCAAACGTAGATAAGCCTTTTAGCTAGCAGTCAAGTGTACATTAACCAATCGTGTGACAGATCTGTAGAAATTCAGAAAATTTTAGACGATTGTCGACCTTACTAATTCGTGCAAACCAATCTCGAATTTTAAAATGTTTCTGGCTTTTACTTTAGGATGGACAACAGGAGTCAGCCTACGCAAGTTTGGGAAATGATAGAGACACGAACGAATATGAATCGCTTGATCAAAGGAGGAAAGTCAAACCCAAGAAAAAGTCCAGACCCTAGATTGTTCGAACACGCCTGATATTTAAGAGTTTTTAAGTGAATATTAGCCTCATGGTACCAAAGGTTTACTCACTCCTATACGAGAGAGACTACTATACCAATTTCTGTGTGTAACTTGTTTAGTTACTAGACATTATTTTAAATATATCATAGCCGAGTAGAATCAAAGGATGTTCTCGTATGAAATAACCTAAATATTGCATTAATACTTCAGTTGCATACAAAGTAGACACCGATAAATACAATTTGTCTAATGTTAAATAATCACTCACATAGCTTACTACATTACAAAATGTATATAATGGAGTTTTGGTAGTCTATTGGATAGGGCGCTCGGTCTGTAATGCTGAGTATGCGGGTTTGAGTCTCCAGCAATGAGATGGTTAATTTGAAGGGACCTTCAGCAAATCCTTCACTCATAATTGTTCAGCGCCATCGTTTGATGCTAGTCATAAGATAGTGGCGCTTATAAATGCAAAAATAATATCGTAATCGTAATCGTAAACTCGAGATTTCTACAGCGCCCAACGAAAGCTAAGTCGAGGGAACCAGCTTATTCACAGGCGCTCAGTCAAAACAAAATCGATAGGCAAAAGGATCCGGTTCCAGGTCAAGATCCAGGGGTCAGGCAGTCAGACAGTCGGACTGATAATAATAACTACATTTCATAGCTATAACATCTTTGGCGACTTGAGATTTTAGGATTAATTTTGTGCTTTTTCAGTGTCTTTTGTTGCAATATGCAATGAAACTTAGCTAATCGCGATTTTTGCAATCTTTCATAGCTTGAACTTCCTTTTAAAGTAGTTGGCAAAAGTTGACATATTAATGCGTCATATTAGCTTTTGGTTCAACTTAGCCACATGGTTGTCTGCAATTGTAACAAATGTTTTGACTTAGGAGCCTTTGTGAGTTCCTCTGAAAGGCGCTATATAAATAAATGATTTCATTATTATGTTAAAGCATTTGACTGCTAAGAAATATTGCACTGAAGTTTGAAGAGCTCGTAGAGTTGCTGTTGCGATGATTAATCCGCAAAATAATCTGACAGACTATATTGTTTAAACATTGATAATCAAGCCATTCAGCTCCTCGGATTCCGGTTGAATGACTTCTCTAACGTAAACGTGTTTTTAATAGAACTTACTATTAATAAACACAGCAAGTGTTTAAATTAAAACGTTTTGAATAATCTTTTCTAGATAAACTTTTTATTAAATAAACTTTACAATAAAAATTCACTTTCTGTCTTGTACTTTACATTAGTATTTTTTGCTTCCTCTTCGCAGATCTCTTCGCTCTGCCATGCACACCGACTTTTTCGTGGTTTGCACAGCCACTTTGCAATAGAGTACATACGGTCTAGTATTCAGCGTACTGGAATGTCAATCCACAGGTCGAAGGTTAGCCCTATATCTACGTCAGGGCAGAAAAATATTTCCAGATTTCTGCTTCAGTTGAGCCACCTAGCGATATCAGCTATAAAATGAGTACACGACCATACTGTGTGTATGACAAGAACAAGCGTTAAGGGAGAGGACAATTTCCTCTTAACCCTGCCTTCAAAATGTTAGAGGATAAAAACCATCTTGTAAATGTTGGTTTCGCGAAGTTGTGGGGATGGTCTACTGGTGTATTTCTTCAAAGTGGCGCTGTATAAATGTCAGATAACATTAAATTATGTTACACTACATTAAAGTTAGCTAGCGTTACGGTAATTAAGCGACTGGTTTCTATTTTCTATTTTCTCTGCTCTCCAGCCCCAAACATCACCCACCGTAGCTGCCACGCTGTCTCTCTGCCTGACTCTTGGATCTTGACCCGGAACCGAACCCTTTTGCCTATCGATTTTGTTTTGACTGAGCGCCTGTGAATAAGATGGTTCCCGCGGGGCGGCTTTCGTTTGGCGCTGTAGAAATATTGGGATTACGATTACGATTATTTCGACAATACGCACGCCCCCACACGTCAATAGTACTACTTTAACTTACGGCGCTGAGATTTATCATTAACCTTATGGTCAACACAGTAAACGGCGCCACATGATTATGATCTAATCTAATCTAATCTGATTTGATCTTGAAATATCTCGATCGGTGTTATCGTAATTCACAAGCATCAAGCGGTTGAGGCTCGCCTCTTAGAAGCAAAACCGCATTGTGTAATCACGATCTTTTGGACAGAACGAGTGGAGGTCCTTGAGGCCAGGGGGTCAGAAGGAGCCAAGAGGAAGATAAGTAATCCGAAAAGGAAGGAACTTCAGTCCTGAGTTCTGACCTGAACTAGATAACAGAACCTGTTTAGAACAAACAGAAAAGGGCAACTGGCTCTAGAGCTGTGATTTGCAAATGAGGACAACCCTGGATCCCAATAACATTATTGAAATTGTGATCGATGTATCTTTTGCTATATTTAGTTATGTCTATCTGTCCAATATATTTGCCCTTAATCTGGTTTAAATATGTATGTTGCTTATCTACACAACGTAATGTAGTTAATTTTCTATTGTCGCCTGAACTTATGTACAGCGCCCTTTTCTTCGGCCTCGGCCGCGTTACGGCGCTATAGAAATTGTCTTATTATTATTATTATTATTATTATTATTATTATTATTAATGCATGTGCTCTTGTCAGAGGCAAATGAAGACAACTTACTTACTTACCTATTTATTAGACAAATATCCGGATGATTTCATTTGCATATCGTTCTCTCTTATTACTGCACGACCTAATTAAGGCCTGTGATGTTGTGGGGAAGCCTAAATTAGTTTTATAACCAATGTTTGCGACTGAGAAAAAACCGGATACAAGCCCTACGCACTACACCCATGAGTATTATCAGTGTTTCTCATTAGAGTTCAGTAACTGATAAAGTTTGATGTTGTTGCTGAGAGGAGCTCATAGTCTACGCTTAATTTTCCTGCAGTCTATACCGTCCGGGTTTTGAGGTTTTATCCTTTAAACATTTTGTTAAGGGCATTTATGATATGGTAATGGTAAACTCGATAGTTTATAAAGCGCAAAACTTTCTAAGAGGTGGGCACCAGCTCATTCACGTGATATCGTATCAAGAACAAGAACATGTTGTCATATGAGCAGAGAGGGAGGAAAGGAGACAGAGGAGCTGTGATGATGGGTTGTGCTTGGGTTGACGGAAAAGGGAAAACAGCGTTCAGAGGCTGTGAAAATCACCAAGTTAATGCAATATCGCTTGGTTCTGACCAAAGTGCAATTTCATAATACAACATCGGCAGTCGGATATACACAACTTCGCTTTTAATAACCCACACAGTACTTAGTTATTCTGCCATAAGAGATGAGGAAGTCGGAACGAACTATTAGGCCTGATTTTTAATTATGTTGTCCTAACTGACAAACTGTCGGTTCAAGAGCTATATAGAACTCACTACAGCCGGATTTGCACAGTTTGCAGCTGCAAATGTCAAAACGAAATGATTGAAGAAATAGTTACAGTGTACATACGAGGAATGCGATGATGCAGAATTGAATCTGAATCTGTGGACATCTGTCGCCCGAAGGACGAATACAAGAAACTGAAGACCGCCATACAGAGCAGACAACCCGTTTAAACACAAACCGATGAGGATTATTCCATATTGTTAAACAGCCGAGTATCTGAATCGCTACTACGTTGAAATTGTCGCGTGTATAAACATCTCTATCGGCTGACACATAACAGTAGTAAACGACAGGTCTAATAATCCATTTATAACATTTCTAAGAAGATGGAGGTATTGTGAGTGCAGTTCTTCTTACTGTTACAGGTAACATCAACGCTAAAGCATTATCAGACAGCGTAAATAAGTAAGAAGCACCTGACAAGCGTTATACATGTGTGACATTTAAACGGAAAATATATTAGTAAAGAGAGAAACTGTGATACATTGCAAACAGCAGAGTAGATATAACAAGGTTTTCAGGTCATTGGCATCTAGCTAAGTGAATAAAAAAATGATGATTCTTAGCAAATTATTACTGCATTCTTGGTCTTGATTCGAGTTCCGACAGTTAAACTGACAGTAGGACATTTCCTAGTCAAAGCAAAATAACTAAATCGCTACAGTAATCTAATCAAATCTAGACTAAACAGAGCTATGCTAATTCTATAGTTTAGTAAGAATGCGTCATTGAATAGTAGACTCTCTACTTTCGAAGAAAAAAGGTTAAGGTCACCCGATTTGAAGTTTGAAAATAAACAGATCAATCCGTGCGTTTGGTCTAAATGCAGTGAAATGAGCATGTAGTGATATAATCATACAACGCTAAATGTTAATGGCTCTGCATTTATTAAGCGCCACTGTGTAACTCGATATGTCATGTTAATTTCTTGTTCTGTCCATTTTGATAGCGCCAAGTTGGAGACGAGGAAACCAAAAGGGCCTACTTGGTTAATTAATATTATTTCAATCGTTCATTCTGCCGTTAACAATTACTTCAGTAATTCCGTCTAATTAGTTCCGTCTATATTAATCTAATCAATCGATGCCCCTCAGCATATACGGTAACCGTCTCAGAGGGGGATCAAACCCATAGTCTCCGCGTTACAATCCCAGCGCTCTATCCGATAGGGTACCGTACCACAACAATAGGCTACTGTGCTCTAAATTAAGCTACCCTGCTCCATATTTGCATAGCTGTTATTATGCTAGTCTTCACCTACTCGTAGAGCTACTGCATAATTCCATTGCACTTATTGTACTCTTAACTGTAATGCTGTGACTTGACTCCAGGTGCTCAGAAAAGTCAACTGGAAGGACCTCAAAACACTCTGTGCATTGTTGGGTCAAAAGTAACCTACATCTGGAAACTGTAGGAATGTCGACTGGCAGAAATCTATTCCTAAAACCAACCCAGAGACTGTTTTCAGTGATCGCAATGGAATAGTTAGCACTTATGGAGATCGATACAGCGTCGACAATTCATCCGGTTGTGATTTAGTTATTAACGACGTCAAACTATTGGCCAGCCATCAACTGATGGCGCTGAGCAGTTTTTAGTGAAGGATTTGCTCAAGGTACGTATACCGCATCAGACGATGAGGCTCGAACCCGTATTCTCCGCATTATAGGGCGAACACTCACTAATTTAATAACTAGTGACTTTCATAGGCCGTTACCGTAATGCCCAATGCGTCAGCTGATGGTCGCTTCAAATGAAATTGCAATCAAAAACATAATCCGTTGGAGAAATCAGTTCGACTTCCGATCGGCCGAAGTTACCAGAAGACAGGCTACTGTAGTATGCAAGTTGAAAGAGATGAGTCTTTAGTTTCCATCTAAATGACGTTTATTAAATAACAGAACAAACTGGGCTCTATCCAGTCGGCTACAGAAAAGACAATTTTTGATTTTCGTACGCATAAGTAATTAAGTGGACAGTTAATGGCAACACAGTATTTCAATCGTCGACAGATAGTTTCTATACCTAACAATCTATCAGCGACATTTGTGACTCAATCTATCAACTGAATACACAATAGACTATTGCTACTAAATATTTTTCGCGCTTTCCTTAATATCGGTTTGTATTTGGGTCACTGTAATCGATTAAGTAGAGTGCTCGGCTTGTATGTGTGTCACTGTAGCTCGTTGAGTATAGCGCCTTTCTTGTGACGCGCAGAGTATGGTTTAGAGCATCCTTACCTGAGAAGGTTACTGTGTAGGGACAATGAGCAAATCTTTCACTGATAATAGCTTAGTGTCATCGATCAGACATTAGAAAATGGCGCTTAATAAATGCAGAATAATTTCTAGACAACGACCTGACACTGAAACAGATCCAAAATCGCTGCCCTTGCTGACGTGATTAAGGCCTGGCGAATAAACTAGTCTTTCTAACGCAGTTCTTTTGTGGCACTGAGATTTGGGTGAAATGTTTCTGTGTAGAGACTCGACCCAAATGTGCGATAAATGCGTCTCTGGATGACACCGTGGAAGGAGATGGAGTGCAGTTGACATGTGAGGTGACATACGATGGAACAGCAAAGCATCGAGTTAACATATGAATGAGTCATATGAGATTTTGAGGCAACTTAGCGACAGGGTTGTCTGCGTTTGTAAGAGATGTTTTGACTTACGACCTTTCAAAAATGTCTTCAACAGACGCTTCGTAAATAAATGATTTTTACATTCTATTAAAGCAGTCGATTGCTAAGAAGTTCTGATAAGACTAAACCGCAAAAAATTTGGCAGAAACATTTTTCTAAATATTGATAATCAAGACATTCTATGCCTCATATTCCTATTTACTGACTTCTCGGGCTTTAATGTGTTTTAAATAAAACAATGTTGATAAACAAAATGAGTGTTTAAATATATATAAATAAATAAGCGTCATTCGATGATTCTCTTTGTCGCGATTCACTTTCTCTCTTTAGGTTTACAGTGGTTTCTTCTCCTCCTGATTTCGTTTTTCTCTATCGCGCAGAACGAATTTTCTGTGAATGGCTTCACCACTTTGCAGTAGAGTACCTAATTATGTCGGGCAGTAGTCTTATAGTTAGCGTCCTCGAATGTAAATCCAGAGGTTTGAGGTTTAAATCTCCGCCAGGCAGAAATATGTTTCGAGATTTCTACTTCTCTGCACCCCCTAGCGATGTCGCCTATAAAATGAGTACACTGATCGTACACTGTTGGTGGGAAGAACAAGCGGCAAGGGAGAGGATTCTCAACACGCTCTCACAGTCTGAGCCAAATAAAAATTAAGCCGCTACTACTTCATACTCATGTCTCTCGTCGTTAGACAATGGGACTGCTCTTTTTAACTAATCGCATGAGACAATAATACACTCTGTACCTTGTCTTCAGATCTTCAGAGGATGAAAACCATTTGTTCAATGGGGATCAAAAGTTGTATGAAAAGCGCTACTGATGCGGTTTCTTGAAGTGGCACTATATAAATGTCGATTACATTCCAGTGTGTTACATTTTATCACAGTTGGTTTATGTTACGGTAATTAAGCGACTGGTTTCTAAACCGACGATACGCACGCCTCCAAATTTCAATAGAGTCATTGTTAACTTAGGATTGAGGTTTATCATTATTCTTATGTTCAACACAGTAAACAGCGCCACCTGATCACGATCTAATCTGATCTGATCTAATCCTACTTTAGCTTAGCTTATCTGATCTTGAAATATATCTATAGATGCTATCGTAATGCACAAGCCTCAGTCGATTGGGACCCGCATCTTAGAAGCAAAACTGCATTCTGAAGTCACGATCATTTGGACTGAACCAGACGAGGTCCTTGAGGCCACGGGGTCAAGAAGGAAGTCTACGGAACATAAACAATTCGTAGAGGAAGGGGGCTTTAACCCCGACCTAAACGATGTCATAGAACCTGCTTAGAACAAACAGATCTTGAGTTGTGGATTAGAAAATGAGAAATTACTGGATCCCAATAATATTATTGAAACTGTGAATCGACGTATCTTTACTTTTGTATTGTTATGTATGTCTGTCTATTATAATATGTGCCCGTAACCAAGTTTAAATATGTATGTGACTGATTTATGCAATGTTATGCATATGCTCTTGTCAAACCCTAATGAAAGGCAACTTACTTACTTACTTGTTTTAGGCAAAATATCTGTCTCATATCTTTTGTGTATCGTTTTCTCTTATGACTGCACGACCTACTTTAGGCCACTGTAGTTGTCTGGAAGCCTAAGTTACATTTTACAACCAATATTTACGACTCTGAGATTAACGGATACGTATGTTTTGGAACTATACCAATGAGCATTATTAGGGTTTCTCATTAGGGCTTCAGCAAATGATCAAGTCTGTTACTGAGATGCGCTATAAACTTGTTGCCTATATGCTTTATTACCCTGCAGCATATATAGTGCGGGTTTTGATGATCTAACCTTTAAGCATTTTATGAAGGGCATTTTTCTAATCGTTATGGTAATCTCGACAATTTCTAATTGGCAAAGATCTAATTCTAAGAGATGGGAACCAGCTGATTCACGAGCTCTGCTTTAAGTCACACGAGCTCTTCTGAGGTACCGTATGAAGAACAAAACCCTGTTTTTAGAAGAGCAGAGAGGGAGGGAAGGACACAGAGGAGCTGTGACGAGGGGCTGTGTGTGAGTTGACAGAACTGGGAAAACACCCTTATTAGGCAGTATCAAGCAGCAAGTTAATGCAATATCGCTTGGCTTTTGACTTAAGTGCATTTTTATAATATAACATCTGCAGGCGGATATACACTGTAACTTTTAGTTACCCACACAGTAACTATTCTGCAACATTAGACGAGGAAGTCGGGTCGAGTTTAAAAGGCCTGAGTTATAATTATGTCGTTCTTGCTGATAAACTGTCGGGTCAACAGCGAAGTAATTACTCACTAAAGTTTACAGCCTGAAGCTGCGATGGTATAGAAGTGAATCTGAATCTGTGGATATCTGTGGACCGGAGAAGTGCAAGTGACAGAAGAACAGGCAATCACTCCAAACACAAAATGATGAGGATTACCGCGTATTTTGAAATCGCTACCACATAAATATTGTCGAGTGTCTAGACATCGCTATATATGCTAACGCAAAACAATAGTTTACTACAGGCTTCACACATCTCTTTTTATAACATTTCTCGGAAGATGGACCTCATCGTATTCGCAATCTTCCTCACAGTTGCAGGTAAAATCCATGCATTCGCGTTATCAGAGAGCGAAAATAAGTTAGCAAGCATCTGATAAGCGTTATATGTGTGTGAGCGTTTAAACCTAAAATATATTAGTAAAGAGAGAAACTGTGTGTAGCATTGCAAACAGCAGAATAGGTGTAACGAAGCTTTTAGTTTATTGTGATACCCAGCAAACGAAATAACGCAACGTGCTGCTATTAAGTTTTTTATTGCAGCATTCTTGATCTTGAGACGAGTTCCAACAGTTAGACTGGTAAACTGACACTTCCTAGTCAAAGCAAAATACCTAAATCGCTACAGTAATCTAATCTTATGTAGAATAACCTGAGTTAAGCTAATTCTAAAGCGCCACTTTAGTAAGAACGCACCATGGAACAATAGATTGTCTATGTTAGGAGCAAGAGCGAAAGGTGACCCGAATTGAAGTTTGAAATTCAGCAGATCATTCCGTGCTTTTGGTACAAATGCCAGTAATATGAGCATACAATGCTAAATAATAAAATCTCCGCATTTTTTAAGCGCCACTGTGTAAACGTAATGAAATTACATATGTCATGTTCATTTTTATTTCTGTACAATTCTGTACAACAATATAATTTGCGAGAAAGAGCTCATAAATATTCTTCACCTGTTAAAGACCATAAAAATTTTATAACACGTATGCTATATAAAACGTATATTAACACTTGTAATTGTTACACGATGTTTAATATCTCATGTCTTGATTGATATTGCCTTAATGACAAAAGCATTACTGTCCTATTATTATCATCCTTATGTTTATTGTCGTTTCTTTTGTTTCTGTTATATTATTAATTTCTTGTAAATTCTGGTGCGGTATGTCACCCAGAAAATTTTTGATGAATAAACGAATATATATAATTAGGTAGCGCCAAGTTGCAGATAAGGAAACCAAAAGGGTCTACTTAATTAATTAATATTATTTCTTTATTTCCTGCTACGTTTGACAGTTACTTTTGTGATTCCATCTAATTAGTTCCGTCTAACTTAGTCTAATGAGTAGGAATAAATTGATGGCCTTGAGCAATTGTGGGTGACGTACTTGCTCAAGGTCCATAAGAGGAGGATCAAAGCCATACACTCCGCGTTGCAAGCCGAGCGCTCTTTCCGACAGTGTACCTTACCCCACAATAGGCTGCTGTGCCCCAAATGAACATAATACGGCTATGCTTTTATGCTAGTCCACCTACCAACAGAGTTACTTCATTATTCAATTACAGATATTGCTCTATTAACTATAACACTGTGACTTACATTTAGGTGCTCAGCAAAGTCAACTGGAAGGACCTCAAAACGCTGTGAGCATTGTCGGGTCAAAAGTAACCTTGAAATGTTCAACTCCATCTGGAAACTGTATTGGTGTCGACTGGCAGAAATCTATTCCTCAAAACAACCCAGAGACTGTTTTCAGTGATCGCAATGGAATACTTAGCGCTTACAGAGATCGATACAGCATCGACAATTCATCCGGTTGTGATTTAGTTATTAACGACGTTAAACTGACGGACGCCGGAGGCTTCACTTGTAGAGTTTTTATTTCACCAAATACAGATGAAAGGAGTGCATTTCTTATTATATTGAGTAAGTTATTTTTATTTCAATTAGTTCTATTTTCATAATAATTTGGCTTCCAACTTTTAGAACTACCTGACACTTTCAATATTTGTTTCATTAGTACGAACAGGATTGGATTGACTCAAAAACATGTGAAGCTTATTAGCTGACGATAAACTGTTGAAGTTCTCAGTCGATCGGGCGTTGAATTCGGTATGTACCGTAGATATAACTCGAGAAAATAATTATTTCTGGATTTTATATTTGTGCATTTATTAATCGCCACTATTTCATGACTAACCATAAAAAATCGATGTCGATGGCCATGAAAAATTGTGAATGAAGGTCTTGTGTAAGGTGCCCACACAGTAACCGCCCTTTCCTCAATCGTCGACTCATAATTTGCAAAAGTACAAATCTATCAACGACATATGTGACTCAATCTATTAATTGAGTACACGACCGACTGACGCTACAGAATCTTTACGTCACACCATTCCTGCCACCCATTTGATGATTGTTAGACGGATGCACGTCATCAGTGCGTGCTCAGACAAGTCAGCAACCCGAAGACTCATCGATTTCACGTAATGAAAGATTCCGCGTCGCGATCCAGAGCTAATCACAAACAATTCAACAACCCAATGATTCACTAGTGTGACGTCGTGGAAAATTCCGATAAAACGCGCCGTTAAAACCAGATGTCTAATTAACAAAAAATTACGTCATCCACTCTCTAAGCTGGTATTTGCAGTGAGGAAAAGAACATTTAATATGAAAAGATAAAGTGGAGTATGATCAGATTGAAAGTAGATTTTCACAGCAATGGGATTATGTATAAACATTAAATCAGATGAATGAATCCGTGAATGCATTGGCCTTTTGTGAGGCTAGGTAGACGATTATGTAAATCGTTCGACTTTTAACGAGGAAAGTAGGCCTGCCGGGTTCGAGCCTCTTCCCCGAGACTGTTACTGTGTAGGGGCCTTGAGCAAGTCCATCACTCACAAATGCTAAGTGTCATCGACTCATGCTCATAGGGATGTATATTACTCTTATTCTAATTGTCATAGTCACGCTTAATAAATGCACATATAATTTCAAGACCACGACCTGGCATTGAAATAGACCTAACATCGTTGCACTTGCTGACTTGATTTGATTGAGCACTAGCGAATAAACAAGTCTTTTTAGCGCAGCCTCTGTGGTTCTGAGCTTCAGGTCAAATCTTTCTGTGCAGATACTCCACCCAAATGTACAATAAATGCATCTCTGGATGACACAGTAGAAGGAGATGGAGTGCAGTTGAGATGTGAGCTGACGTACACTGGAACAGGCAAAGCATCGATGCTGTGGAAAGACGTGAAAGATGCTCTAGCTGTTGTGGAAAAAGGAAAAACCATAAGTCGATCTTTCTCTGTTGTCGCTTCAGCTCCTGAAGTTCCATCATTCACTTGTGTCACTTTGTTTGAAGTTGGCATAAGAGATTTTGTAGGATTGGCTTCAAACAATCGAGATTTTGTAAGATTGGCTTCAAACAATCCAACTACTGCTTGTGCAACACCTGCCATCAAAATCGTCTGTAAGTATATTGTTCTCTGATGTTGACTTTCCAGTGAAAATGTCAATTTCTACTTGTTTTAAAGAATGATTAGTAGATACTGCCGTTGGTAAACACCAGAACAGTTCAGAAATTACTTGCATCACTGTTCACATATATATCAGAAAATGTTGATCGGTGTTTATTGATGTTTCTGCTTTGAATTGAATATGAATGCTAGGCTTTATTGCACGAACACACTTTACAAAAAAACAGAAATACATCACGAAAGGAGCTACATAAAAGTCGCTATTCCCAGCGCATTTCGATGATTAGCAAAAGAGATCGATATAACTATACATAAATATGCAGACATCTTTGACTAAGAGAATGAAATTAACATAGAATAAAAGCAATGTACAGTACATCCCTATGTTTTCCTCATTGGTCTTTCTGTAAACCTATCTTTTCAATCGACTTCAGGTAAGTCATTACAACGTCTTCATCCAATCTGTTCTGAAAATCTGTTTCAGATCCTGTTAGAGATGTTACTTTGTCACCATCACAATCTGATTATTCTCCTGGAACCACCATTACTTGTGTGGCAAAGGGACATCCTACTCCACGTTTAAAATGGCAGGAATTCGAAAACAATGGTATTTGGATGGAAATTCGGGGTCAATCTAGCAATCAATTTACTGTGAGCAATGTCGCTAACAGAAAGTACAGGTGTGTGGCAATGAATGTCGTGAGAGGCAAGAGTTTCAACGCAACTTCTTACGAGTTCCAGGTCAACAACAAAGGTACTGTTATATCTGTGGGATTCAGTTTTCTCTCTTCTGTTTTGTTTGAGGTGTTTACTGTTTTTTGGTATACCTGATACAATTAGAAATCCTAAACATACTTATAGTGCGTTCGACTCCTTGAAAGCTATTTCATTACTAAAAACCTAGCGGTTTCATCCAAGCCAGCACACATATTATGACACTAAAGTTGAACCGACGTTGTCCAGCAATGTTCCAAGGTTTGTGCTGGTTGAGATAATTCTGGACAAAGACGCAGTCGTGCTTAAATATAAATGTTTTATGCAATTGTTTAAACACTTAAACAGCGAATTTTAGGGCTACGCAATGTTACGTAACATGACGTAATGTAATATACACCCTCAGCTTAAATCTTTCCTTATTTTCATACATATCTTCTTACCTTTGCTACTCCATATCGTTCCCATAAACATTTGCGTTCCCCTGACAATGGATGGTTACTAGAGTCTCGGCTCAAGATAATTGTGGAATAATTGCCTTAAAGTGCTGTATTCCTCATATAGGTTTTGTCTACCACATAAAGGTCCAACTTGTAACTTGCTATCATGACGTAAATTCCTTGTCAATACTCAAATTTTTACACCGATCTTTTCGTGACTCGTCTTCGCCCTAGGAAAAATTCGTCCATGTATAAGATTCCGATTTACTGGGAGAGAACGTAATAGTTCCTTATATAATTAATTAAATGATAGCATTGCCACACAAAATCTGCGTTAGAAAGACAAGATTATTCGCCAATGTTTAACCAAATCAAGTGAAAAAGAGAAACGATGTTGGGTCATTTTGATGTCGGATAGTAGCCTAGAAAGGCTATTGCATTCGTGAATATATTCAGCTGATATTGTGAAGTGCAAATATTTTCAATGCTGTTAAAATCTAACTCAGCTCGGTTCGTAAGCCATTTTACGTTTTCACATTTCTTTCCCTTTTTCTGAATGTGAGTCGTCGAATTTCAAAACTGAGAAGCTTCACAAGGAGTCATGTTCCAGCCATAATGACTTCAATATGCTTTTCACTATTTATATGTCCTGTAAAATCAATTCCATCATTTCGCTTGTTCATTATGTTATATATTGATATAATTGTGTTCTTCATGCTTGTTACTTATGTGTTGGAAAAACCACAAACGCAACTGACAGATGAATTAACTTCCATATGCACTTGTTCCATCGGAGCTTGCTTTGGAGGCGGCTTTGGAATCGGACTTCTCGCTGCCGTCGTATTGGCATCCATAGCCTTTGCCAGCTTGGTCAAACTCGGACACCTAGAGTTCAATCGGAGACGAGCTGATCAGAATCGCGGTAAGAAAGCCGTTGACAAAGGTAGAGACACGTTGAACCACAAAATCACACGTACTTTGAAAGACACAAAATACAGTGTGACAATTAATCATCTAGTTTGTTGGAAAGCAACAGTAATTCATATTAGCTAAGATATGCTGTAGATATTGCAGTCATTGATTCTTGTTTTGCAGCTGACGTTGTCCAGTCTATGAAGCAGAAGAAAAACCGTTCCTCCCATCAACTTTCGTCAATTCCTAACGGAGAAACTGCTTCAGTAAGTTCATTCATATATCTACTGCTGGTTACAAACAGATGAGCAGTCGCTGTTGTGGCCCAAAAACATCGTCTGGCACAAGAATCCGACCACGATCGGTAGTGGTTAAGCCGTCAAAACCCGGCAGGCTCTGTAGACCTAGCCGGGAAATTGCGATAATTTCCGCACTTGAGTCTTAATTATGATTTTGAACTCGTTCAAATTTGTTTTTCACCAAACATTTTCATATATATATAGGTAGAGAAGATGAATCATGATATAGCATAGTATATAAACAATTGTACACTGCATGGCTTCGACAAATCTAATTTTTTGAATGAATATATTGGGTGAGATTCTTCAAACACCTCTGCCTGCTTAAGTGTGCACCACACCATTTAAGATCCCCGTGTACTAACCGTGTTATTGGTATGCGAACCGGCATCCGCACGCATAGAGGATGTTCCCCATTCCAAGTACTTTATTCCAGAAGCACATCATGATCAATTTTAATTACCCAGCAATGCCTATGTGAATAACGCTATACCAATTTATATATTTACCGGCTTTAGGACCCAATAAAGATATACCCTTGTGAGTAATTTTTATCCCAGTTGTTAGATCCATTTGCTTTCGTTACCATTTGATATATTTCTTTATATTGATGTTGTTAACAGAACACTGCATTCACTAGGCCATAATTATTTTCTTACCATCGTATCTTTATGTTCAGATTTGAACCAGGAAGTAATTTTGAACTCCAGAGGAGCCAAACAGTAGACAAGCCTTCTAGTTCGCAGACAAGTGCACATTAACCAGTCACCTGGCAGCAACGCAGATCAGTAGAAATTCGGAAAATATTAGACGATTGTCTACCTTGCTAATTCGTGCAAATCAATCTCAGACTTTAAAAATATTTCTGGGTTT
Organism: Norana najaformis; assembly: GCA_964023275.1. Lineage (NCBI taxonomy): Eukaryota > Metazoa > Annelida > Clitellata > Crassiclitellata > Hormogastridae > Norana > Norana najaformis. The sequence goes on along the minus strand of OZ029923.1, from coordinate 2,211,640 downwards.
TACTTTAGGATGGACAACAGGAGTCAGCCTACGCAAGTTTGGGAGATGACAGAGACACGAACGAATATGAATCGCTTGAACAAAGAAAGAAAGTCAAGCCCAAGAAAGAGTCCAGACCGTAGATTGTTTTTACACGCGTGATATTAAAGTGTATAGTCAAATGGTTGTAGCATGGCACTAAGGGTTAGCTTTCTCCCGTACGAAAGATATTTCTACACCATTTTTCCGTGTGAAACTTGTTACTTATTAACTTTTATTTTAAATCTGTAATAACCGAGTGTAAACAAAAGATGTTCTCATATGGATTAACCTAAATATTGCATTAACAATAGTTGTGTACAAAGTAGATACCACGCGTGTTAAAACGATCTCCCCTTTACCTCATTCACTTCTGCACTTTGGTCTCCTCTTTGCCGGAACGCCGTAGCACCCTTCGCTCGGCTACGCAAGATATCCAGTTTGTCCCTCGCATGCGAACCGCTGCGGCCCAGTTCAGAAGCTTTGCCTACGTTGGTTCCACTTCCTGGAATCGCCTCCCTCGAGAATTGCGACTTGAGCTCCTTTCTCTCCCCCTCTCAGTGTTCCGCAGGCGCCTGAAGACTGTACTGTTCAACAGTGATTTTACTTTTTCGGGTCGGAAGCACCTCTGTTGAGTTTATCCTCTAAGAGGCGCTTTGTAAATCTGAAATTACAAATTGCAGTTAGTCACTTGAGATATTTTTCATTCTCCTTTGTTGCAATATGCAGTTAAACTTATTCATTTATGAATTTGGCATTATTTCTTAGCTTCGACTTCCTTTCAGTGTAATCGGCGAAAGTTGACATATGAATAAGTGATATTAGCTTTTCGTGCAACTTAGCGACACAGTTGTTTGCATTCGTAACAGATGTTTTGACTTACGAGTTTTTAAGAGTGTATTCAACAGGGGCTTCGTAAATAAATGATTTCATTATTCTGTTAAAATAATGGTCTGCTAAGAAGAAGCTCTGAAGTTTGAACGGCGCATCGAGCCGATAAGATAAAACCCCACATAGTTTGCCAGAAAATATTTTTTAAACATTGATAATCAAGACATTCTACGCCACGTATTTCGATTTATTTACTCACTTCTCGAGCGTTAACGTGTTTTTAATTAAAGTTATTGCTAATAAACAAATTAAATGTTTAAATAAATATGTTCTTAATAAAAGTCGCTCTTTAATTCTTTTTCTCACGTCTCACTGAGATAGCCTCTTGAGGTTTGCATTGATTTCTTTGCTTCCTGATCGCCGATCTCTTCGCTCTCCCACGCAAACCGACTTTTCTGCGTCTGGCAGCGCCACTTTGCAATTGAGTACCTAATTAGGGCGCCCGATAGTTTAGTGGTTAGCGTGCTGGACTGTCAATACAGCGGTCGGAGGTTTAAATCTCCGCCAGGACGGAAAATTGTTTCGAGATTTCTGCTCTACTTGCGCCCCCTATCGATGCCAGTTGTAAAATGTGTACACTGACCGTACATTGTTGGTGGGAAGAACAAGCACCAAGAGAGAGGATTTACCATAAGCTCCTATACGCTGAGGCTAAGAAAAATTAAGCCGCAAGCACTTTATAACATTTCATACCCATGGCTGCATCTCGGCGTTGGCTTAAAGGTCTACTGTTCTTCTTTTTATCTAATGATATAAAACAATATCTACAGAGCCTTGTCTTCAAACCATTAGAATCTTGTTCAATGGTTATGTGTATCCTTAAATTGGCGATATATAAATGTCAGATTATATTATATTGTGTTACACCACATAACATTTATTTCCTGCGATTGTTGTTTAGCGACTTCTTTTTATTCGTACATTACGTACTTCCCCCAATTTCATTACAGCCACTCGCAATCTAGTTTATATATGAATGAAACTGATCTATAAAACGTAATGTAAGTTCTCTTGTCAGATGCTAATTATAGGCAACTTGCTTACTTAATTATTAGGAAAATATCTGTATAATATCATTTGCATATCGCTCGCTGTTATGACTGCATAGCCCACTTTGGGCCACTGAAGTTGTCTGGAAGCCTAATTTACACATTTTACAGGCAATGGTTACGATTCTGAGGGAGACTGATATAAACCCTAAGAAGTATATACGCATGAGTATTAATGACCTGTATGTTTAATGACCCTGCAGCCTATACCCTGAGGGTTTTGAGGTTCTAACCTTTAAGAATTTTCTAAAGGGCATTTTCTAATCGTAATGGTGAACTTAATTTCTAAAGTGTAAACGTTCAAGCGCTGGGCACTAGCCTATTCACAAATTCTGCCTGAAGTTAGAGGGATTGTCCATAGGTACCATATGAACAACAAGATACGGTTGTCAGAGGCTCAAATAGGGAAGGAGGGAGCTGTGATAGTGGGCTGTGATTTGGTTGACAGAAATGGGAAAACAGTGTTCAAGGGCTGTAAAGTGCATCGAGTTAATGCAACATCGTTTGGCTTCTGACTATCCTGCATTTTCATAATCTAGACTAACATCGGGAGGCGGATATACACTGTCACTTTTATTATCCCATACAGTTACTGCCACATTAGACGAGGAAGTCGGGTTGAGTTCAAAAGGCCTGATCTATAATTATGTTGTCCTAACTGATATACGGCCAGGTCAGCAGCTAAGTATAACTTATTAAGACCTACAGCAGAGTCGCACAGTTTCCCACTTCAGTGTTACAAAGAAATGAATGGAAAAATCGTTATTACCAGGAATATGATTGTTTATAAATTAATCTGAATCTGTGGACATCTGAGGGCCGTGAATGAGTGCAAGAAACAGAAGACCTCCATACAGAGCAGATAAAATCAGTTTGAACAGAAACTGATGAGGATTACTGCAAATTGTTAACAATCCATGTATCTGAATCTCTGCTAATAGACCTTGTCGCGTGTCCAAACCTCTCTGGAGGCTGACCTAAAACCGTCGCATACTACCGGCTTCATACATCCATCTATAACATTCTCAGAAGATGGAGCTCTTCGTAATCGCAGTACTCCTTACTATTACAGGTAAAATCCACACATTCATATTAACAGAGGACATAAGTAAGCACTTGACAAGCATAATATATGGGTGTGAGTGCTTTTAAATCAAAAATATATTAATAAAGAGAGAAATTGGATACAATGCAAGTAGCGAAGTAGATATGTGGATGTTTTCAGTTTATATAGATATCCAGCTAAGTGAATAAAGCAGAAATCTGATGCTTTACCTTTTATTACTTCATTCGTGATCTCAGGTCGAGTTATCGTAATCGTAATCCCGAGATTTCTACAGCACCCAACGAAATCCATATCACGCGGACCAGCTTATTCACAGCCGCAGTTCCGACAGTTAGACTGGCCGTACTACATTTACCAGTCAAAGCAAAATAACTCGATTGCTACAGTAATCTATCTAATCTTGACTTACCTGAGGAAAGCTAATTCTATAGCGCCGCAGTTATATTACACCACAGAACAGAAGACAGTCTGAGCGAAAAGCGAAAGCGATATGCCACACGAATTCCAGTTTGAAATAAAACAGATCACACCACGCGGTTGATCCAAATACCAGTGATACGAATATACAAAGCTAAATATTATAATCTCTGCATTTATTAAGCGCTACTATCTATTGACTAAACATCCAACGACGGCCCTAAGTAAATGTGAGTTAAGAATTTGCTCATGGGCCTTAAACAGTAAACTTCTCAGAGGAGGCTTGAACCAGTACTTTGCAAATTACAAGCCTAGGACCCTGATAATACCGTGACCCACCGTAGCCTACCGTGCCCCACAATGGGCTACCATGCCCAAACGAATACATTACGCTATGCTAACGAGCTAAGCTTCTCCTACCTATAGGGCTAGTTCATAATTCAATTACAGATATTGCTTTCTTTACTGTAATGCTCTGACTAATCTTTTAGGTGCTCAGCAAAGTCAACTGGAAGGACCTCAAAACACTGTGAGCATTGTTGGGTCAAAGGTAACCTTGAAATGTTCACCTCCATCTGGAAACTGTATTGGTGTCGATTGGCAGAAATCTATTCCTCAAACCAATCTAGAGACTGTTTTCAGTGATCGCAATGGAATAATTAACGCTTACAGAGATCGATACAGCGTCAACAGTTTATCCGGTTGTGATTTAGTTATTAACGACGTTAAACTGACGGACGCCGGACGCTTCACTTGTAGATTATTTATTTCACCAAATACAATTGAAAAGAGTGCATTTCTTATTATACTGAGTAAGTTATTTATTTCATCAAATTCAGTTGAAAAGAATGCATTTGTTATTATACTGAGTAAGATATTTATTTCATCAAATTCAGTTGAAAAGAATGCATTTGTTATTATACTCAGTAAGTTATTTATTTCATCAAATTCAGTTGAAAAGAACGCATTTGTTATTATACTCAGTAAGTTATTTATTTCATCAAATTCAGTTGATAAGAATGCATTTGTTATTATACTCAGTAAGTTATTTTTTATTTCAAAAGTCTCACATGAAAGGAGTTCTCATCTTACTATATTATGTGAGATATCTGTATTTCAGGTGATTCTGTGGTGCTAATAAGTTTCAAAGCATAAACAGACAGAACTGTTAAATATGAATTTATTCAACCTACGTTTCTGTAAAGCTTCTGTGTTAATGGCAAACAGACAATTTTTCAACCTATTCTAGGACTATTCAGGACAAGTTCTATGTGGGGCACTAAATGCTGTGCTCTATAGTTACTCAAACCAATGCCTTGGGAAGATTTTCTTACTACTGCTGAGTAGGGTAAATAGTTGTAGTAGTTCCACAGTTTAACGACAACTTTTGGCATCAAATGTCGTTGCCGTCGCCCTCCTGCTTTATCCAGGGTTGCGACTGGCGCTGCTCCAAACAAGGCAGTGGTGGAATTTACTAGGGTAAATGCTTAGCAGTAAGGCTTTTATATGGCTGCTCTGAATTTATGTAACTACCTCTGCCTTTCTTATTTTGGCTGATCTAAATTTTGTAGATCAAGATTTGCTAAAACTCTTCCCCTTCTGCTATGCATAAAGGTATCTCCACCTGGAGTAGTGTAAAGAGGATTTTGGCTTGCATGATGGCTGACTTGGCACATTGATATTTCAGAAATACAGACCTAGCACGCAACAAATAAATAAATCTCATGAATTTCATTCAATTTTTTAATACATTGATCATATATTGTAAACTTTCGCCAACTTTTATGGACGTTTCCTGGAGTTCACGTCTTCTCGGTAGCATTTCCAAATTGCAGATTTGTTTTCATATCAAGCTCCTCCCTGCAGAAGTTTTCGTTGGTGTCTTAGATTTAACTTCTCGTAGGTTCCACCGTGGAATGGAAACTATTTTCCAATGTTTCTTCTTGAATATAATCGTATTCGTAAACTTGAGATTTCTACAGCGCCAAACGAATGCTAAGACTTTGGCAGCAGCTTATTCACAGGCGCTCAGTCAAAACAAAGTCGATAGGCAGGAGGTATGTATATATCAATGTATGTACCTGTATACATGTATGTATCTGAACATTTATACAGCACCCAGTTTAGCCTCACAAAGGTGCATACATAAACAAAGATGCAAAAAAATACTTCAAATTTTAGTTCTAAGTGATATTAAATTATTTATCGTAATCGTAATCGTAATTCCGAGATTTCTACAGCGCCCAACGAAAGCCGCACCGCGGGGACCAGCTTATTCACAGGCTCTCAGTCAAATATCTCTATTTAATGAAACATCTTCAGATTTAAGCATCTGAATGAAAAGATCCTTCAAATCCACAACTTAGAACTATTGTTTGTCGATGCATGAAATTGATGATCGGATATGAATGAGGTTTGTTTCTATGAAAACTGTAGTTAACAGGGTGACAATTCACACTTTTCTTATTAAACGATACTATATGATTGAATGTGTTTATCAACTGCCACCGCTGTCTTTATTACCTTTATAACTGGAAACACCGTTTATTCTCATGATTAAACCAGTTATAAGAACAACTTTCTGTTTCTAAGCCTCAGTTGCAAGTGTGTGACTATCCCAGATAAGAGTAACTTGACTGGTCTTAGATTAATTAAGGAGTAGACTGCGAGTACAAAATTATTAAAATTCTACTAATACATGGCTTTGTGTTCGTTGTATCTGGAATGATGATTGTAAATGATTAATAAAAGTTTATATTGTTTCAAATATCTTTGATATAGTATGTGTTCGTAGAGACTCAACCCAAATGTGCGATAAATGCATCTATGAATAACACAATGGAAGGCGATGGAGTGCAGTTGACATGTGAGGTGACATACAATGGAGTAGACAAAGCCTCAGTATCGTGGAAAGATGTGGCAGGTGCTCCGGGTGCTGTGGAAAATGGAAAAACCATACGTCGGTCTCACTCTGTTGTTGCTTCAGCTCCTGAAGTTTCATCGTTCACTTGTGTCACTTCGTTTGAAGTTAACGCAACAGGCGTTACAGGCTTACCTTCAAACATTCCAACTACTGCTGGTGCAACACCTGCCATAAAAGTCTTTTGTAAGTATTTCACTGCTTGTGATAATAGTTTCTTGTTCCAGTTAAATATTACAAACGTTGTAATTCGTATGGACATCAGTGTGGTTCAACATATGTGCAGAAGGATGGCATTAGAGCTACCTTGGCTACTCGAGTATCATTTGTGGGGCACAGTAACCGATTAGTTAGGGCGCTCGGCTTGTAACGCAGAGTGCGGGTTCGAGCCTCCCCTGAAACGGTTACCTTTTAGAGACCTCGAGCAGGTCCTTCACTCACATTTGCCATCGATTGATCCTTAGTCAGTAGATAGTGGCGCTTAACATATGCAGAATAATAATAATGATAGTAATCATAATTTCTCGAAAAGGACGAAAGTAAAATTCAGAATTACTCTGTTATTATGAATTGCTGAACATCATTCATTGCTCACTTACAGTACGTCAAATTGTTTGGGGCTACTTGCTAGACTTTCTGGATAGGTGCGGCTAAACAATTGACTTTGAGCAACTCAAGTACTATTACTGGTGAAAAAGCGAAAATTAAATTCATCTCTTGTTGTTTCACTACGTAAATTAATTATATTCAATTGAATTAGAATAAGTTTTGGTTATACAATTAGATTATTGTGTTCTAGTGGCAGACTTTTGCAACGACTCGGATACAAAAATACAAATCGACGCAGTGTCACCAGCGCTTCTGAGTAGTTTCCTAGAAGGGGCGCTATATAAGTGTTCTGTATAAATAAAAATAAATAAGTAAATTACGACGGGCGCTAAGTTATGCTTTATGGTTTAATGCCGTTGGGAAAAAGTATGCTCAGTTAGCGGTTGCCTATACCAGCAATTGAAAGTTGACTGTGGAGTCCAACAATTTCAATATTTTATTATCTATTAACGATAATGTTAACGCCTGCTAACCATGCTAATATTTACTGACTAACCACCTTACTTTGCTTGATTTTTTGCCTACGACGCCAAGGTATATTGATCTCTAATATCGTCAATAAGTCAAAGTACAATTTCTAACAGAATGACTACTATTGATTTGCTCCATTTTCTGAATGACTGAGACCTAACGAATCATTTTTGAATATTAGTAATGTCACGATGAAATTCAGTAGCATTCATCATTCATATCACACATTGGGTAAATGGTTGCAGTTTCTTCACAATAATATGTAGGCCTAAAAAGAATCCAAAAAATTCTGTTTTAGACCCAGTGAGGGATGTTAGGTTGTCACCATCATCTTCCGTTTATTCTCCTGGGACACTAATCACCTGCACAGCAAAAGGACATCCTTCACCAACTGTCAAATGGCAGGTTCTTGAAACTGGAAAAGAAAGCGATGGCATTTGGAGAGATACCTTGGATGTGTGTCAAAATAAGCTATTTGTTTACAATGCCACATCCAGTTTGTACAGATGTGTCGCAATGAATGTTGTCAGAGGCTGGAGTTACAGTACTACTTCTCGCGAGTTCCAAGTTCAACACTCAGGTGAACGATGCGACAACGTTAGTGTTTTCAGCCCTTGTAGTAAGATATAATGCTAGTCTTTCTTCTGCCATTCGTTCAATGTCAACTCTACACATAACATCTAGCCTTCTAAGTGTCTAGAGTTGACCTGTTTTATTGCCTATAACAATACGATAGGTTATGTAACAATTTATTACCCTCTATATTGTGTAACAGAAGCTTACTGGAGTCAAACTGATGTAATATAATGTAAATCTGGTCGTTTTTTTTAAATTGACCAGAAATCATAAGTTATCATCAAGTTTAAACTAAATTCTGTCGTAGAATCCACAGAAGAATTAAGATCAGCTTCGACTAATTCCTGTGGAGTTGGCGCTGAGATTGGCATTGCCATCGGAATTCTCGCTACCATACTACTTGCCTTGATTTTCCACGTCATCTTAGTCAGAATGGGATACCTAGAGTTTCATCAAGATCCAGCTAATCAATCCGTTGGTAAGAAATACGCTGACAACTACGTATATATATATACACCATGTCAATAGAGAAAGAGAGAAAGAGAAAGAGAGAGAGAGTGACTCTAAGTCAGGGCGAAGGATGAGTTAAGCAGGGCGAGGCAGGGCTGAGCAGGACATACGATGGGCATAAGCAAACAGATTATAGAAAATACTTCACATACACACTAATCATACAAAGCGAAAAATGCTTAGGCCTATGTTATGTAGATTTATTGTTTAGTAGTCCATGTGAGAAGGAACACGGAGTCGAGGAATACAGACAAAGACATGAATGGACAATGTGAGGTAAGATCTGGAAATCAAGGGATTGGACATGAGAACTGCCATTCATGCAATCGGGGATAGAACAAAGCGGAGGCATCTTGTTCAAGCCTCATCGTCGGCACACGCCTGACGGAAGAGAGAAAAAGAAGAAGAAGAAGTCCAGGGGAGAAATAGAAGGATCAACGAAGAGAGGAAGACCAAGCAGGGCATGGATTGACGACGTGAAGGAATGGACCGGGATGACCTTGGAACAGGCAGCCCCTGCGACGCAGGAGAGAGGTTTTTGAAGACAGATCGTCCTTTGTGCTGTCAAAGTTCGAAGTAATGAATATGGGACAACGACGGAGACGGTCTATGTACTGCGTTTATTTAATTACAATTTTGCTTTCTAGCAAATGTGGCACTACCTTCCAGCCTGGAGACAAACCCTCCATCACATAACCTACCAATGACGCATTCATTGAATCAAAGCAGAGTCGCCTCCTCAGTAAGTCATATTCCACAGCCGTATAAATCCATCTATAATATCCAATGTAATTATAATTGTAAGTGCAATCACGACAATTTATACAGCAAAGTACTTCAAGGGTGCTTTACAATGTCAAATGTCGGCGCATACGAATCCAACAATAAATGATAAATGAACGATGTACAAAATCAGAATCAAATGCTGATACTAAAGTTAGACGGCAAACAGAACATTTTAACTGATGCATGCAATTTCTCATGTATGACATTGTTCATGTATGCAATACTTATGCATGCAAAGCCTATGAACGCAACTGCTCATGTTTATGCAATGCCTGCTATCGCATTTACCAAACACATGTGTGGCTAGATTGTTCATATTTGTCTGGCAATACACACCCAGATAGAGCTGGGAGCACTTAAAACACCAACACACACCCATTGGACTCGTTTTTTCCACCATACCACACCAGACACAGATATCTGCAACACTTTTGTCCATGTTACTTTTTAATAAATTATACTATGTTTCAGTTTTTGTTGTCTTAAGATTTTGGAGCTGAAGTAAATAATCTGTATTAATTATTTTAGGCTGGACAAGAGGAGTCAACCTATGAAAGTTTGGGAGATGGGAGAGATGCGAACGAATACGAGTCGCTTGAAAAAAGACAGAAGATCAAGCCCAAGAAAAAAGTTTAGACGTTAGAACGCGTTTCTAACACTCGAGATATGTAAAGTGCATAACCATATGTTAGTCAGAAGAACTAGATTGTTCATAGGGTATAAGAGATTTAGAATACACAGTCCCTGTCGTAAAAGAATTCTGGACAAGTATATTACATCCAAATAAATGCAATGCTGTAATGCGACACTGCCTTTGTAAAACATTTTTTGCGATACGGAACTTAACTGTTCAGTATATAATGTGTTTAGTAGAGTCAACATGTGCATTAATTCTATGATGTCTTATTGTGTGAAAAATATCAGAATTACAATCTATAGGTCTAATGGCTGAATGCACAAAATGAAAAAGCAACTTACACTCTGCAAGTTATTGCAGAGAACGGAGTTCTTTGTAATCGCCTTCCCCTTACTGTCTCATATAACAGCATGTTGTTAGAATTTAAATAAAACTAACTGGTAAACATGGACACTATAACCAGTCCTTCGTAAGATCGAATTCCGTCAATGAGACTGAATATACAGTAATCCGATTCGTTAGCTGGAATTCAAGCCACAAATGAGAAATAGGCAATTTCTGTTCAAGGAAGGAAGTTTTCTACATCATTATTGAATCGCTGTTGTGCCAACTAGGCATAACGTATATTGTCTGACGATGCGGAGTGTTTCAGCTGGAACTTCTGCATCATTGCCAGCGATAACTGGAGGCGATGCAAATCACGTTCCGCCAAAACCTTTGCCTCTGGGTTACTTACAAATGATTGTCTCTGCTCAAACCTACAATACTTAGACGTCTCTCAATGTCGGGTCGGCAACATTTGACAAGATAGGAAAACAACTTTTCACAAGACTCTTCTTTAAACAACAGAGTCTCTTGAACTGCGTCCAAGCCATTACTTAGTATGCTTACAAACTTCTAAACATAACCCGAATATCAAACTGCATACTTGCTGGCGGTTGACTATTTTGCGCCTTCAATTTAAACTTTTTCTGATATTGTATGCGATATATGTTTTCGCAATTATCATCATAATCATATGTTTACATATTTTCGTAATAATCGTCATAATCATAATGTCTGGAAACGGGTGCAGAAGTCGTTACACAAGATCCGTTCAACGAACATGAACTTGTGACTACTGCCACTATATATCAACCAGTATAAGCGTATTATACGCCCAGCGTTCCGGGTAAAGTAAGGGCAAAACTAAGCTATATCAAAACAAATTGTTAATGCACAGTATATATATATGTATGCATCACTAAATTTGTATAGCGCCTTTTAAGTAACTCACGAAGGCGCTGCAGCACGGCTACCTAACGGTCTCTAAATAGGAACGTCTTGAGATGGGCAGAAAATGTTTCTTGAACTGTTGAACAGGCAAGGGATCGGATGTCTGGTGGAAGAGTGTTCCAGAGAGACGGCCCCACAGTGGAGAAGGCGCGGCCTGCCCGAGCAGAGGTACAAGAACGCGGTACAATGAGTTGACCATATGTCGCCGATCGTAGTCTATGTCGACCAGGTTGATCAGCAACCGGCTTGATGAGCTCATTGATATAATCCGGCGCTGAGCCAACGACCGAGGACCTGACCATGAGGAATATTTTGAACTGTACCCTCTTCTCAACTGGAAGCTATTGTATGGTGTGTAATTACCATTAAAATCCCCTGTGCACATATACATGTGGGCTACATGTTATGATGCAGGATTTCAGCACATTAGTACATTACCTCTCTGATCTTCTGCCTACACTGTCCTACAGGACTTTATTCTTCACATTGTATCCTTGTACAACCCCTCTGACTTGACGCGGCGCTCGTGAATAAGTTTTTACTCATATGTGAGCACAAAATTCACAAAAATTATTTTAGTGTCTACTAAGTGTTGTGTTTATTGCAGGACACGAAGTTATTTTATCTGAATGTAAGTTTTTCTTGTAAATCTTTGCAATTGCTAACTTGTATTCAGAACATGCCAGTCTGATCCAAGTGTCCTTACGACACGAAGCTCTGCCACAACTCCGTCATATTTTCTTTGCCTATTTTTTACATTTTCAGAGTTCTTTTGGATTCGTCCAAAACTAGGATTGATGACATGTATAAATGACTTCTGACAGGATAATAAGGTTGTATGACGAAACCGAGCCTGTAGACTGGTACGAAGTGTTGCAGACCTGTAATCGTAAACTATAATAGGAGTCCCGTATAAAATCAGACAGAGATCGTAATTGTTATCGTATTTGTAGTCGTAATCTCGACATTTATACAGCGCCCAACTAAAGCCACGTCATTGCGACCAGCTTATTTACAGTTGTTCAGTCAAAACAACATCGATAGGCAAAACGGTTTGGTTCCAGGTCAAGATCCAAAAGGCAGTCAGAGAAAACAGGTTATTGCACCGACGTGGCGCAGTGGCTTTAGGCCACTGAAGTGGTCTGGAAAGCCTAAATTTACATTTCACAACCAATGTTTACGACTATGAGGAAACCGGATACAAGCCCTACGAAATAAGCCCATGAGCATTATTAGTTTCTCTCATGGGTTTGCTTCAGTAATTGATCAAGTTTGATGCTGGTGCCTAGATCAGCCAAAGGACTTACAGCCTATATTCTTGAATATCCTGCAGCCTTTATAGTCCAGGTTTTGATGTTTTACTCTTTAAACATTTTCTGAACTACATTTTTCCAATCATAATCGTAAGCTCGAAAATTTCTACAGAGCAAAACATTCCAGGGGCTTATTCACGAGCTCTGCGTTGTCAGAGTGGTTGTCCAAAGGAACCGTATGAAAAACAAGATCCGGTTGCCAGAAGACCAGAGAGGTAAGAAGTGAAACAAATCAACTGTGAGAGCGGGCTATATTTTTGTTGATAGAAATGGGAAAACAACGTTCTGAGGCTGTAAAAAGCACCAACTTAAAGTGAAATTGCATGGCTTCTAATTCAAGTGCATGTTCATAATATAATGTCCGTGAAAAAGTTGCCATACAGGCAGAAATGTACTGTCGCTTTAGTTATGCGTTCAGTAACTATTCTGTAACAATATATGAGGAAGTCGGGCCTGATCTATAATTATGTTGTCCTAACTGATAAACTCTCAGGTCAGCAGCTTTGTATAACTCACTAAGAGCTAAATCCGGAGTCGCACAGTTTGCCACTGGAGATGTTACAACGTAAAAAAATGGAGAAATCGTTAGGTAAAAAGACTGGGAAGGTGTAAAGTGAACCTGAATCTGTGGGCATCTGTGGGTCGAAGGACGAGTGTAAGAAACTGAAGTCCGCCTCAGAGAACAGACAATCAGTTTTGAAAACTAACTGATGAGGATTACTGCATATTGTTGAATAACCGCGTGTATAAATTGCTCCTACACAAATATTGCGGCGTGACTAAACCTTGCAACAGATGCTGACGTAAAACAGTAGCAAACTACAGACCTCATACATCCATTTATAGCATTTCTCAGAAGATGGAAACCCTCGTAATCGCAATCCTCCTTACAGCTACAGGTAAAATCAACGCAATCGCATTATCATAGAGCGTGAATAAGTAGGTATTCACCTGACAGACGTTATATATCTACATGTGTGTTTGCTTTTAAACCGAAACCATTTTAGTAAATACAGAAATTCATCGCAAACACCAGCCGAGTATGACTAGGCTTTCAGTTCATTAAGACATCCAGCAAAATGCTGATAATTTAGCTTTTAGTAAATGTTTCTTTCATACAGGATTGAGTTCCGACATTTCCAAGTCAAAGCAAAAATAACCAAATTGTTACAACAATCTAACATAATTTGATCTAATCTAGGCTAACCTAAGCTAATTCTATAGCGCCACTATAATAGTAATGCACCATAGAACAATAGTTTGTCTATATTCCGAGCGAAAGTGTAAGGTTACCCGAATTCTAGTTTGCAATTCAACAGATCAATCTTTGCGTTTGGTTCAAATGCCAGAAATATGAACTTATAATGCTAAATATTGTAAATATATCTGCATTTATCAAGCCAATGGCGCTTCGTAGCTGCGACTGACGGAACTGGTCACGGTTTCTACACGGTAACCGCCTCAGAAGAGGAAGGCCGAATCCGATCCGTACTCTCCGTGTTACAATCCGAGTACTCTCTTCGATAGGCTACCCTCACCACAATAGGCTGCCGTGTCTCACTGGAACATATTACTCCATGCCGTTATGCTAATCTTCTGCTACCCACAAAGCAACTTCTTAATTCTATTACAGATATTGCTCTCTTAACTGTAATGCTGTGATTTGACTTTTAGGTGCTCTGCAAAGTCAAAAGAAAGGACCTCAAAACACTCTGAGCATTGTTGGGTCAAATGTAACCTTGAAATGTTCAACCCCATCTGGAAACTGTTTTGATGTCGACTGGGAGAGATCTACTTCTCAATCCAGCCTTACGACTGTTTTCAGTGACCGCCAGGGAATATACAACGCTTATAAAGATCGATACAGCGTCAACAATTCATCCGGTTGTGATTTAGTTATTAACGACGTCAAACTGATGGATGCCGGACGTTTCATATGTAGAGTAGTTATTTCACCAAATACAGTTGAAAGAAGTGCATTTCTTATAATATTGAGTAAGTTATTTTTATTTCAATTGGTTCTGTCGTCAGAATAATTTTCAAAACCTTAAACAGACACAAGTGTTAGATAGGGTTTTATAAGGTATATGTCACAACGGTAAACAAAAATTTCATACCGAGCAAACGTCTATTCACGTAATAATACAAATAAGCAAATGCGTTATTTCATATTCACTCTAACCAACGCCAAGCAAAGTTCTGCAAACTATTGCTTACTGAGGTAAGTGTTCGCAATGAAAATCTTTGAAATGGTTGTTTCCAAACTTTCACTACTATCTGAAACTTTTGATATTTGTGGCTATTTCATTGGTGGGGCCTTATGAAACTCATTAGCTTTCGATGGTCTTTCAAAGCTGTCGATTGATCGGGCTTTGAACTGACGATTCGCTCGATATGTAGCGTAGAAATCCAGTGACTAAGCAACAATCGATGGCGCTGAGCAATTGTGAGTGATGGACTTGCTGAAGGTCCCTACACAGTAACCGTCTCATGGGAGGAGGCTCGAACCCGTACTCTCCACATTACATGCTGAGCACTCTCTAATGTTATAATTTAATGACTTCTATAGCGCCGATATCACAATGCCCAAAAGTAACGTAAAATTGCAATCAAAATCATAATCCGTTGGAGAAGCCAGGTCGAATTCCTAGAGGTCAAATACTTACCCATGAAACCAGGCTACGATGGGTAAGAAAGTTGAAAGAGATGAGTTTTTGGTTTAGACCTGAATGACATCAAAGAATTGACAGAACGAACTGGATTTTATTCAATCGGCTAATGATAAGACACACACTCTTTGATTTTCGTATGTATCATTAAGTGAACAGTTCAATGACAACAGTATTTCAATCATTAATTAAATGAACAGTTCAAAGACAACAGTATTTCAATCGTCGACATAATTTGTAACTCAATCTAATAAGTGAGTAAACACAGTTTATTGTTACAAAATCATTTTCAAGCTTTTCTTAACAATATATTTGCGACTGCTTTATAAGGGCATCCCAGCCAGTCCAATCAGGTAGAGACTTGTCTATGACTCATCACAACGCCACGTTTCCCGCACCAGCGTCCACTTGACACGCCAACAGATGTCACAACATACCAGCACGCAATAAAAGCGTGGTAGCCAGCCGCATCCATTAGCAGCAAGCACGTGATCAACGCGAGCTCAAGGAACTTAACCCGATGGCTCATCGATGTAACGCAGTGGATAATCCCGCCAAGCGCTTCCCACCCAACCAATGGAGGTCAGCAGCCCAATAATTTAACGGTGTGACGTAGTGAAAAATTCCAATGAAATGCGTGGTTAAAACCACCTGACTTATTGGCAAAAATTACATCATTCATTTTCTACGTTTATTAGCTTTAAAAGTGGATGACCCACCCATATTCACAGAAAAGAAAAGTATGAGACTGTGAAGTAGGTTTTCACAGCATTGAACTGATGTACAAAACATTTAATCTGTTGAATGTATTCACGAATGGATTGGCCTTTCGTGGGGCACAGAGACTCATTGGATAGAGCCTTGTTTGTAAGGCGGAGAGTACGGGTCCAAGCCTCTTCCTCTCGTTTTTCACTCAGAATTGCTCAGGCAACATTGATTTATGCTTAGAAATTATACAGAGGCGCTTAATGAATGCTCAAATAATTTCTAAACTACGCCCTGATATTGAAATAGATCCAATATCATTAGGCTTGCTGACTTGATTTTATTAGCAATGGTAAAAAAACTAATGTTTGCAAAGCAGTTTTTTGTGGCGCTGAGCTTTCGGTACAATGTTTCTCTATAGAGACTCAACCCAAATGTTCGATAAATGCGTCTCTGGATGACACCGTGGAAGGAGATGGAGTGCAGTTGACATGTGAGGTGACATACAATGGAACAGGCAAAGCCTCGATGCTGTGGAAAGACGTAAAAGATGCTCCGACAGCTGTGGAAACTGAAAAAACCATAAGTCAGTCTTTCTCTGTTGTTGCTTCAGCTCCTGAAGTACCATCATTCACTTGTGTCACTTCGTTTGAAGTTAATGATGTTAAAGATGAAGAAAGATAATTTAGACGTTCGGCTTTAAATGTTCCAGCTACCTCTTGTGAAACACCTCAAATCAAAGTTCTCTGTAATGATTTTGTTTTCTGATGTTGACATCCAGTGAAAATGTCCATTTCAGTTTGTTTTACAAATGATTAGTAGACAGTGCCACATCAGAACAGTTAAACAATTACTTTATTGCATTACTGTTCACATATATATCAGGAAAAGTAGATCCGTGTTTATTGATGTTTCTGCTTCTAATTGAATGTGAATGCTAGACTTTATTGCAAAAACACACTTTGCAAAATAAACAGAAATACAGTAAAAAAGGAACTTCAAAAAAGCCGCTAATCCCAGCACATTTCGATGACTAGAAACAGAAGTCTACATTTGTTTTTGATATACCTGTTTTTTGGTATATCTGATACAATTAGAAATCCTGAACATGCTTATTTCGCGTTCAACTCCTTGACAACTTAATTACTAAAAACCTAGCGGTTTCATTCTAGCCAGTACACACATTTGGATACTGTTGAACCGACGTTGTCCAGCGTTGTTCCAAGGTTTGTGCTGGCTGAGATGATTCTGGGCAAAGACGCAGTCGTCCTTAAGTATAAATGCTTCATGCATTTGTTTGAGCACTTAAACAGCACCTTTTAGGGCTTCGCAGTGTTACTTATGTTACATAACATGCAATGGTACATAATAAAATATAATGTAAACTCCCAGCTTCAATCTTTATTTTCATGCATATCTTCATACCTTTGCCAAGCCATATCATTCCCATAAACTTTTGCATTCCTCTGACACTGGATTGTGACAAGAGTTTCAGCTAAAGGTTATTTTTGGAACAATTGCCTTCAGTTGCTGTGTTCCTAGTACAGGTGTTGTCTACCACAGAAAGTTACGACTTGAAAACTTGCAATCATGATATAAATTCCTTGTCAGTACTTAATAGTTTACACTGGCCTCTGAATGACTCGGTCTTGGCCATAGCAAAAATTCATCCACGTATTAGATTTAGATTTGCTGAGTTAGAGCATAATAGGTGCCTTAAATAAGTAATTAAATAATCATAGCGACACACAAAACCTAGGGTAGAAACACTCTTTTATTCGTAAGTGTTCAATCAAATCGTCAGAAAGCGAAACTTTGTTGGATCAAGTTGGATGTCGAGTCGTAGTCTAGAAAGGCCAGTGCATTCCTGAATACATTCAGTTGATGTCATTTGTAGATATGCTACCAAAACCTACAATAAATTAGTATCGTACTCCATTTCACGTTATCACATTTCCTTTTCTGTGAATAAGAGTCATCGAGAAGTCATGTGTTCCAGCCATAATGTGTTACAGTAAACTATTCAAAATGCTTTGCACTTTTTGTATGGCCTGTGATATCAGTTACATCTTTTTCATCGCTTGTTATGTATTTATGTAAGTCTGTTCCTCGTGCTTTTTATTTATGTGTTAAAACACCACAAATACTTCAGTAATGTAATTCTCAGATTAATTAACTTCCATTTTCAATTGTTCTTTGTAAGTTTACGATGGAGTTAGCATTGGAATCGGCTTTGGAATCGGACTTCTGGCTGCCATGCTATTGACATCCATAGCCTTGGCCAGCTTGGTCAAACTCGGACACCTAGAGTTTCATCGTAGACCAGATAATCAGCCTCGCGGTAAGAAATCCGTTGACAGAGACACAGAATCACACGCACGTGCTTTAACAAACACAAGAAACAACGTTGCAATTAACTACCTATTTCGGGTAAGCCATACAGTAATTTATACCTAAAATATGCTGTAGATATTTCAGCTGTAGATTCTTGCTTTGTAGCTGAAGTTGGGCATCCTATGAAAGAGGAGAAAAGTCCTTCGTCCCATCAGCTTTCGTCCATTCCTAGCAGAGAAACTGCATCAGTAAGTCATTCATTCATATATTGCTGGATAGAAGCAGATGAACAGACTAATGTGGCCCAATCATATTGGTTAAACTGTCAAAACCTAGCAGGCTCGCTAGAACTAGCCGAAAATAGAGGTAATTCCTGCCTGCGAGTCTGTGGTTCCTATTTTTTTAGTTTGAACTCGTTCAAACTTGTCTTTAAGCTAAAATGCCAACGCTTGTACATCGACAAATGAATCATAATAAAACGTGGTTTTGAAATGTAATTCCATATGGTTCTAAACAGCGACCGTGTGACCTCGACCCATCTCATTTTTTCAATGAACTAATCGGGTGAGATCCACGTGAGCTGCACGTTTGAATGGGCGCCACATCCTCTAAGGCCCCCGTGTAAGGACAGTGCAAGCCCAAGAATCAAATCTCTGAAATAAGCCACTATCTTTTGCAAACCGGCATCCTCACGCAGTAATCACATTCGCCTTTCCATGTACTTTATTCTAGCAGCATAACATGAGTACTGCTAGATACTTTGTGAGCAACAATGCTATACGACATCATGTGTTTTCGGGTTTTATGACCTGATTAAAATACACCCTTGAGCGTTATATCCTATATATGCCAATTAACATATGATATATTTGTTTACACTGATCTTGTTAACATGATATTGCAGTAATAAAACTATATTTATTTTATTACCATCATATGCTGGTTGGTTTTGAATCAGAAAGTAAGTTTGAACTGCACAGCCGTCAAACAGTAAAAAAACTGTTTCACCCAGCATCAAAGTCTACATCGACCTATCGTCTGACAGTAACGCAGATCTATAAAAATCCGGAAAATATTAGACGATTGCCTGCGTTACTCATTCGCGCAAACCAATTTCGAGCTTTAAACATTTTTCGGCGGTTTACTTTAGGATGGACGGCAGGAGTCAACCTACGCAAGCTTGGATAATGACAGAGACACGAACGAATATGAATCACTTGAACAAAGAAGGAAAGTCAAGCCCAAGAAAAAGTCTAGACTCTAGATTGTTCCAGGACGCGTGATATTTACAGTGAAACAGTAACATGACACGAAAGGGTTATTCACTCACGCACGCGAGATACTGCTACACCAATTTCTGTATCTAGCTTATTTAGTTAATTAGTTTTGTTTTAAAGCCGTAATAACCGAGTGTAAACAAAGGATGTTCGCATATGGAATAGCCTAAATGTTGCATTAACGATCCGGTTCCATACGAAGTAGACACCGTTAAAATCAATTGGCCTAATATTAAATAATCACTTACATGGCTTGTTACATTGCACATTGTACGTAATGCGGTTACGGTGACCGAATGGTTAGTAGGCCTACGCTCGGTGTGTAACGCGAAGAGTACGGTTTCGAGCTTCCTACACTGAGGCGGTTACTGGGTTACAGTGTAGGGATTGTGAGAAAGGCCTTCACGCACATTTACTCTGCGCTATCGAAGCTCTTTCCTGTGGTCGAGTGGCACATACAAAGTGTTGAAGTAGGGGTTTTCACTACTTTGCAGTAAAGTCAGTCCTGATATTTTGGAACGTCTGACATTATTGTTCTTTGTAAAGATGTCAGTAGTAGTCGGCGAAAGTTAACTTATGAATGAGTCATTTTAGCGTTTGGTTCAACTTAGCGACATGGTTGTTTGCATCTATAAAAGATGTTTTGACTCAAGAATCCTTAGGAGTTTATTTAAAAGGCGCTAAATAAATAAATGATTTCATCATTCTGTTAAGCAGTCTGCTGCTAAGAAGTATTGCGCTGAGGTTTTAACGGCGCACGGAGTTGCTGCTATGCTATGAATGAACCTCAACACAATTTCACAGATCATACCGTCTAAGCATTGATAATCAAGATGTTCTTCGCCTCGGATTCCGATTTACTGACTTATCGGGCTTTAACGTATTTTAAGTAAAAGTTAATGTTAATAAATAAAGTCAGTGTTTAAATAAATATTTAAATAAATAAAGATCACTCGTTTGATTCTCTTTGTCACGATTCACTTTCTGTCTTGAGGTTAACATTTGTTTTCTCGCCTTCTGTGTTCGCGTCGTTTCGTCACGCAGACCGACTTATCTGTGTTTGGCACCGCCACGTTGCGATGTGCCAAACTGGGGCGAGCATTAGCCTGTCGGATGCGTGCTTGAATGTCAATCCAGAAGTCTGAGTTTTAAATCTCCCCAGGGCAGAAAAAGGTTTAGAGATTTCTGGTCAACTTCAGCCCCATAGCGTTGTTAGCTATATGAAATGAGTATACTGAGTTGTTATTGCTCTCTCTTGCCGCTTGTTTTTTTCCACTGTTGGTGGGTAGAACAAGCTGTAATGGACAGCACTGACGACACGCCCTCATACGCTGAGGCTAAGAAAAATGAAGTCGCTAACAGCTTGTAACATGGCTGGTTTTCGGCGTTAGCTTAAAGGACTGATCTTCCTCTTCTTGCCTTAAGACAATATCCCCTGAGCCTAGTTTTCAAACCGTCACAATGGCGAGTAATATGGGAGGCCCTGCTGATGTTTGTTTAAAATTTCGCTACATAAATGTGAGATCACTTTACATTGCGTTACACTTCTGTACATTACAGAAAGTTACTATTACTTTAGTTTTGCCAATGACTCCTTTTCCGACATTACGCACTTCTAAAAATTTCAATACAGCTACTCTTACATTTATCAATATTCTTATGGTCAACACAGTAAAATGTGGCATCTGATTATGATCTAATCTAATCTTTTCTGATCTGAGGTGATTTGATCTTGAGATATCTGTGTCACCGCCGTCGTAATACACAGGCATCAATCGATTGGGACTCGCCTCTTAGAAGCAAAACTGCATTCTGAAATCACGATCCTTTGGACAGAACTAGTCAAGATCCTTGATGCTACGGAGTCAAGAAGAAAATCTACGGAAGATAAGTAATCCGAAAAAGATGGGGACTTCAACCTGACCTAAACGACATCACAGAACCTAAATAGAACAGACAGGATCTGGTATCTAATTATAGAGCAATCGAGAAAATCCTAAAACCCAATGTTGTAACAAGATCACTTTCTGTCTCACATCAGTTGCTTTTCGTATCCTGTCACGACTTTACAGCCTGTTTCAGGCCTCTGAAGTTGTCTAGACGTCTAAATCACATTTCAAATTATGCTGATAATTCTGAGGAAAATTCGATACAAGCCCTACGAACTATACCCGTAAGCATTTCTCATAAGAAATCGAATACGTTTATGCTGTTAAATCAGATATGGACTTAGAGCCAAAGTGTTTCATTAGTATGAATCTTTAAAGTCCGGGTTTTGATGATCGGAAAACTCTAATACTTTCTAAAACGCAAAGCATTTTAAGCGTTGTGCATCAGCTTATTCGTGAGGTTTCCGTTAAATGAGAGGGGTAGCCAAGAGGTATCGTATGAAGAACAAGATCCGGTTGCCAGAAGACCAGAGAGGAACAGATGGAGACAGAGGAGCTGTGAGTGTGAGCTCTGTTTGGGTTGGCAGAAATGGGAAAACAGCGTTTCGGGGACTATGAAAAGCACGAAGTTGATATAACGTCGCATGGCTTCTGACTAAACCGCATTTTCATAAAATAGCACGGCATGCGGATGTAACCTATACTCTCACTCTTAGTAACCGATACTATTCTGCATTTTCATAAAATAACACGGCATGCGGATATAGCCTACACTCTCACTCTTAGTAACCGATACTTTTCTGCAATAATGGATGAGGAAGTTGGGCCGAGTTATTAACCTTGATCTATATTTATGTTGTTTTTACTGATATACTGACCGTTCAGCAGCTAAGTATAACTAAGCATCACTAAGACCTACAGCCAGAGTCGCACAGTTTGCCATTGCATGCAAATGTTACAACGAAATGAAGGGGAAAATCGTGAAGTTCCAAGAGTGTGTGATGGATTAGAAGGGAATCTGAATTTGTGGACATCTGTAGGCTGGAGAATTAGTACAAAAAACTCAAGATTGCCATACAGAGAATATAGTTTGTTTGAAGTCTAATTGATTGGGATTACTGCATATTGTTAAATATCCGTTCTCGCGTTTGTCAAAACCTCTCTATATATGCAGATATAAAACACTCATAATCAATTTATAATATTTCTCAGAAGATGGAGTTCTTTGTGATCGCAGTTCTACTTACCGTTACAGGTAAAATCCACGAAATCAATTAATCAGAGAGCGTAAGTAAGTAAGTAACTAAGCACCTAATAAGCGTTATATATGTGTGTGCACGTTTGCCTTCAGAAAGAAGTAAAGAAAGAAACTTTGATGTAACGCAAACAGCAAAGTAGAAATGTCTAGAATTTTGGTCTGTCGAGAAATTCAGCAAAGTGAATTAAGCAAAGTGTTAATAATTTAGCTTTTAATAACTGCTTCCTTGATGTCGAGTCAAGTTCCGACAGTCTTACATTTCCTAGTTAAAGCAAACTGATTAAATCGTTAAAGTAATCTAATCTGATTCAGGTCAACCTCAGAGCTAAGTTAATTTTGTCGCGACGCTATACTAACGCACAACAGAACAATAACATGATACAATGGAATAATAGATGCTCTATGCTCTGAGCGAAAGCGAAAGGTCGCCCGAATTCCAGTTTGAAATTCCACAGATCAGTCCGTGCGTTTGGTCCAAATGCCAGTGATATAAACATAAAATGCTAAATATTCTGCATTTAATTAGTGCCTCTATTTAATGACTAGGCACCAATCGATGGCACTGAGCAGCTGTGAAGGAAGGTCTTTGCTGAAGGTTCCTACACAGTAACCGTAGCAGAGGAGGCTCAAACCGCGTTTTAAGTAGCGTGCCTGATCCGATAGGGTACGGTCTCCCACAATAACCTACCATGCCCCACAATAGGCTACTCTGCCCCATATTAACATATCACGACTATGTTATTACGCTAAGCTTCCCCTACTCATAAAACTACTTCATAATTCTATTACAGATATTGCTCTCCTGACTAAGACAGTGTGACTTAACTTTTAGGTGCTCAGCAAAATCAGGTGGAAGGACCTCAAAACACTTTGAGCATTGTTGGTTCAAATGTTACTTTGAAATGTTCACCTCCATCCGGAAACTGTAGAGGTGTCGACTGGCAGAAATCTATTCCTCAAACCAACCCAGAGACTGTTTTCAGTGATCGCAATGGAATGCTTCTTGCTTATAGAGATCGATACAGTGTCGACAATTCATCCGGTTGTGATTTCGTTATTAACGACGTTAAACTGACGGACGCAGGACGCTTCACTTGTAGAGTTTTCATTTCACCAAGTACAGTTGAAAGAAGTGCATTTCTTATTATATTGAGTAAGTTGTTATTATTTCAGCCGATTCTGTGGTGAGAATGATTTTAAAAAAACTTAAACAGACAGAACTGTTAGATGTGGACTTCTTAAACTCTGTTTTATATAGAGCCTTAGTGACAATGGCAGACAGGTTTTTTGCATACCGGTATTCAGGTAATAATCCAAACTGCCTTATCTTGTCGTCATTCTAACCAATGCCAAGCAAAGTTATGCTAACTAATGCATACTAAAGTACTTATACGCAGGAACAACTTTTCAACTGGTTGGTTGCAATCTTTATAGCTATGTTACACCTTTAATATTTGTGGTTACATAATCGGTGGGACCAGAACTGGTCCAAAAAGTTGTGAAGCTTATCAATTGACGACGAACTGTCGAAGTGTCAATCGATCGGGCTTTTAACAATCGACTTACCCGATATGCAGCGCACCTTTAACTAGAGAAAATTATTACTTCGGCATTTATTAAGCGACACCACCTGATGACTAACCATCAGTCGATGGAGCTGAGCAACTCTGAGTGATGGACTTGCTAAAGGTCAATACATAGTAACCGTTTGAGGGGAGAAGGCTTGAATCCCTACACTCTACGTTACAGGCCGAACACCATCTAATCTAATAATCTAATAACTTCCATCGCGACGTCACAATAAAGCCCAAGTCATCAGTCAATGGTCGCTTCAAATGAAATCGAAATCAAAAATCAGAATCCGTTTGAGAAGCCAGGTTGAATCAGATAATTCAGAAAAACCAGAAGATAGGCTACAGTGGGTAAGCAAGTTGAAAGGATTGAATCTGTAGTTCAGACCTGAATGACATTAAAAATATGAAACAACGAACTGGGCTCCATCCAATCGGCTAGTGATAAGAAACCGTCTTTGATTTTTGTATGTCTCATTAAATAAATGAAAAATTCAATGACAGCAGTATTTTAATTGTCGACATATAGTTTCGTACACGTACAAATCTTTCAGCGAAAGTTGTAACTCTATCTAGTACACAATAGGCCATTGCTACAAAATCTATTTGCGCTTTCCTTAATAATACGTCTGCGACTCCTTTATATAGGCATTCCACTGCCACCATAGCAGATCCAGAAAACTGGTCTTGACTTGCTTATGACTCATCGCAACGCAAGCTCGAAATTTTCCCCGCGAGCACCCACGTGATGCGCCAGCCAATGTGACTCCACTTCCAGTTTCGATACATGGAAACCAGACTCCCCATTTACAGCAAGCACGTGATTAACGCGTGCTCAAACAAGTCAACAACCCCATGTCAGATTGATGTGACGTAATGGAAAATTCCGCAGCGCGCTTCACAGCTAATCAAAAACAAGTCAACAACCCAATGATTCATCGGTGTGACGTAGTGGATAATGCAAATAAAACGCGCGCTTAAAATCTGCTTACTCATTAGCATAAAAATAATTCATTCAAATCCTATGGTCATTAGCTTTAAAAATTATGACCCAGTAAAGAGAAAAGAGAATATTCACAGAAAAGAGAAGCATGAAAATGTGAAGTGGAGCACGCTCATATTGAAAGTAGATTTTCACTGCATTAAATGTATTAAACATTTAACCTATTGAATGTATTCATGAATGCACTGACATGTCGTAGAGCACGGTAGCCGATTGGATAGAGCTCTTGGCTTGTAACACGCAGAGCACGGGTTCCAGCCTTTTCCATATAGGCGATTACTGCGTAGGAATCTTCAGCAAGTCCTTCACTCATATTTGCTCAGCGCGAAAGATTGATGTTTATACATTAGATAGTGGCGCTTAATAAATGCAGAAATAATTCCTAGACTACGACCCGACAGTGAACCAGACCCGTTCTTGCTTAGCTTGCTGACTTGATTTTTTTGGGAAATTGGCGGGAAAAAAACTAATGTTTCTAGCACAGTTTATTAGTTGTGCTGAGCTTTGGGTCCAATGTTTCTGTATAGAGACTCTACCCAAATGTGTTATTAATGCGTCTCTGAATGGCGTAGTGGAAGGAGATGGAGTGCATTTGACATGTGAGGTGACACACAATGGAACACACAATGCATATATGCTGTGGAAAGACGTAAAAGATGCTTCGGCTGCTGAGGAAAATGGAGACACCATAAGTCGATCTTTCTCTGTTGTTGCTTCAACTACCGAGGTTCAATCATTCACTTGTGTCACTTCTTTTCCAGTAAATGATGGCAGAGCAAATATTATAGGTCTGGCTTCAAATGTTCCAACTACCTCTTGTGAAACACCTGTCATCAAAGTTCTCTGTAAGTATTTTGTTCTGTGATGTTGACATCCATTGAGAATGTCCTTTTGTTTGTTGTTTTTAAAAAGTATTTATTAGCCGAGGCCGTTGGTAAACATCATGACAGTTGACAAATTGCTTGCCTTGCTATTGACATATATATCAGATAGATTTGATAGGTGTTCAGTGGTTTTTCTGCCTTAAATTTAATTGCAAATATAAAGCTTCATTGCACAAAACACTATATGAAATAAACAACAACACAGTACAAACACAGTATGTTAGTCCCAGTACATTTTTAAGTTTAGCAACACAGGTCAGTATTTTCGCATGATCAACAACTATCAGAAATGAATTCTTCACTTCATTAATATACATAACTAAGCAAACATCTATAGGAGAAAACGGTTAACTAAGAATGAACACAATATGCATACTTATGTATCCCTATGTCATCCACATGGGTTTTCATAAAATCTCCTCTTTCAACTCACTTCATAATAGCCATTACAATGTCTTCCCCTCACTGTTTCTATCCTTTGTTAAAACTCTGTTTCAGATCCAGTTAGGAATGTTATTTTGTCGCCATCACTTTCTGATAATTCTTCTGCATCCACCTTTATATGTATGGCAAGGGGCCGTCCTCCTCCAGTTTTCAAATGGCAGGTACGCGAAATGGAAAACGAAAGTACATGGATGGATATTCCTAATCAGAAGAGCAGTGAATTTTCTGTGAGCAGTGACAGTTACTGGCGATACAGGTGTGTTGCAATGAATGTCGTGGGAGGCAAAAGTTACAGTGCAACTTCTCACGAGTTCAAGGTTGACTGTGCAGGTATTGTTATGTATTTGGCATTTGGTATTTAATTCCTCTGCTTTATTTAACATATTTGCAATGTCAATGCAATCGTGAACATGCTCCTTTCGCCTTGGACTCCTAGACAACTATTTCATTACTGAAACCTAGCGTTTTAATCCTGACCATCACACACACACAATGGACACTGTTGAGTCAACGTTGTCCAACAATTGTCCCAAATTGTGTACTGGCTGGGATAACACTGGGCAAAGACGCCAACGTGCTTAAACAAAATCCTTTATGCTGTGTGATAAAAAACTATTTGCCTAAACAGTAAGGTAGCGCATTTTAGGGCATCTCAGTGTTACTTAGCATTTTCAATCTCCCTTAACCATCATACATATCTTCATACGATGCAACTTCATATCGCTCTCCTGGACTGTTGCATTCTTACGATACTACGTTGCTACTACAGCCTTAGCTCAAGTCAATTGTGGATCAAATGTTTTCAGTTGCTACGTCCCAGGCATTTGAAATCGTCTACCACAAAACTTTCCAACTTCCTATCTTGACCTGCAACATGACCTTCTTGCCCTACCTCTGCCTCTGTTTCGCCAGCGATTGAATACCATTCTGTTTGAGCGTGGTCTTCTGTGTGTCTGGTCGGGTGCACTTCTGAGTAGTTTTCTTGAAGCTGTGCTATGTAATGTGGAATATGATTACAATTTTAATCACTTGCAAAGACTCACTAGTTTACTGATGCTTATGCATGACTCGCTCTTGATCCATTGCGAACTATCATCAGCGCCTAAGATTCATTAACTGAATGCTAACGTAATGAGTGTTTTCAATTATTAATTAGAAAGACAAGTTCATTCGCAAGTGCCCAATCAAAGCAAGACAGGAAGCGAAACTATGTTGGGTAAGTTTCGCTGTCAGTCGTAGTGAAGAAAGGCCAGTACATTCAGCTGATATCATGTTTTGAAAAAATGTCTTTTGCAATTAGGTTCTGACTGCATTCGGATCGTACATCATTTCACGTTTCCACATTTCGTTTCATCCTTTATGTAGATAGGTCATCCAGTGTCAAAGCTGATAAGCTTCCCAAGGTCTCATATTTTCCGTCAATAAGTTAAGCTATTCAATATACTTTCGAGTAATACATGGCCTGAGAAATCTGTTTCATCGTTTGATCGTCTGTGCATTACCTTATTTATTTATATAAATCCGTTCTTTGTACTTGTTACTTATGTGTTGAGAAAACCCAAACCGCTTCATGTTGTGCAATTCCACTTGCACGGTTGTTTACGACGAATTTTTCTTGGGAATCGCCTTTGGAACCGGAATTCTGGCTACCATCTTATTGGCATCCATTATCTTTGCCAGCTTGGTCAGACTCGGATACCTAAAGTTTCATCGGAAACCAGCTAATCAACTTCGCGGTAAGAAATCCGTTCACAAAGACAGAGACACACAGAGCCACCGAATCACACGTACTTGAACAAACACAAGATACAATGTCACAATTAATTGCCTACATCGTTAAAGCTATGCACTAATTCATATCTATAATATGCTATAGGTATTGCAGCTTTAGATTCTTCCTTTGTAGCTGATGTTGTGCATGCTATGAAACAGGAGAAAAGTTCATCGTCCCATCAACTTTCGTCAATTCCTGGCAGAGAAAATGCACCAGTAAGTCATATACAATTGTACTGCTGGATAGAAGCAGATAGGCACACGCTGTTGCGGCCCAAGAACATTATGTCTGGCACAACGATGCCAACACTGTCGACAGTGGTTAAACTGTCAAAACCCGCCAGGCTCGTTAGACCTATAGTAGCGATAATGTAATTCCCGCCTTTGAGTCGGTGATTCTTAATTTTTGCCTTGAATTCATTTAAATTAAACTTGTCTCTTAGCTAAAATGGCAACATATTTACATCGAGAGATGAATCATAATATAATATACTAAAGAAACACAAATGCACACGGTTCTGCTCGTTTTTTCAATGGGTGAGATCCTTCACCACTGCTGCCTGTTTCAGTGGGAGCCAGGCCTTCTAAGGTTTCCGTGTACGGACCGTTCTGGCTCGAGAATCAAATCTCTGAAATAAGCCACTCTCGATAGGCGAACCTGCATTTTCCAGCACAAATTATATTCTGCTTTCCAAGTATTTTATCCTAGAATAAAATCACGAGTGATGTCTCTGTGAGCAACAACTGGTTTTATGAACTGATTAAAAATACACCCTTGTGCACAATATTTATGCCGATTGTAGGATCTATTTCCTTTCGCTAACATCTCAAATACTTGTTTATATTATCTCGTTAACAGAACATTGCAGTCATCAGACTATGTTTATTTTTTCATCATATGCTGGTTGGTTCTCAGATTAGAATCAGGAAGTAAGTTTAAATTGTACAGCCGTTCAACAATAGATTCTGTTTCACCCAGCAGCAAAGTCCACAGCAACCTATCAACTGACAGTATCGCAGTTCTGCAGTAATCCGGAAAATATTGGACCATTGTCTAGCTTATTCATTCGTGCAAATCAATCTAGAACTATAACATTTTGATTTGCGTTTTATTTTAGGATGGACAACAGGAATCAGCCTACGCAAGTTTGGGGAATGATAAAGACACGAACGAATACGAATTGCTTGAACATAGAAGGAACGTCAAGCCCAAGAAAACGTCCAGACCTTAGATTGTTCCAGCACGCGTGAAATTTACAGTCCATAAGTGACAATTAGTAGTATGATACGAAACGGTTATTCACTCACGCACGCGAGATATTGCTACACCATTTTGCGTGTCTAACTTGTTTAGTCAATTTTTTAAAGCTGTAATAACCGAGTGTAAACAAAGCATGTTCTCATGTGGACTAACCTAAATATTGCCTTGACGATCCGGTTGCATAAGAAGTAGACATCGTTACATGCAATTGACCTAATCTTTCTTTCTGACTTTATGTGAACGAGAAGAGGCAAATTCGCCAGTTTTTTTATTGCAAATAGGTAAATTTCAGAATCTCACTATCCTGGTCACAAAAAGCAAAGTTTGAAGGGAATAACCTCCATTTTCTATACTTTTGAGGTATAACCAAGTAAGAAATACCAATTGCTACCGAGGAACAAAAATTGTGCTTCACAGCTTATTACATTACAAATTGTACGTAATTGGGGTTAGTATGGCCGATTGGTTAGGGCGCTCGGTCTGAAACGCGTAGAGTAGGGGTTCGAGCCTCCTGCATTGAGACATTGAGAAAGTCCTTCACGTACAATTACTCGGTGCCATCGATGCTGTGTCGTATGATCGTGTGGCACTTCTGAACATTGAAAGCAGGATAATTTTCGGAATTCAGTCGTAGCTACGTTTGTGTGAATAGGGTCTATCACTACTTTGTAATTAAGTCAGTCATGATTTCTTTGTACGTCTTTGTAACGATATCAGTAGTAGTCGGCGAATCTTAACTGATGAATGAATGAGTCATATTAGCTTTTGATGCAACTTAGCAACATAGTTGTCTGCATCCGTAACAGATGTTTTGACTTACGACCTTTCAAGCATGTCTTCAAAAGGCGCTAAATAAATAAATGAATTCATTATTCTGTGAAAGCATTCGAAGGTGTTAAAAAGTTATGCAGTGGCGTTTGAACGGTGGATGAAGTAGCAGCTGATAAGATTAAACAGTAAAACAATGTTGCAGAGATTATTCTCTATACATTAATAAGACATTCTGAGCCTCAGAATCCGATTTACTGGTTTCTCGTTCGTAAGCGTGTTTTAAGTAAAACTTAGGGCTAATCAACAAATTGAGCGTTTTAATAAATCATAAATAAATAAACGTGTGTTACATTTCATCACAGTTGATTAATGTTACGGTAGTTAAGCTACTGGTTTCTAATCCTACAACACTCAAGCCCCCAAATTTCAAAACAGCTACTGTTCACTTAGGACTGAGTTTTATCATTATTCTTATAGTCAACACAGTAAACGGCGCCACCTGATAACGATCTGACCTAATCTGAGCTGATCTCGTCTAATCTTATTTTAGCTTAGCTTATCTGATCTTGAGATATCTCCATCGGCGTTATCGTAATCCATAAGCGTCAATCGATTGGAATCCGCCTCGTAGAAGCAAAACTGAATTCTGAAATCATGATCCTTTGGACAAAACCAGATGAGATCCTTGATGCCACGGAGTCAGGAAGATAAGCAATCCGAAAAAGAAGGGGAGTTCAGCCCTTACGTTAGCGACATCACAGAACCTGTTTAGAAAAGACAGAAACTGGCATCAAATTCCAAAGATGTGGCTCAACAAATAAGAAAACCCTGGATCCCAATAATATTATTGAATTTGTGAATCGATTAATCTTTGGTTATATTTAATCGTGAATTTCGGTGCACTATATTAGCCTGTAGCGTAGTCTAAATATGTATGTAACTGATCTATACAACGTAATGAGTGTGCCCTTGACCGATCTTAATAAAGGCTATTGACTTTACTAACTTATTTATTAGGCAAATGTCTGTTCCATATTAATTATCTATTGTTATCCCTATGACTGCACGGCCTAATTAAGGCCACTGAAGTTGTCTGGAAGCCTAAATTACATTTTACAACCAGTGTATGGCTCTGAAGAAACCGAACACAAGCTCTACGAACTATACCTATGACCATTATTAGAGTTTCTCATTAGAGCTTCAGTAACACTGGACAACAAATTTTTACAAAAGTCATGTTACTGAAATGAAATTAGTCAGTTCTTATCAATTTGTATGTGCTGAACACGAATATGACAGTGAAAATGCCGAATTGGCTCTAGTTTTTTTGTAATCTGAAATGAAGTAATTTTATATTGCACAATGCATGCCAATAGTGATACACTTACAGTTAATATTTGTAAAAACCAGGTCATAGACTAGTTCTTAGATTTTTTTGCCTGTCTCTTGTACAGCTGTTCGGGAGCATCTCTGCGGAGTGTCCAGCAGTAGTCAGCCAACATTGTAGTGGACCATTTTCCCCGGTACCTTTGCTCCATTGTTGCGATATCTTGATGAAAACGTTCGCCATGTTCGTCACTAACCATACCACAGTTGTCAGGGAAGAAATCCAGATGGGAATGAAGGAAATGCATCTTCAGAGACATATTGCAGCGAAATTTCTGGTACTGCTTGAGCATGTCTTCTACTAGTTCCTTGTAGTTTTCTGCCCTAACATTCCCCAGAAAGTCTGTAGACACTAGACGAAAAGCATTCCATGCTTGTTTCGCATCACCCTCCAGCAAGTTGTTGAAGCGGTCATCTTTGAAGAGTTCTCTAATCTGAGGACCCACAAAAACTCCCTCTTTAATCTTTGCTTCGCTGAGTCGAGGGAATTTTTCATGCAGGTATCGGAAAGCTGGCGAAGTGCGGTCCATGGCTTTCACGAAGTTCTTCACCAAACCTAGTTTGATGTGAAGGGGTGGTAGTAGGATTTTGTGAGCCTCGACCAGAGCTGGGTGCTGGATATTCTTCTGTCCAACTGCCATGTTTTGTCTGGGAGTCCATTCCTTCCGCACGTAGTGCAACTCTCTTGCTCGGCTATCCCACTCACACAAGAAACACATATATTTTGTATATCCTTGCTGCAGTCCCATTAAAATGGCAACTACCTTCAAATCACCACACAGGTGCCATTTGTACCTGTTATAGTCAATGGAATGCAGTAGCTGTTTTAGGTTATCGTATGTCTCTTTCATGTGGACAGCATGCGCTACTGGAATAGATGGAAGACGGTTTCCATTGTGCAAAAGCACAGCCTTAAGACTCAGTGTTGAAGAGTCTACAAAGAGTCTCCATTCTTGTGGGTCATGAGTGATCTGTAAGGCATTCATGAGGTCGTCAATATTGGAACAGAATACCAGATTACCTTCCTTCATAAAGAAAGGTTCCAACTGCTGATGGCGCTTTCTATATGAAGTAATTGTGACATCTTCTTCTAGAAGATTCCATTGTTGGAGTCTTGATCCTAGCAATTCTGCCTTGTTTTTGGATAAGTCCAAATCACGAACAAGGTCATTTAGTTCTTCCTGTGTTATTCTGTGTGGGGTTGATGATGCACCACAGTGAAAATCGGGATCACTGCACGCTGACGGACCAGGAGAAGAACATGTCGGCTCACCCTTGTCCTCATCAGATGAATCAAGGAAAATATATTCTGCTGGAGGTTCTGGAATAGGAAGTCCATCACCATGTGGAACTGGTCTCAATGCTGACGGAATGTTTGGGTAGACAATTGTCGACTTCTTTTGCTTCGTTATTCCACCGGAAAGAGGAGGAACCAAGCAGAAGTAACAGTCATCTACGTGGTTGCTTTGCTCTCTCCACACCATGGAAACTGCAAACGGCATTGATGGTCTTTTGCCATTCAACCACTGTGAAAGCTGTGTTGTACATGTAGCACAGCATATATGCGGGGCCCATGGCTTGTCTTGGTCACCAACCTTGCATTCGAAGTAAGCATGATATGCCTTCTTGACTTGGTAAGTGATACTTTTCTTCTGGTTGGCAAATGTCACTTCCCCACAAATGTAACAAAAGTTGTCCACAGTATTTACGCACTTCCGAGGCATTACTGTTCTGTATTGTATCTAAATGGATAAAGTAATAATAGTTTTATAAAACAGTAACTTAAACTGTCTCGCACAAAGTCTGTAATATTGTAAATGCTCAACCGTTCCGACTCGCTTTATATAGTACACTGCTGACGTCATCTTACGTCAGCAGCCGACTGGCTGTAGTTTTACATTGCATCAGAAAATGACGTAATCAACTGTGCATGATGTGTCCATGATAGGATTATGCAATGAGGTGGAATATTACATCATTCTAGACTTATTTAGGATATTGTCGCAGTCCTACTGCATAAATTTACATGGTGAAACATAAAAAATGAACTATATGAAATATTTTCAAAACGAGAGCCAATAAAAAATTTTTATGGTTATATTCGTGTTCAGCACATCAAGATGCTACACATTAGGGCCTTTTCCAGTCAGTAACGATTTCTATGTTGACCAGTGTAATTGATCAAGTCTGATGCTGGTGCTAAGATGGGCTATAGACTTATAGCCTATATGCTTTATTACCCTGCAGCCTATACCGTTCGGGTTTTGAGATGCTAATCTTTAAGCATTTTCCGAATAGCATTTATCTTATCATAATGGTAAACTCTAGAATTCCTAAAGCGCAAAAAATTCACAAAGTCTATGAGGGGGCACCAGCTTATTCACGAGCTCTGCTTTAAGTCAGACGGGTTGTCCTGAGGCACCGCATAAAAAACAAGACCCGGTTGCCAGGAGAACAGAGAGGGAAGGAGACAGAACAGCTATGACGGAAGGCTGTGTTTTGGTTGACAGAAGTGGGAAAACACCGTTAAAAGGCTGTAAAAACACCAAGCTAATGCAATATCGCTAAAGCGCAATTTCAAAATATAACATCAGCAGGCGGACATGCACTGTCACTTTTAGTAACCGATACAGGAACTATTCTGCCACATTAGATGAGGAAGTCGGGCCGAGCTATAAGGCCTGATCTATAATTACGTTGTCCTAACTTAAATACTATCCGTTCAGCCGCCGCTAAGCATATCTCACTGAGATCTGCCGCCTAATTGCACAGTTTGCCAATTTCATCATACAACATCGGCAGGCGGATGTACACAACCTCGCTTTTAGTAACCCATACAGCAACTTTTCTGCCACAAGAGATGACGAAGTAGGGAAGAGCTATTAGGTCTTATCTGTAACTCTGTTTCCCAAAATGATGAACTGTCCGTTCATCAGCTAAATATAACTCATTACAGACGGATTCGTACAGTTTGCCAATTTCATAATACAGCATCGGCAGGCGGATATGCACAATGTCGCTTTTAGTAACCGATACAGTAACTATTCTGCCACAACAGATGAGGAAGTAGAGAAGAGCTATTAGGTCTTTCCATAACTATGTTTTCCTAACTGATAAACTGTCGGTTCAACAGCCAAATAGAACTCACTACAGCCGGATTCGTGTAGTCTGCCATTGCAAGTGTTACAACGAAATGAATGGAGAAACAGTTTACTTACCAAAAATGCGATGGTGCAGAATTGAATCTGAATTTGTGGATATCTGTAGGCTGGAGAATTAGCACAAGAAACTGAAAACCGCCATGCAGAGCAGATAATCACTTTGAAAAACAAATTGAGGAGGATTACTGCATACTGTTAAATACCCGTGTATCTAAATTGCTACTACACAAATATTGTCACATATCTAAACCTCTTTATAGGCTAACGTAAAATAGTCGTTAACTACAGGTCTGATACATCAATTAATACAATTTTTCTGAAGATGGAGCTCTTCATCATTGCAGTCCTCCTTACTGTTGCAGGTAAGATCCATGAAATCGCATAATCAGACAGCTTAAATAGCAACAAGCACCTGATAAGCGTTATATGTGTATATTTGGGGTTATATGTGTATGAGTCTTTAAACCGAAGATATATTAGTAAAGAGTGAAAGAAACTGTGATGCAATGCAAACAGCGGAGTAGATATGGCTAGCTTTTCAGTTTATTGAGACTTCTAGAAAAGTGAATGGGCCTAGAGCAAAGTGCCGATGTGCAAAGTGCAAAGTGCTTTGTATTACTGTTTTCTTAATCTCTGCCTCAAGTTCCGACAGTTAGATTGACAGTCTGATATTTCCTAGTCAAGGCAAAAAATGACTAAATCGCTACAGTAATCTAATTAAATCTAGACTAACCTGAGCTAAGCTAATTCTATAGCGCCACTGTAATTAAAATACACCTTAGAACAACAGAAGCGAAAGGCCACCTGAATTGAAGTTTTAAATTAAACAGATTAAGCCTTGCGCTTGGTACAAATGTAGTGATATGAGCATACAAAGCTAAATTTTAATATCTCTGCATTTATTAAGCGCCACCACGTACTCCTAATGTGACTCGATATGTGTCATGTTCATTTCTGTTTCAGTACAGTTAGATAGCGCCATGCACGAGATGAGGAAGCTAAAAACTTGGTTATTAACTATTATTTTTTAGTTCATGCTTCCGTATAGAGTTAGATCAGTAATTCTATTGAAAAAGTTCCGTCTAACTTAGTCTAATGAATAAGCATCAATCGATGGCCCTGAGCAATTGTGGGTGAAGTATGAGCATAACATTGCTAAGTTAATATGGTGCATGGTAGTCTACTGTGGAGCACAGTAGCCTATACTTGATCAAGGTCCATACACTGTAACTGCCTCAAAGGAGGTCAAACCCGTACTCTCCGAGTTACAAGATTAGCGATCTATCTGACAGTGTACCGTGTCCCACAATAGGATACCAGACCCCAAATGAACATATTACGGTAAGCTATTATGCTGAGCTTCTCCTGCCCATATGGCTATTTTATAATTCTATTACAATATTCTTCTCTTAACTATAATTCTATGACTTGACTTTTAGGCGCTCAGCGAAGTCAAATGGAAGGACCTCAAAACACTCTGAGCATTGTTGGGTCAAAAGTAACCTTGAAATGTTTACCTCCACTTGGAAGCTGTAGTGGGGTCAGCTGGATGCAATCTACTTATCAACCCTACCAAATGCCTGTTTTCTGGGATGGCCATGGAATATACAGCGATTACAGAGATCGATTCAGCGTCAACAATTCATCCGGTTGTGATTTGATTATTAACGACGTTAAACTGAGGGATGCCGGACGCTTCAGGTGTAGGACCTTCATTTCACCAATAGCTTATGAAAAGAGTGCTGATCTTATTATATTGAGTAAGTTATTTTTATTTCAAGTGATTCTATGGTGAGAATATTTTTAAAACACATAAACAGACAGAACTGTTAAAGGTGGATTTCTGAAACCTATGTGTCTGTTGAGCCTCAGTGACAATGGAAAATAGATTAATTACTTATCGAGAATTCAGCTATTCAGGTAATAAACGAATTGATAATTAATAATTATCTGCCATACTTATCAGTCGCTCTCACCAGTGCCAAGTAATGTTATGCTTACTTACATATAATAAGGTAATTATTGCAGTAGCAGCCTTTTGAGTGGTTGGTGTCCAACTTTTAGAACTTTGGTCAAAACCTTACAAAGTTTATCAGCAGTCGACGATCTTTCGTAGTTGTCATTCGATCGGGCTTTGAACTGGATATGTAGCGTAACTCGAGAAAATTATTATTACTGTATTTACTAGACGCCGTTTTTCATGACTAGCCATCAATCGATGGCGCTGAGCAATTGTGAACGAAGGACTTGCGTCAGATGCACACAAAGTAACCGCGCGTTCCTCAATCGTCGACTCATAGTTTATAAAAGTACTTATCTATCAGCGACATTTGTGACTCAATCTATCAGTTCAGTCACACCATTCCCAGCAAGCGTTTGACCATTGTTAGATGGACACATTCAGTAACAGCAAGCACGTGATCACGTGATCAACGCGTGCTCAAACAAGTCAGCAACCCTACGACTCATCGACATCGCGCAATGAAACACTCCGCGTCACGATCCACGGCTAATCACAAACAATTCAACAACCCAATGATTCACTAGCGTGCCGTTTTGGAAAATTTCGATAAACCATTTGACTAATTAGCAAAAAATACGTTATCCACTGTCAAAATTGGTAAGCTTTGACAGCGGATGGCCCATCCATATTCACAGTAAGGAAAAGAAAATTTAATATGAAAGGGTAAAGTGGAGTATGATCAGTATGAAGGTAGATTTTCACAGCAATGGACAAATGTTCAAACATTACATCAGTTGATTGAATTCGTGAATGCACTGGCCTTTCAGAAGCAAAATAGATGATTGGATAGATCGCTTGGCTTGCAACGCGGAAAGTACGGGTTCGAGCCTTTTCCTCTGAGACTGCTACTGTGTAGGAACCTTGAGCAAGTCCTTCACTCACAATTGCTCAGTGTCATCGATTCATGCTCATAGGGATGTATATTGCTCTTATTCTAAATGCCTTAGGGGCGCTTAATAAATGTACATATAATTTCTAGACTACGACCTGGCATTGAAATAGACCTAACATCGTTGCGCTTGCTGACCTGATTTGATTGAGCAATGGCGAATAAAGTAGTCTTTCTAACGCAGTTTCTGTAGTTCTGAGCTTCAGGTCAAATGTTTCTGTGCAGATAAGCAACCCAAATGTTCGATAAATGTATCTATGGATGACATAATGGAAGGAGATGGAGTGCAGTTGACATGTGAGGTGACATACACTGGAATAGGCAACGCATCTTTGCTGTGGAAAAACGTGAAAGATGCTCAGGCAGCGATGGAAAATGGAAAAACCATAAGTCGATCTTTCTCTGTTGTCGCTTTGGCTCCTGAAGTTCCATCATTCACTTGCGTCACTTCGTTTGAAGTTGGTTTTAGAGAGGTTGAAGGTTTGGCTTCAAACATTCCAGCTACTGCTTGTGACACATCTGTCATCAAAGTTCTCTGTAAGTATTATGTTCTCTGATGTTGACTTTCCAGTGAAAATGTCCATTTCTATCAGTTTAAAAAAATGATTAGTAGACAATGCCGTGGGCAAACTTCAAAAACAGCTTTAAAATTACTTGTATCACTGTTCACGTATATACAAGAAAAAATTGATCGGTGTTTATTATATATAAACTCTATTTCGCCACAAAAACTGGCAGCATACAAGCCTACAGAACACAAAAACAAAAACAAAAGTTACACTACAAACTAACTAAGAGAAATACCGTCCATAAACACTAGCACAGAAGTCGCTAGTACTGCAATTTTGCAAAGTACCATAATCTTCACACAGCATCCTTTTCTGTCGTTGCGCAAACAATTTATACAACTCGGTTAATACTATGTTATTACTGTAAGTTAACTTGGACAAGAAGGAATACTGTCTCACATTAATGGCAGCCTGAATCGGCAAACAACCAACATACATGCAAATGTCCCTAAGACAGTGAATGTCATTTACTTTGAAAAGCTTCCAAAATATTCTGTTCCATGCATTTGTCAACCTGGCATACTCACTTTTGGTGAGTGTAACACATTCACATGCAAAGATAGTAGTTATTCATGTTTCTGCTTTGAATTGAACATGAATGCTAAGCTTTATTGCAAAAACACACTTTACAAAATAAACAGAAACGCAGTACAAAAAGAGCTACATAAAAGCCGCTAGTCCCGGCACATTTCGATGTTTAGTAGCAGAAGTCTACATTTCTATTTGATAAACAACTATCAGCAATGAAATTGAAAAATTTATTAACTATACATAACTATGGAAACATCTTTGACTAAGAGAATGAAATTATCTTAGAAGAAAAACAATGCACATCTTTATGTCTTCCTTTTTACTCTTTTTGAAACTTTTCAATCAGTTAAGTCATAACAACGTCTTCACATCGGTGTTCTAAAAACTGTTTCAGATCCAGTTAGAGATGTTACTTTGTTACTATCACTATCTGATTATCTTCCTGGAACCACCATTACTTGTATGGCAAGGGGACATCCTACTCCACGTTTCAAATGGCAGGAATTGGAAAACAATGGTACTTGGATGGACAGTCAGGGTCAATCTAGTAATCAATTTACTGCGAACAATGTCGCTTACAGGCAGTACAGATTTGTTGCAATGAATATCGTGAGAGGCAAGAGTCACTACGCAACTTCTTACGAATTCCAGGTCAATAACAAAGGTACTGTAATATCGGTGAGATTTACTATTCACTCTATTGTTTTGTTTGAGAAGCGTGCATTTTCCTCTTTAAATCTGAATCAAAAATAAATCCTGAATATGCTCATTTTGCGTTTCAGCTCATTGACAACTATTTAATTACTAAAAACCTAACGGTTTCATCCCAGCCTGCACACATATTGACACACTAAGGTTGAACCGACGTTGTCCAGCATTGATCCAAGGTTTGCTCTGGCTGAGATAATTCTGTGCAAAGACGCAGTCGTGCTAAAATAATGCTTCATGCATTTGCTTAAGCAATGAAGCAGCGCCTTTTAGGGCTTCGCAATGTTACGTATGTTACATAACATGCAATGTTACATAATGTAATGTAAACTCTCAGCTTCAACCTTTCCTTATTTTCGTACCTTCTTATCTTCACACCTTTGCAACTCGAAATTGTTTTACCTGATTGCTGCGTTCCTCTGAGAATGGATTGTGACTGGAGCCTCAGCTAACGATAATTATATGAAAACTGCCTTCAGGTGCTGTGTTCCTCGTACAGATATTGTCTACCACAGAAAGGTCCGACTTGTCAACTTGCTATCATGATTTAAAGTTTTTACACTGGCCTTTGCATGACTCGGCCTTGGCCTCTAGCAAGCATTCATCCAAATGTAAGGTTCCGGTTTAGTGAATGAGAGCGTAATAAATGTCTTACATAAGTAATTAAATAATAACAGCGCCAGTTTTTTCGCCAGTGCTAAGCCAAATCATGTCAGAAAGCGAAACAATGTTAGATCAATTTGAATGTCGGGTCGTAGTCTAGAAAGGCCAGTGCATTCGTGAATACAATCAGTTGATTTCATTTATAAATATGTCAAGTGCTATTAAAATATAATTTCATTCGGATCATCATCCATTTCACGTTTTCACATTTCTTTCCTTTTTTTGTGAATACGAGTCAACGAGTTTTCAAAGCTGACAAGCTTCATAAAGAGTCTTGTGTTCCAACCATAATGAGTTACAGTAAACTGTTCAATTTGCTTTTCACTATTAATGTGGCCTGTGAAATCAATTACATCTTTTTCATCGCTTGTGCAATATCTTGTATAGTTATAAAAGTCTGTTCTTCATGCTTGTTACTTATGTGTGGGAAAAAAGCACAAATGCTTCATGGTATGCAATTCACAGATGAAATAACTTCCACTTCTGCTAGTTCCTCGGAAGATCAAGTTGGAATTGACTTTTGGAAACGGCTTTGGAATCGGATTTCTTGCTGCCATCCTACTGGCATCCATAGCCTTTGCCAGCTTGGTCAAACTCGGATACCTGGAATTTCATCGGAGACCAAATAGTCAACCTCGCGGTAATAAATCCTTTGACAAAGATAGAGACACATATAGCCATAGAAACACCCGTACTTAAACAGACACAAGATACATTGTCACAATTAATTGCCTACATCGTGTAAAGCTATGCAGTAATTCATACATAAAATATGCTGCAGATATTTCAGCTATGAATTCTTATTTTATAGCTGATGTTGTGCAGCCTACGATGCAGGAGAAAAGTCCTTCGTCCCATCAACTTTCGTCCATTCTTAGCAGAGAAACTGCATCAGTAAGTCATTTATATACGTACTGTTGGATACAAGCAGATGACAGTCGCTGCTGTATTCCAATCATATTTATTCTGGCACAACAATTCCGCCAGGATCGGCAGTGGTTAAACTGTCAAAACCCGGCAGGCTCGCTAGACCTGGCCCAAATTGAGAAAATTCCTGCCTTTGAGTCGGGGATTCTTATGTTTGGGTTTGTTATCGTTCAAACTTGTTTTTTAGCAAAAATGTCAAACGTATGTACAGCAAGAGAAGATGAATCATAATAAAACATAAAAAATGTAAATGTACACGGTTCTATGAAGCGACCGTATTGCCTTGACCCTGTTCATTTTTCAATGAATTTATTGGGTGAGACCCTTCACCACCGCTGTCCGTTTGAATAGGCGCCACGCCATTCAAGGAGAAGCTACAGTAGACAGATTTCATCTTATATGCACAGCACTATGGGAAGATGGCGAATGGCCAGAGGATTGGGCGGATTCAATTTTTGTACCCATACCAAAGAAAGGAGATGCCAGGCAATGTACAAACTATAGAACAGTGGCCTTGGTCGCACACGCAAGTAAGATTATGCTGAGGATCATTTTGGAAAGAATAAGGAATCAGACGGAAGCAGAAGTGGCGGAAGAACAGACGGGTTTTCGGAAGGCT
Organism: Norana najaformis; assembly: GCA_964023275.1. Classification (NCBI taxonomy): domain Eukaryota; kingdom Metazoa; phylum Annelida; class Clitellata; order Crassiclitellata; family Hormogastridae; genus Norana; species Norana najaformis. The sequence continues at coordinate 2,169,787 of OZ029923.1, read as the reverse complement.
AGAGGGACAAGAGACCAGATAACAAACCTGAGAATTATTATGCAAAAGGCAAATGAACATCAACAACCTCTTTTCATGTGCTTTGTAGACTTCAAAAAAGCTTTTGATTCAATAGCACATGAAACATTATGGACAACAATGATAGAAATGGTATTTCCTGGACACATAATAAAGTTGTTATCCAAGCTGTACAAGAAACAAAACGCAAAGATCAAAGTGGCAGGAACACTATCTGGAGAGTTCAGAGTCAGGAGAGGGGTGAGACAAGGATGCGTGTTGTCTCCAAGTTTATTTAACATTCTGGCGGAGAGGGTAATGAGAGAGGCTTTGGAGGGTTTTGACGGAGGAGTGCAGATAGGGGGAAGGCGGTTGACAAACTTAAGATACGCAGACGACATAGTACTAATAACAGAATCTGAGAAGGAATTACAAACACTGGTTGAAAGATTAGACAGAGCAGGAAGGAAATATGGAATGCGGATTAACACGGATAAAACAAAGGTCATGACAACAGCAGAAACCAGGTGTCAGATCAGCATAGGTCAGGAAACAGTGGAGCAGGTGAATACTTTCATGTACTTGGGCTCGAGGATCGACAGGGACAGCGATTGTGGAGCAGAGATAAGGGTACGACTTGCAAAGGGATATGCAATGGCTACAAATCTTAAAAAAATATGGAAAAGCCATGGCATATCACTGGTAACAAAGATGAGGGTCTTGATGACATTAGTATGGCCGGTGGCACTGTACGGATGTGAGAGTTGGACTTTGAGGAAGGAGGAAGAGAGGAGGATAGAAGCATTCGAGATGAAATGTCTAAGAATGATCATGCAAATATCGTGGATGGAAATGCGGTCAAATGAATGGGTACTGGAAGCGGCTGGAGTAGAGAGGAATCTTTTGAAGACAGTAAGGAAAAGGAAATTGATCTATTTTGGCCACATCATGAGGAAGGAGGGAACATGCATCGAGAAGGAGATAATACAGGGCACAATACCGGGAGGACGGAAAAGAGGAAGACCGAGAATAAACTGGTTGGGCAACATCAGGGCATGGACTGGGCTAACAATGGAGGAGATGCTCAGGCTGGTGGAAGACAGAGGACACTGGAGGAACATTGTGCATGATGCGGCCGAATCTCGGAACGAGGAAGGCTGAGAACAGCAACAGCAGCATTCAAGGTCGCCGTGTACAGACCGTGCTAGCTCGAGATTGAAATCTCGGAAATAAGCCAACATCGTTGTGTTAACTTGCACCTTCAGGCACTAATAATTTTCCGGTGTACAAGTACTTTGTTCTGGAAGAATATCATGATTGCTATTAGCAACTGGTTTTATGATCTGATTAAAATACACCCTTGTGCGCAATATTTATGCGAACTGTAAGATCTATTTCCTTTCATTGCAATCTGATATACATGTTTTTATTAACCAGAACATTGCAGTCATTAGAATATGTTTATTTTTTGCCATTATATGCTGGTTTGTTCTAACACTGGAATCACGAAGTAAGTTTGAACTGCACTGCCGTCCAACAATAGATTCTGTTTCACCCAGCAGCAAAGTCTACATTAACATATTGTCTGAAAGTGTCACAGATCTTAATAATCCGGAAAATATTGGACGATTGTGTACCTTACTAATTCGTGCAAATCAAATTTGAACTAAAAAATATTGATCTGCGTTTTACTTTAGGACGGCCAGCAGGAGTCAGCCTACGCAAGTTTGGGAAATGAGACGAAAGAATATGAATCGCTTGAACAAAGACAGAAAATCAAGCCCATGGAAAGGTCCAAACCTTAAGTTGTTCCAACACGCCTAATATTTAGAATGTTTAAGTCAATGCATGGCATCAATGGTTTATTCACTCCTGCATGAGATATTCTACACCATTTCCTCGTGTAACGTGTTTAGCTAAAAAAATTATTCTAGACATGTAATAACCTAGTGTAAAAAGGATGTTCTCATAGGGAATAGCCTAATTATTGAATTACCGATTTGGTAGTATGCTCAGTAGCCATCATTGCATGCATCTGACCAAATGTTAAATAATCACTTAGATGGCTTATTTCAATACAAATTTACATAATGATAACCATTATTATTATATTAACGGCATTCCATACCTATAACATCTTCGGCCACATGGACTTTTAGGTCTCATTTCTTTGTTGCAATATGCAATTAAACTTAACTACTCACAAATTTGACATTTTTTATTAGTTTGAACTTCTTTCAATATAATCGGCGAAAACATGTGAAGGAGTCCTATTAGCTTTGGTGCAACTGAGCTACATGCTTGTCTGCATTTGTAACATGCTTTGACTCAAGATTCTTTACAGTTCCTTTAAAGACGCTATATAAATAACGATTTCATTATTGTTTTAAAGCAGTCGACTGCTAAGAAGTATTGCACTGAAGTTTGAACGGCGCATGGAGTTGCTGCTGCTTGAATTAAACTTTAAAAGCCTTGCAAGAGAATATTGGTTAAACATTGATAATCAAGACCTTGTTCCCCTCGGAATCCGATTTATTAACTTCTCGAGCGTAAACGTGTGTTTAAGAGAACTCATTATTAATAGATACAGCAAATGTTTAAATGAATACGTATATAATAATCTTTATTAAATTAAATAAATAATGAAATAAATTTATAAATAATTTATCTTGTCACAATTCACTTTATGTCTTCAAGGTTACACTGGTTTCTTCGTCTCTTGGTTTCAGATCTCTATGCTCTGCCACGCAGATAGACTTTTCTGTAGTTGGCAAAGCCACTTTGCAATAGTGTACCTAACTGGGGATCGTGATAGTCTAGCGGTCAAAGGTTTAAATCTCCGCCAGGGCAGAAAAATCTTTCGAGATTTTTGCCCAACTTGCGACTAGCGACAACAGATATGAAATGAATGATTTGACGTGGACTTTGTTGGTGGGAAGAAAAGGCGTCAAGAGAGAGAGAGAGAGAGAGAGAGAGAGAGAGAGAGAGAGAGAGAGACAAAGACAGAGAGGGAGGGAAGAAGGGAGGGAGAGAGAAACAGAAAGATAGAGGGAGAGAGACAGAAAGAGAGAGAGAGAGAAAAGAGAGACAGAGGATTGACAACACGCTCACATACGCTGTGGTTAAGAAAAATTAAGTCGCTAACACTTCATACTCATGTCTCTCGGCGATAGCTTAAGCGACTGCTGTTTTTTGTACCTAACGACATAAGAGAATATCCTCGAAGTCTTGTCTTCAAACCCTCAGACAATGAAAACCATCTCATTCAATGGACGATTGGAGACGTTGTGCGAAAGACGTTAGTGTTGCGCTTTCTTAAAGTAACGCTATATAAATCTCATAATACATTACATTGTGTTACATTTCATTACAGTTAGTTACTGTTACGGCAGTTTAGCAACTCGTTTTTATTCCGGCATTATGCACCTCCCCAAATTGCAATACAGCCACTTTAACTGACGATCTAAGATTCATCATTATTCTTATGGTCAACACAGTAAACGGCGCCACCTGATTATGATCTAATCTAATCTGTTCTGATCTGATCAGATCTTAGCTTAGCTTGTCTGATTTTGAAATATATCTATCGGCGCTATCGTAATGCACAGGCGTTAATCAATTGGGATTGGCCTCTTAGAAGCAAAACTGAATCTTGAATCACGATCCTTTCGACAGAACGAGTCGAGGTCCTTGAGGCCACGGATTCAGGAAGACGGTTTACGGAAGATAAGCAACCCGAGAAGGAAGGGACTTCAACCCTGAACTAAACGACATCTGTAAGAACCTGTATAGAACAGACAGAAACTGGCATCTAGATCTGGTGCTGTGGATCAGCAAATGAGAAAACCCTGGATCCCAAAACTATTAATGAAATTGTTAATCGATTTATCTTTAGTTATGTTTAATCATGTGTTTCTGTATTTGCCCGTAAAATAGTGTAAATATGTATGCAACTGATTTACACAACGTAATGCGTGTGCTCTTGTCAGATGCTAATGAAGGCAATTTACTTACTAACTTGTTTGTTAGGTAAATGTCTGTCTCATATCATTTTGCATATCGTTCCCTTTTATGACTGCACGGCCTGCAATAGGCCTCTGAAGTGGTCTGGTATGTTTAGGAATCTGAGGAATCCGGATACAAGCCTTGCGAATTACACCTATGAGCATTATTAGTGTATCTCATTAGAACTTCAGTAATTGACTTATTTTGATGTTGGTGCCGAATGTGCTATAGGCTTTTAGCCTGAACGCTTAATTATCCAGCAGCCAATACCGTCCGGGTTTTGTGATTCTACACTTTTAACATTTTCTGAAGTGCATTTATTAAATCGTATTATTAAACTCGAACAATTTATAAAGCGCAAAAAAATTCTAAGAGCCTTATTCACGAGGTACCGTATGAAGAACAAAATCCGGCTGTCAGAGGAGCAGAGAGGGTTAGAAGGAGACAGAGGAGCTGTGACGAGGGGCTGTGTTTCGGTTGACAGAAATGGGAAAACACCGTTAAAAGGCTGTAGAAAGCAGCAAGTTAATGCAATTGCAGCGCTTGGATCCTGAATAAAGTGCATTTTCAAAATATTATACACCGTAAGTTTTGGTAACCCATACAGTAGCTATTCTGCCACAAGAGATCAGGAATTCGGGTCGAGTCATTAGGCCTGATGTATAATTATGTTGTGCTAAATGATAAACAGTCAGGTCAACTGCTAAGTACAACTCCGTGAGACCTACAGCAGGATTCGCACAGTTTGCCACTGCAAGTGTTACAACGAAAGGAATGGAGAAAATCGTGCCAAGAATATGATAGTTTGTAAGTGAATTTGGATCTGTTGACATCTGTGGACCGGTGAATGAGTGGAAGAAACTGAAGACCGCCTTATGCGCCATACAGAGCAGACAATCAGTTTGAAGGGAAACTCATGAGGATCACAGCATTGTGTTAAATATTCATCTTACCATGTGTCTAAACCTCGTTATAATATGCTGATATAAAACATTCGTATACAACAGACTTCATACCATCTATACCGTTCTCAGAAGATGGAACTCTTTTTGATCACAGTTCTCTTTACTGTTACAGGTAAAATCCACACATTCGCATTATCAGAGAGTGTAAATAAGTTAGTAAGCACCAAACTGCGTCATGTTAGACTATATGAGCAAAACGATATTACTGTAAGAGAGTTCTTTCCATTGACAGAGAGGACTATTCTGTTGAATTACTGTCTCTTTGAATGCGAATGTCTTTCTGATACAAATGTCTTCCGAACGCGAGTGTTCTTCCGAATACATACAAGGTTGCATGAGGTACATTACGCAGAACGAGAATGTTCGTCTTGGCGATCTTTCAGCTTAGTCTATCCTAAACGATTGTCCACCGACCCAGTCGACTATCTGCCGGTTCTGCATTTCTGAATGCAACGTCACAGACTGAGTTCTGACTTGTAACTGCCCTTTTCTGGCAGACGCTTTCATAAATTTTCTCCAGACGTTTTGTATTCCGGCTGTACTGCTCGTCTTCCTTATCCTTACCGGCATGAACGTTAGATTATCCGTTTTCCTGTATCTACTTTTACCGCACCTCTGGGCTTCTCCGGGCTACAAATTCTGAGGTAACCGTACCTGCTTGCCACTGTGGCGCAACTGTTACTCATCACATTGCTGCTGCGGCAGCTGCTTCGTCGTTGATGCTGCTACCGCTGCTGCTGCTGCTGCTGTTGTTACCTTGGTATTTCTACTCAGGTCCAATCTTTATCAAGAGAGCCCCTGTAACCTAGTTCACTCCGTTCGCTCTATCTATTCGCAGCCTTCTGTATCAGCGGTTTGCCTCAATGGAAGATTTTAAGTTTCTTCTCAGGATAAGTCAAGGCAACATCTGTTAATAACTTTTCACTGCTTGTCTATGCAACTGACCGCTATATATCGAGGCAGCGCTTAAAAAGTCCTGCCTCATATCTTACAGCTGTTGACTTCATCTTTTCCCGTCTATCACTGCGCTCTCCTCCTTCTTTCCTCACAAGTCCAATAACTTCTCTAGTGGCTAGGCCTACTGAGCAGTGTAATATACTACAAGAGCCTATTTACTTCCATCGACTCTCTAATATAACTGAAGAGAGAAACTGTGATTTAATGGAAGCACCACAGTAAATATGACTAAGCTTTCAGCTTACTGAGATATCTAGCAAAGTGAATAATAAAAAGTGCTGATAATTAGCTTTTTCTAACTGCTTCCTTGATATCGGGTCGTGGTTCGACAATTAGACTGGCGGTCTCACTTTTCCTAGCCAAAGCAAAATAACTAAATTGTTACTATTATCTAATCTAATCTAAGCAAACCTAAGCTAAGCTAATTCTTCACCGCCACTATAATAATGCACCGTAGAACAGATTATTCCTTGCATTTGGTCCAAATGCCAGTGATATGACATATAACGGTAAATATTATAATTATTTCTGCATTTATTAAGGGCCACTATCTAATGACTTAGCATAAATCGATGGCGCTGATTAATTGTCAGTGAAAGAGTTGCTCAAGGTCCCTACACAGAAAGCGCCTCAGAGGAGGAAGCGCGAACCACTACTCTCCACGGTACAGGCCAAGCTCTCTGTCTGATAGGCTACCGTGTCCCACAATTGGCTACCTTGCCCCGTATAAACATATTACTCTATGCTATTATGCTGAGCTTCTCCTATCCATAGAGCTACTTCATAATTCTATCACAGATATTGCTGTCTTAACTGTAATATTGTGACTTAACATTTAGTTGCTCAGCAAAGTCAAATGGTTGGACCTCAAAATACTCTGAGCGTTTTGGGGTCAAATGTAACCTTGAAATGTTCAACTCTATCTGGAAACTGCAATGGTGTCGACTGGGAGAAATCTGTTCCTAATGCTAACCCAGAGACTGTTTTCAGTGATCGAGCGGGAATATTGAGCACCTACAGAGATCGGTACAGCATCGACAATTCATCCGGTTGTGATTTAGTTATAAACAACGTTAAACTGAAGGACTCCGGACGCTTCACGTGTAAAGCTATAATTTCACAAGTCTCACATCAAAGGAGTGCTGATCTTACTGTAATAGGTGAGATATCTATATTTCAGGTGATTCTATGTTGCTAATATGTTTACGAATATGGATTTCTTGAAACTATATTTCTGTAGAGCTCCTGTGACAATGGCAAACAGATAATTTTTCGATTATTTTGTAGGACTACTCAGGCAATAGTACAGTCAAGTAGTTCTATGTTGGGCACTAAATGCCATATTCTGTAGTTAATCTAACCAATATCGTGGAAAGGTATTCTTACTACTGCTTACTAGGGTAAATGCTTAGCAGTAAGGCTTTTAAAGGGCTGCTCTAAATTTGTGTAACTACCTCTGCCTTTCATATTTTGGCCGATTCTTTTGTGGAACAATAGTTTCTAAAAATCCTACTCTTCTGCTCTACGTAGTAGATCTACATCTATAATAGTGAAAAGAGGATTTTTGGCTTACATAATAGTTGACTTGGTACATTGATATTTCAGAAATTCTGACCTGATACCCCTTTTCCTCTTATCTCTCTCTCCTCTCCAACCCCAAACACCACCTACCGTAACTGCCACGCTGTCTCTTCGTCTGACTTTTGGATCTTGACTTGGAACCGGACCCTTTTTGCCGATCGATTTTGTTTTGACTGAGCGGCTGTGAATAGGCTGGTCCTCGCGGCGCGGCTTTCGTTGGGCGCTGTAGAAATCTCGGAATTACGATTACGATTACGACCTTGCACGCAACATATTCTGTAAATGAATCTTCTGAATTTCATTCAGTTTGTTACATCAACGATCATATACTGTATACTTTCGCCAAATCTTGTGGACGTTTCCTGGAATTCATGACTTTTCGGTAGCATTTCCAAATTGTAGATTCGTTTTCATATCAAGCTGCTTCCTGCAGAAGTTTTCGTTGGTGTCTTAAATTTAACTTCTCGTAGGCTCCACTGAGGCATGGTAATTAGTTTCCAATGTTTCTTTTTAAGAATTATCGTACTGGTAAACTTGAGATTTCCACAGCGCCCAAAGAAAGCTAAAACGCGGGCAGCAGCTTATTTACAGGCGCTCAATCAAAACAAAGTCGATAGGCAGGAGGTATGTATACATGAATGCATGTAAGTGTCTTCATGTATGTATCTTAACATTTATATAGTACCTATTTTAGCTTCCCAAAGGTGCAAACATAAACATAGTTACAAAAATACTTAAAATTTTAGTTCTAAGTCATATTAAATTATTTATATCTCTATTTAATTAAACATTTTCATCTGAATGAAAAGATCCTTCAAATCCAAAACTTAGAACTATTGTTTGTCGATGCATGAAATTGATAATCGGATATGAATGAGGTTTGTTTCTGTGTAAGCTGTAGCTAACAGGGTGACAATTCACAAATTCCTTATTAAACGATACTATATGATTGCATGTGAGTGAAAATTATTTAACTTCGACTAATACCTTGCCTTGCGATCATTGTATTTGGGATGGTGATTATAAATTATTAATAAAAGTTTATGTTGTTTTAAATATCTTTGATATAATGTGTTTCTAGCGACTCAGCCCAAATGTGCGATATTTTCTTCTGTGAATGACACAATGGAAGGAGATAAAGTGCAATTGAGATGTGAAGTGTTATTCAGTGGAATAGGCACCGCATCGATGCTGTGGAAAGGCGCAGGAGATGCTCCGACTGTTGTGAAATCTGGAAATACCATAGCTCGGTCTTTTTCTGTTCTTGCTTCAGTTCCTGATGTTCCGTCGTTCACCTGTGTCACATTGTTTAAAGTTAGAAACGATGGAACAACATCTTCAGGTTTGGCTTCAAATGTTCCAAGTGCCTCTTGTGAAACACCTGTCATCAAAGTCCTCTGTAAGTATTTGATTGCATGATGTTTACTACATCCAATGAAAATGTCCATTTCTATAATTTTAAATGTTTAGTAGTTAATGCCGTTGGTAAATATCATCACAGTTCTATTGCATCACTGTTCACATAATTACATCAGGCAGTTGATCGGGGTTTATTGGTTCTTCTGCCTTAAATTTAATTGCGAAATTTAAAGCTTTATTGCATAAATACACGAATATAGGACAAAAAGAGCTAAGTTACAGCTAAAGCTAACGACAGTACCAGTAAATAACTATCAAAAAAAATGACCTAGCAACTGCATTAACTACACTTACTGTAACTATGCGAACAGTTTGACTAAGAGCAAAAATTATCTTAAAATAAACATAATATATATCCCTACATCCCTACGTCCTCCTGATGGGTCTTGCTGAAGATTCGACTTTTAACCAACTCTAGGTAAGTCATTACAATGCCTTCACATCACTCAATACATTGTCTTGTAAAATCTGTTTTAGATTCAGTTAGGAATGTTACTTTGTCACCATCACTTTCTTATTATATCGCTGGAACCACCATTACGTGTACGGCAAGAGGAAATCCTCCTCCAGGTTTCAAATGGCAGGTGCGTGATGTGGAAAACGCAGGGACATGGATGGATATTCATAATCAGAACAGCAGTGAATTTTCTGTGAGCAATGACACTTGCAGGCGATACAGGTGTGAGGCAATGAATGTCGTGAGAGGCAAGCGTTACAATGCCACTTCTGATGAGTTCCAGGTTAATCAAGCAGGTACTGTTAAGTATTTGCTTTACTTAAGATTTTTGCTGTTTTTGCTAATATCTTGTGCATATAGAAATCTTCAACATGCTCCTTTTGTGTCACAGGCTCAGACAACTATTTCTTTATTAAAATTTAGCGTTTTATCATAGCCGTCACACACACACAAAGACACATAAACACTCCTCTTCCCCAGATTCTATCCAGATTCGTATTCATCCCCTTATCAATCATTCAGATACAATTCCAAATACCACCCGCCTTAGCCGTCAGATTGCCTGCCTGTATGACTCTTGGAAACGAACCCGTCTTGCCTATCGATCTTGTTTTTGACTGAGCGGTAGTGAATAAGCTGCTATGGGCGCTATAGAAATCTCGAGTTTACGATTATGATTACACACACGCACACACCAGACATTGTTGAATCAACGTTGTCCTACAATTGTCGCAACGTGTGTGCTGGCTGGGATAATACTAGGCAAAGACGCAGTGGTGCTTAGACAACATGCTTTATGCTGTGTATAATATATCTGCCTAAACAGTTAGAGAGCGACTTTTAGGACATCTCAGTTCTCTTTAGCAGAGTGCAATATAAACTCTCAGCTTTAATCGTTCTATATTATCATACATATCTTCAAACATTGCGACTCGATATCGCTTTACTAGACTGCTGTATTCTTCTGACACTGGAATTTTACTAGAGCCTCAGCTCAAGGCAATTGTTAATCAAGTGTTGCTACGTTCTGGGCATTTGAAATCCTCTTGCAGAAAAGGCCATACTTGTCAACTTGCTCTGCAACCTGTGTACTTGTCAACTTGCAATGCAGCCTGCATCATGACCTTCTTGCCCTTTCTCTGCCTCTGTTTCGCCAGCGATTGAACACCATTCCATTTGATCCTGGTCTTGTGTTGTCAAGTCGAGAGTACTTCTGAGAAGTTTTCTTGTAGAGGTCGTATATACATGCACAATTACGATTAGGATTTAATTCACTTATCAAGACTTAATATTTTTACACTGGCCTATGCATGACTCGGTCTTGACCAATGGCGAACTATCATCAGCGCCTAAGATTCAGATTAACCGATTGCGAGAGTAACAAGTGCTTTAATTATTAATTAAGTAGGTAAATCTCAGCGCCACAAAAAACCTGCGCTAGAAAGTCAAGTTTTTTCGCCAGTGCTCAGCCAAATCAAGTCAGAAAGCGAAGCGATGTTGGGTCAGTTTCAGTGTCGGTCGTAGGGTAGAAATGCCAGTGCATTCGTGAATACATTCAGCTGATATTGTGCATTATAAATATCTCTAATGCTATTAAAATCTAACTCAATTCTGATCATACACCAGTTCACATTTACATATTACTTATCTTTCGTTATGTTTATAGGTCGTCTAGTATCAAACTGATTAGCTTCATGAGGTCTCATATTTGCCGTTAATAATAAGTTAAACTGCTCAATATATTTTCGAGTTATATAAATTATATTCCTTCATTTTGATTGTTTGTGCAATATCTTGTAGATTTATATAGATCTCTTTTCGATACTTGTTTCTTATGTGTCGAGAAAACCACAAACGCTTCATGTTCTGCAATTCACAGAAGAATTAACTTCCACTTGCACTTGCTTCTTGACAGCTTACTCTGGAGTTGGCTTTGGAAGCGGCTTTGGAATCGGACTTCTTGCTGCCATCCTGTTGTCATCTATAGCCTTTATGAGCTTCGTCAGATTCGGATACCTAGAGTTTCATCGGAGACCAGTTAATCAGCCTCGCGGTAAGAAAGCCTTTGACAGAGATAGAGACACATAGAACCAGAGAATCACACGTACTTAAACACAAGAAAAAACGTCGCAGTTAACTGCTTACATCGTGTTAAACTATGCCGTAATTTATACATAAAATACGATGTAGATATTGCAACTATATATTCTTGCTTTGTAGCTGATGTTGTGCAGCCTGTTAATCAGGAGAGAAGCTCTTCGTCCCATCAACTTTCGTCCATTCCTGTATCAGTAAGTCATTTGTTTATGTACTACTGGATAGAAGCAGATGCGCAGACGCTCCTGTACCTCAATCGTATTGTGTCAGTCACAACAACCCCAACACAGCCTGCAGTGCTTACATAGGCTTTCAAAACCTGGCAGGCTCGCTAGACCTGGCCAGAAACATCGATAATTCGCGCCTTTGAGTCTGTGATTCTTATTTTTGAACGTGAAATCGTTCAAACTTGTCTTATAGCTAAGATGGCCACGTATGTATTTCGAAGAAGATGAATTATAATAAAACAAAATAAGAAATGTAAATGTACATGGTTCTATAAAGCAACCTTATGGCCTCGACCCTGCTAATTTTTTCATTGAATTTATCGGGTGAGATCCTTCACCAACGCTGCACGTTTTAACGGGCGCTACGCCTTTTTGGGGTCACGTTTACGGAACGTGCTTTCTTCTTCTTCTTCTTTTTCTCTCGTCCGTCAGGCTATGGCCGACGATGAGGTCTGAACGAAATGCCTCCACGCTGTTAAATTGAGGCTCATTTGTTCAGATTTCTAGGTCCTGTAACCAGGTGGTGACCATTCCTCTCCTGGCAGGGTAAGGAAGCCGGTGGGCCCTGGTTGAGCCTCATACGCCCTAGGGTGTCCTTCCAGCACCCGCCTCCTGCGTTGGCCAGCCATTTTCAGAGTTCCTAGCGAACCTGTTCACCACGCGTAACGCCCTAGGTGGTGCTTCAGCCTGAGCCTTCACCACTGATGGCATAGCCTCGCTAGGCGATCTCTTACTTGGCTGTTCACCCTTCCACCGCGTTGAGGTGCAGGTAGGGCTTTGGAAGGGGGAACGTGGTTTGCCCGAGAGCAAAATCTCTGAAAAAGTCACTATTGATATTCGAACTTGCATCTTCAAGAACACTTATTATTCCGCTTTCCAAGTAATTTCTTCTAGAAGAATATCATGAGTATTTTTATACAGAGCAATGCCTCTGTGAGCAACAACTGGTTTTATGAAGTGATTAAAATACACCTATGTGTGCATTAGTTTTTGCAGATTGTAAGATCTATTTCCTTTCGTTACCATCTGATATACTTGTTTATATTATCTCGTTAGCAGAACATTGCAGTCATTGGAACATATTTTGTTACCATCATTTGCTGGTTGGTTCTCACATTAAAATCAGGAAGTAACTTTAAACTGAACAGCCGTCCAACAATAGATTATGTTTCACCTATCACCAAGGTCTACACAAACTATCATCTGTCAGTATTGCAGATCTGTAGTAATCCGAAAAATTTTGGAAGATTGTGTACTTTACTAATTTGTTCGAATCAAGCTCGAAATTTGAAAGCATTGTTCTGCGTTTTATTTTATGATGGACAGCAGGAGTCAGCCTACACAAGTTTGGGAAATGACAGAGACACGAACAAATATGAATCGCTGGAACAAAGACAGAAAGCCAAGCCCAAGAAAAGCTCCACACCTTAGAGATTGTTCCAACGCGCCAAATATTTCTTTTAAGTGTGTCTTAGTCTCAAAGGTTCACTCACTCACGTACGCGAGATACTGCTTCACCAATTTTCGTGTGTAGTTTGTTTAGTTAATTAACTTTATTTTAAATCTGTAAAAACCTAGTGTAAACAAAGGATGGTCTCATAGATAATATATATTGCATTAATCATTTGGTTGTGTGCGAAGTAGACGTCAATAATTGCAATTGACCTATTATTAAATAATCATTTACATAGGTTATTATATTACAATTTGTTCGCAATATGGTTTACGGTAATCGTTTGATTAGGGCTCTCCGACTGTAACGCGAGGTGTAGGGTTCGAGCCTCCTCCACTGAGACGGTTACTGTGTAGAGACCTTGAGAAAGTCATTCATGCGCAATTACTCAGCGCCATCGATGCTCTGTTGTATCGTCGTGTTTGCACTTCTGAACTTTGGAAGCAGGGAAATATTTGATATACAGTCGTAGCTTAATGCAGCGTTTGTGTAGGTAGGTCTACCACTACTTTGTAATGAAGTCAGTCGTAAATTTATTATATGACTGACATGAATGTTCTTTGTAACGATGTCAGTAGTAGTCTAGGAAAGTTAACATATGAATGAGTCATATTGGCTTTTGGTGCAACTTAGCGACATGGTTGTCTACATCTGTAACATGTGTTTTGACTGAGGACCTTTGAGGAGTGTCTCAAAAGACGTTATATAAATAAACGATTTCATTATTCTCTTAAAGCAATCAACTGCCAAGAAGTTATGCGCTGATGTTTGAACGTCGCATCGACTTCCTGTTGATAAGATTTAACCGCAAAACAATTTGACAGAGATTATTTTTGAAACACTGATTGTATTATCAAAACATTCTGCGCCTCAGATTCCGATTTACTGACTTCTTGGGCTTAAACATGTTTTAAATAAAACTTTATGTTGATCAGCAAAGTGAGAGTTTAAATAAATATATAAAAATAAACGTCATTCGTTAATAATTATTCACTTGATCGCGATTCACTTGCTGTCTTGAGGTTAACATTGGTTTCTACTTAGTCGCAGATCTCTCGCTCTGTCACACAGATCGACTTTATTGTGGTTGTCTCTTGAAATAATGTACCTCACTGGGACGGGCAATAGTCTAGTGGTTAGCGTCCTGGAATGTAAATCCATAGGTCTGAGGTTTAAATCTTCCCCAGGACAGAGAAATGTTTCAAGATTTCTGCTTCACTTCGGCCTCCTAGCGATATCAGCTATGAAATGAGTACACTGACTGTACATTGTTGGTGAGAAGAGCAAGCGACAAGGGAGAGAATTGACAACACGCTCTCACACTCTGAGGCTAGAAAAAGTAAGTCGCCAGCACTTCATAACCATATCTCTCGGCGTTAGCCTAAGAGACTGTTCTTTTTTGCCTGATCGCATAAGACAATAATATCCTCTGAGCCTTGTCTTCAAACCCCCACAGGATGAAAATCATTTGTTGAATGGTAGATTGGCGAAGTTCTGTTGATGGCGCTACTAACGTGTTTCTTTAAAGTGGCGCTATCTATATGTCGTCTTACATCACACTGTGTTACACTACTATACAGTTAGTTACAGATACGGTAGATTAGCGACTAGTTTCAGTTCCGACAGTACGCACGTCCCCGATTTCCAACGCTTAAGAGTCAGATATTTATCATTATTCCTTTGATCGAGACGGTAAACGACGCCAGCTGATTACGATCTAATCTAATCTGTTCTGTTCTGATCTGATTTTTAGATATGCTGTATGTGTTTCTACTATCGTAATGCCCTAGGCATCTATTGATTGGGACTCGCCTCTTAGTAGCAAAAGTGCATTCTGAAATCACAATCTTTAGACAGAACCAGTCGAGATCCTTGATGCCACGAAGTCAGAAAGACAATCCGCAATAAAAGCAATAAGATAAGCAAGATAAGCAATCCGAAAAGGAATGGAACTTCAGTCCTGACCTTAACGACAAAAAAGAACCTGTTTAGAACAGATAGAAACGGGCATCAAATTCCTGAACCCTGGATCAGCAAACGAGAAATCCCTGGATCCCAACAATATTATTGAATTTGTGAATCAAGTTATCTTTAGTTATATTTAAATCGTGTATTTCTGTGTATAATATTAGACTATAATATGGTATAAATATCAATGTAAATGATCTTAAAAAACGTGCTCTTGTCAGATGCTAATGAAGGCAACTAACTAACTTACTTACTTACTTATTTGTCAGGCAAAATTCTGGCCAATAGCATTTCAATATCGTTCTCTCTTATGACTGCACGGCCTGCAGTAGGCCTCTGAAGTGGTCTGGAAAAAATTACATTTTAGAACCAATGTTTACGACTCTGAGAAAACCCGATACAAGTCCGACGAACTATATGCTTACCCATAAGAATTATTAATGTTTCTCATTAGTGCTTCAGTAATTGATTTAGTTTGATGGTGGTGTTGAGATGAGTTATGGACTTATAGCCTATATACTTAATGACTCTGCAGCCCATACCGTACTGGTTTTGATGTTCTACTATTTGAACATTTTCTTAAGTGTATTTATCTTATTCATGAGTTCTGCGATAAGTCTTCGGGGATGCCCTGCTGTACCGTATAAAGAACAAGACCCGGTTGTCAGAGGATCAGAGAGAGAGACAGATAGACAGACACACACACAGACACACAGACAAAGACAGAGACAGACGGAGACAGCGGGACAGAGAGAGAGAAACAGAGAGACAGAGACACAGAGAGAGAGAGAGAAAGAGAGCGGGAAGGAGACAGATGAGCTGTGACAGTGGCCTGTGTATGGGTTGAAATGAGTGGGTAAACAGCGTTCAAGGGCTGTAAAATGCACCAGTTGAGTGTAATATCGCTCGGCTTCTGATAAATGTACATTTCCGTAATAAAACATCGGCAGGCGGATTTACACTATCTTTTTATCAAACCATACAGTTACTATTCTGCCACATTAGATGGGGAAGCCTGATCGAGTTCAAAAGAGGCTTGACCTATAATAAAAATAATAAACTATAATGATCTATAATAAACTGTCTCTTCAGCAGCTAAGTACAACTCGTTATATGCTGCAGCCGGATTTGCACAGTTTGCCTCTATTGATGTAACAACGAAAGGAATGGGAAAAAATCGTTAGTACCAGGAATATGGTAGTTTATAATTTATTCTGAATACGGAATCTGTGGACATCGCTGAATGAGTGCAAGAAACTGAGGACCTTCATACAGAACAGATAATCAGTTTTAATAGATGAGGATTACTGCAAATTGTTAACTATCCATGTATCTGAATCTCTATTACATAGATCTTGTCGCGAAGTTCAAACCTCTCTATTGGCTGACGTAAAAACGTAGCATACTACAGGCTTCATACACCCATCTATAACATTCTCAGAAGATGGAGCTCTTCGTGATCGCAGTACTCCTTACTGTTACAGGTAAAATGCATGCATTCCTATTATCAGAGAGGGCCAATATGTAGCATAAATAAGCACTTGACAAACGTTGTATATGTGTGTGTGCTTTTAATCGACAATATTTTAGTAAAGAGAGAAACTGTGATGCACTGCAAACAGCAGAATAGATAAGTTGAGGCTTTCAGTTCAGCAAAGTGAATAAAGCAGTGCTGATGCTTTAGCTTTTTATTACATCATTCTTGATCTCGGGTCGAGTTCCGACAGTTAGACTGGCCGTCTTACACTTACTAGTCAAAACAAAATGATTCGATTGCTACAGTATTCTATCTAATTTTTGCTGACCTGAGCAAAACTAATTCTATAGCGCCGAAATTATAATGCACCATAGAACAGAAGATTGTCTGAGCGAAAGCGAAATGTCACACGAATTCTAGTTTGAAATTCAACAGATCACACCATGCGGTTGATCCAAATGCCAGTGATATGAAAATACAAAGCCAAATATTATAAATTCTGCATTTATTAAGCGCCATTATCTATTGACTAAGCATCAGTCGACGGCGTTGAGCAACTGTCAGTTAAGAACTTGTTCATGGTCCCTGCATACTTAACCTCTCAGAGGAGGCTCGAACCCATACTCTCCAAATTACAAGCCAAGCACTCTGCTAATATCGTGACCCACCATAGGCTACCGTGCCACGCAATGGGCTACCATGCCCACAATGAGCTACCATGCCCATATGAGTACATTACGAAATGCTATTGTGCTAAGATTCTCCTATCCATACTTCCTAATTCAATTAAAGATATTGGTCTAACTGTAATGCTGTCATTTGACTTCAGGTGCTCAGCGAAGTCAACTGGAAGGACCTCAAAATTCTCTGAGCATTGCTGGATCAACTGTAAACTTGAAATGTTCAGCTCCATCTTTAAACTGTAGCTATGTCGACTGGGAGAAATATATTCCTCAAAACAACCTAGAGACTGTTTTCAGTGATCGCCGAGGGGGCATATTTAGCACTTATAGAGATCGCTACAGCGTCGACAATTCATCCGGTTGTGATTTAGTTATTAAAAATGTTAAACCGACGGATGCCGGACGCTTCATATGTAAAGCTATCATTTCACAAACCTCACATGAAAGGAGTGCTCGTCTTACTATATTAGGTGAGATATTCATATTTCAGGTGTTTCTATGGTGCTAATAAGTTTAAAATGCATAAACAGACAGAACCGTTAAATATGGATGGATTGAACCTATGTTTCTGTAAAGCTTCTGCGACAAATGGCAAGCAGATAATTTGCCCGAAAAATTTTAAATAATAGAGTCAAGTAGTTCTATTTTGGGAACTTAATGCCATGCTTCATAGTTACTCTAACCAATATCCTGGGAGGTCTTTCATACTACTGTTTACTAGGGTAAAGGCTTAGCAGTAACGCTTTTATAGAGCTGCTCTGAAATTATGTAACTACGCCTACCTTTTCTTTTTTAGCTTATCCTTTGGTAGATCAAGAGCTGCTAAAAGTATTCCTCTTCTGCCATGCATAGTGGCATCTTCATCTGTAGTAGAGTAAAGAGGATGTTGGCTTACATAATGGCTGACTTGGCGCATTCATATTTCAGAAATACTGACCTTGCACGCGACGAATAAATAAATCTTTTAACATTCATTCGTTTTATTACAACAGCGATCATATATTGTATACTTTCGCCAACTCTTGTGGACGTTTCCTGGAATTCATGCCTTTTCCGTAGCATTTCCAAATTGTAGAGTTGTTTTCATATAAAGCTGCTTCCTGCAGAAGTTTTCGTTGGTGTCTTAGATTTAACTTCTCGTAGGTTCCACTGTGGCATAGTAACTATTTTCCAATGTTTCTTCTTAAGTATAATCGTAATCGTAAACTCGAGATTTCTACAGCGCCCAACGAAAGCTAAGACGCGGGCAGCACATTATTCACAGGCACCCAGTCAAAACAAATTCGAGAGGCAGGAGGTGTATATATATATATATATTCATGTCTAAATGTATGTATCTGAGCATTTATATAGCACCCATTTTAGCCTCACAAATGTGCATACATAAACACAGATGCATAAAATACTTAAAATTTTAGTTCTCAGTCATATTAAATCACTTTTGTCTCTATTTAATTAAACTTTTTCAGATTTAAGCATCGGAATGAAAAGATCCTTCAATCCACAACTTAGAGCTATTGTTTGCTGATGCATGAAATTGATTGATGATCAGTTGTAAATGAAGTTTGCTTCTGTGTAAGCTGTAGCTCACAGGGTGACAATTCACACTTTCCTTATTAAACGATACTCTATGAATGCAGTGTGTTTATCAACTGGCCCCGCTGTTCTCATGACCTTTAATACTGCAAAAAACCGTTGATTCTCATGATTAAACCAGTTATAGCTTTCCTCTTCAATGTCTCAGTTGGAAGTGTCTGACTCTCCCAGATAAGAGTAACTAGGCTGGTCTTAGATTAAATCGGCAGTCTATTATGAGTACAATATTATTAAAATTTGAAGAATACTTAGCTTTGTAATTGGAATGGTGAGTGTAAATTATTAAAGAAAGTATCTGTTGTACGAAACAGTTTTAGCATAATATGTTTTTCTAGAGACTCAACCCAAATGTGCGATATATGCATCTATGGATAACACAGTGGAAGGAGATGAAGTGCAGTTGACATGTGAGGTAACATATAATGGAACAGACAACGCATCGATGCTGTGGAAAGATGTGAAAGATGCTCCGGATGCTGTGGAAAATGGAAAAACCATAAGTCGTTCTCACTCTCTTGTTGCTTCAGTTCCTGAGGTTCCTTCGTTCACTTGTGTCACTTCTTTTCCAGTTGATGATGAAAGAAAATTTGAAGGTTTGGCACCAAATGTTCCAGCTACCCCTTGTGAAACACCTGTCATCAAAGTCCTCTGTAAGTATTTGATTGCATGATGTTGACATCCAGTGAAATTGTCCATTTCTATTATTTTAAATATTTAGTATATAGTGCCTTTTGTAAACATGATAACAGTTCACTTGGAATCACTATTCACATAATTATATTGATTGTGTTAATTGGTTCTTCTGCCTTGAATTTTATAGATCTACATTTGCGTATGATCAACATATATCAGAAATGAACTAATAACTACATTAACTACACTTACTATAACTATGCAAACATTTTGACTAAGAGACAAAAATTATCTTAAAATAAACACAATATATATATATCCATACATCCATATGTTCTCCCTATGAGTATTCCTGAAAACTCGTCTTTTCAATCAGCTTTAGGTAAGGCATTACAATGTCTTCACATCTCTTTATACATTGTATTGCAAAATGTGTTTAAGATTCAGTTAGGAATGTCACTTTGTCACCATCACTTTCTCATTATGCCTCTGGAACCAACATTACGTGTACGGCAACCGGAAATCCTCTTCCAAGTTTCAAGTGGCAGGTACGTGAAATGGAAAACGAAGGAACATGGATGGATATTCATAATCAGAACAGAAGTGAATTTTCTGTGATCAGTGCCACTTGCAGGCGGTACAGATGTCTGGCAATGAATGTCGTTAGAGGCAAGCGTTACAGTGCAACTTCTCAGGAGTTCAATGTAGGTACGTATAATTATGCCTGTAGCTTATTGTAATTCACTCCGCCATTTTATTTGAGATATTTCCTGTTTTTCTAATAGCTGATGTCTACAGAAATCTTGAGCATGCTCCTTTTGCATCGGACGCCTAGACAACTATTTCATTATTTAAACCTGACGGTTACGTCCCAGCCGTCACACACATACACAAGCACTCCTCTTCAGCAGGTCCTATCCTGATTCCTCTTCTTCCCCTTATCAATCCTGCAGATCGAATTCCAAATAACACCCACCGTAGCCGTCAGACTGCCTTCCTGCCTGACTCTTGGATCTTGACCTGTAACCGAATCTGTTGTGCCTATCGTTTTTATTTTTGACTGAACGTTCGTGAATAAGCTGGTTTCCGCGACTTAGCTTTCGTTGAGCGCCATAGAAATCTCGAGTTTTCGATTGTGATTACATACACGTACATATTAGACTGTTGAGTCTTAGACAAAATGCTTTTTAGTATGTAATATAATACAATTGTTTAAACAGTTAGATAGCGCCTTTTAGGATATCTAAGTGTTACTTAACATAATGTAATGTAAAATCTCAGTTTCAATCTGTCTTTATTATATACATATCTTCATACATTATAACTCCATATCGCTCTCCTAGACCGCTGTAGCCTTCTGATAATGGATTGTCACTAAAGCTCAGCTCAAAGCAGATGTGGATCAAATGCCTTCAGTTGCTATGTCCCATGCATTTCGATTCGTCTACCACAAAACTCACCAACTTGCTATAATAACCTGCAGCATGACCTTCTTGCCCTTTCCCTGCCTCTGTTTCGCCAGCGACTGAAGACCATACTATTTGATCGCGTTCTTGTGTTGAGCATTTATGAGAAGTTTTCTTGTAGAGGTTGTATATACATGTGCAATTCCGATTTCGATTTAAATCTCTTATCAAGACTTGTTATTTTATTCTGGTATATGCATGACTAGGTCTTGACCCTTAGCGAACTTTCATCAGCGCCTAAGATTCAGATTAACTCTCTGTGAGCGTATGCATTGAGTGCTTTAAATTATTAATTAGGTAGATAAATCTCAGCGATCACATAAAACCTGCGTTAGAAAGACATGTCTTTTCGCCAATACTCAGCCAAATCAAGTCAGTAAGCGAGAAGATGTCGAATAAGTTTCAATGACAGGTCGTAGTGTTAAAAGGCCAGTGATTTCGTGAATAAAATCACCTGACACTATGTGTTGCAAATATTTCCAGTGATAGATTTGAAATCAAAATCAATTCGGATCATTCACCTTTTACAGATTTATTTTCGGACTTTATGCATTTAGGTAATCCAGTGTCAAAACTGATAAGCTTACAAGGTCTCATATTTGCCGTCAGTAATAAGTTAAACTGTTCAGTATCTTTTCGAGGAATATATGGCTGGTTAATTATATTCCACCCTTTTCATCGTTTGTGCAATACCTCATATATATTTATCTAGATCTGTCCTTTATACTTGTTATTTTGTGTTAAGAAAACCACAAACACTTCCTGTTATGCAATTCACAGATGAATTAACTTCTGCTAGTTCCTCTGAAGATCAAATTGGAGTTGGCATTGGAATCGGCTTTGGAATCGGTCTTCTCGCTGCCATCCTATTGACATCCATGGCCTTAGCCAGCTTGGTCGAACTCGGATGTCTAGAGTTTCATTGGAGACCAGGTAATCAACCTTACGGTGAGAAATCCATTCACAGAGACATAAACACACAGAGCCACAGACAAACACGCACTTACACAAACACAAGATACAATGTCACAATTAATTGTCTACATCGTGTAAAGCTATGCAGTAATTCAAATCTATAATATGCTGTAGGTATTGCATCTATAGATTCTTACTTTGCAGGTAATGTTGTGCAGCATATGAAAGAGGAGAAAAACCCTTCGTCCCATCAACTTTCGTCAATTAATAGCAGAGAAACTGCATTTGTAAGTCATTCATTCATCTATTGCTGGATCGAAGAGAACACTGTTGCGACCCAAAGATATTGTGTCTATAGATGCTGTAACACTGATACGGCAGGAATTGCTTAAACTGTCGAAACCCGGCTGGCTCGCTAAATATAGCCCGGAAATAACAATAACCCACCTTTGAGTCTGATTTCTAATTTCGAACTCGTTCAAACTTGTTTTTTAGCTAACATTTTCATATGTATAGATAGAGAGAAGATGAATCGTAATACACCAACGTAAATATACACTGTATGGCCTCGACCTTGCTAATTTCTGGAATGAATATATTGGGTGAGATCCTTCATCATCGCTGCCCGTTTAAGTTGGCGCTACGCTATTTAAAGTCCCCTTGTACTAGCCGTGCTATTAATATGCAAACCGGCATCCGCACGCACAGAGAATGTTGATCCTCAGATCTGAACCAGGAAGTAAGTTTTAACTGCACAGGAGCACAACAGTAGATAAGCGTTTTATCTCTCGGTAAATTATACGCCTGACAGCAACGCAGATCTGCAGAAATTCGGAAAATATTAGGCGATTGTCTAGTAATTTTCTGAAAATCAATCTCAGACTTTAAATATATTTCTAGGTTTTGTTTTAGGAGGGACAGCAGGTGTCAGCCTACGCAAGTTTGGGAGACGACAGACACACGAACGCTTATGAAACGCTTGAACAATGACAGAAAATCAAGCCCAAGAAAAGTCCAGACCGTAGATTGTTTTAACATATGTGATATTTAGAGCTTCTAAGTGAATATAAGCCCCATGGCACCAAAGTTTATCTATTCCTATACGAGAGATATTATTATACCAATTTCCGTATGTAACTTGTTTATTTAGTAAATAATGAAGACATTCTACGCCCCGGATTTCGATTTACTCCTCGAGCCTTAACGTGTTTTTAATTAAAGTTATTGCTAATAAACAAAGAAAGTGTTTAAATAAATATATTCTTAATAAAAGTTTCTCGTTCATTCTTTTTGTCACAACTCGCTCGAATAGCCTCTTAAGATTTACATTGATTTCTTTGCTTCCTCATCGCAGATCTCTTCTCTCTGCCGCGCAAACCGACTTTTCTGTGGTTGGCACAGTCACTTTGCAATTGAGTATTAATTAAGGAGCGCGATGGTCTAGTGGTTAACGTGCTGCACTCTCAATCCAGTGGTCGGAGGTTTTAATCTCCGCCACGCAGAGAAATATTTCGAGAGTTCTGATCCATTTGTGCCCCCTAGCGATATGAGCTATGAATTTAGTTCATTGACTTTACGCTGTTTCTCAAATCGGTTGCTTATCGTTCTCTGAAGTTCTCTGAAAAATAAATTACACTGTGCAGGAAAATTTTACGAGTGAGAAAACCGGATACAAGCCCCACGACCTATACTGAAGAGCATTATTAGTTTTCTTTCATTATAATGATTGAGTATTTCATTAAGTTGATGCTGGTGTTTAGTTCACTTAGGGTCTCTAGGCTTATAGCAGATATGGGCTTATAGCCTATATGCTTTATTACCCTGAGGCCTGTATAATCCGATTTTTGAGACATTATTTGAAATGCATTTATGAAATCGGTAACTGGAAAATTTTTAAACCGTAAAACATTATAAGCGCTGGGCACCAGCTTATTTACTAGCCTTGCGTCATGTCAAGAGAGACCGTATGAAGATAAAGGCCCGGTCGTCAGGAGACTAGAGAGGGAGAGAAGGAAACAGAGAAGATTTAAAAGTGGGCTGTATTTGTTTTGGCAGAAATGAGAAACCAGCGTTCAGGAGTTGTAAATAGTACCAACTTGCTTGGCTCCTTCTGATTAATGTCCATTGTCATAATATAACCTTGGTAAAGCGGCAGGCAGACGGAAATACACAGTCACTTTAGAAACCCATACTGAAAATATTCTGCCACAATAGTTGAGGAAGTCGGCTTGAGATTGAAAGGCCTTATCTCTAATTACAGTATGTTGTCTTAACTGATGAACATTATGATCAGCAGCTAAGTAGGACCATAACTTAATATAAGCTACAGCCTGAGTCGTACAGTTTGACAGTGCTAGTGTTATACCGAAATGAATGGAGAAATGGTTTTATACCAAGAATGCGATGGTGTTGTTGTGATCCTGAATTTATGAACATCTGTAGGCTGGGGAATGATTAAATGAAGAAACTGAAGACCGCCTTAGACATTAATATTGTTGCGTTTCTAAACATCTCTATAGGCTGAAATAAAACAGTCGTATACAACAGACCTCATAATCCGTAACATTACTCAGGAGATGGAGCTCCTCGTAATCGCAATCCTCCTTACTGTTACAGGTAAAATCCATGCAATCGCATAATCAGAGAGCGTAAATAAATAAGTAAACATCTGACAAGAATTATGTACATGTGGTGTTAAACAGAAACTGTATTAGTAAAGAAAGAAACTGTGATGATTGCAAGAAGCTGAGTGGATATGAGTAGGTTTTAAGTTATTGAGATATCCAGGAAGTGAATAGAGCAAAATGCTGATGCTACAACTTTTAATACTAGCTTCTTTGATTTCGGTTCGAGATCTCACAGTTAGACTGCTATTGTAACATTTCTTAGTCAAAGCAAAACAACTAAATCGCTACAATAATTAATTTCATCTAGGATGACCTGAGCTAAAATAATTCTATAGCGCCTCTATAATAATGCACCGCAGATCAATAGATTGTCTATATACTGAGCAAAACCGTAAAGTAATTCGAATTTAAGTTTGAAATTCAAAAGATCAACCCTTGCTTTTGGTCAGATGCCAGCGATATGAATATATAAAGCTAAATATTATGATTTTTTCTGCTTTTATTAAGCGCAACTATCTAATGGCTAAGCATCAATCGATTGTTTTGAGTAATCGTGAGTGAAGGACTTGCCTTACAACAGTAATCGTCTCAGAGGAGGATCGAACCAGTAGAATCCGCTTAACAAGTCGAGCTCTCTATCCGACAGGCTACCGTTCACACAATAGGCTACATACCATGCCTCATGAGAACATGGTACGCTATGCTATCATGCTAAGCTTCTCCTACACATAGAACTGTTTTATAATACTTGTATAGATTTTGCTCTTAGCTATAATTCTATGACTTGACTTCTAGGTGCTGAGCAAAGTCAACTCGAAGGACTTCAAAACACTCTGAGCATTGTTGGGTCAAATGTAACCTTGAAATGTTCAACTCCATCTGGAAACTGTAGTGGTGTCGAGTGGGAGAAATATACTCCTGGAATCTTCCCAGAGACTGTTTTCATTGATCACCGGGGAATACTTAACTCTTACAGAGATCGATACAGCGTCGATTATTCATCCGGTTGTGATTTAGTTATTAACAACGTTAAACTGACGGACGCCGGACGCTTCACTTGCAGAGTACTTATTTCACCAAAAGCAGATGAGAGGAAAGCTGATCTTATTATATTGAGTATGTTGTTTTTATTTCAAATGATTCCCTCGTGAGAATTATTTTTAAAAGCATAAAGAGACAGAACTGTTAGCGATGGATTTCTTGAAGCTACTGTATGTTTCTGTTGAGCTTCGGTGACAGAGCAAAACAAATAATTAATTAACCTACCTATTCAGGCAATACTCTTGCCAATTAGTGTTTAGCTTTAAGGCTTTTAAAGGTCTCGTTCCAAATTTTTGTAACTACACTTCTTTTCGTATTTGGCGCATTTAGTACTGGATCAGGATTTGCTAATACATCGTCCTGTTCACATCACCTTATGGTATTTTCATCGATGTTAGTGAAAACAGGATTTGACTTACAAGATAACTGACTTTCCACACTGATTTTACAGAAATACGGACCTTAAACGCATGACTATATTATTATTATTATTATTATTATTATTATTATTATCATCATTATTATTATTATTATTATTATTATTATTATTATTATTATAAGAAGATTTATAAAACTTAATGCACCGCAAAAGCGCTAAATATATATACTTTCGTCAACTCCCATGGAGATTTCCGGGAATGCATGCCTTTTCGATACCAAATTGTAGATTTGTTTTCACATCAAGCATAACTTTTTGTTGAGGTCTTCGATTTAACTTCTCGTAGGTTCCACTGTAGCATAAAACTGTTGTCTATTGTTTGCTCTTAAGTGTAGGTATATATGTATCTATGCATGTACCTGAACATTTAATAGCCTCAAAAGGTGCATACTTAAACAGAAATGCATGAAGCATATTAAAATATCATACCGAATACATTGTCAAGTTATAAAAAAGTTTGTCCATATATAATGAAGCGTTTACAGATTTAAGCATCTGAATTAACACATCCTTGAACGCTAGAACTGAGAGCTAGTGTTTGTTGATACATGAAATTGATGATTAGTAGTAAATCAGGTGTTCTTGTGTGCGAACTGTATCTCTCCAGGGTGACAATTCACACTTTCTTCATTAAATGATGCTCTTAGAATGCGGTGTATTTATCGACTACCATCATTTTTCTTCTTATTACCTTTATAAATGCAAAAACAGTAGATTTTTATGATTTAGAGACTAAGTCATTTATAAGAATAGCTTTACTCTTCTAGGCCTCAGTTGCAAGTGTGTGACTATCCCAGATAAGAGTAACTTGACTGGTCTTAGATTAATTAAGCAGTAGACTGCGAGTACAAAATTATTAAAATTCTACTAATACATGGCTTTGTGTACGTTGTATTTGGAATGATGATTGTAAATGATTAATAAAAGTTTATATTGTTTTAAATATCTTTGATATAATGTGTTCGTAGAGACTCAACCCAAATGTGCGATAAATGCATCTATGAATAACACAATGGAAGGCGATGGAGTGCAGTTGACATGTGAGGTGACATACAATGGAGTAGACAAAGCCTCAATGTCGTGGAAAGATGTGGCAGGTGCTCCGGGTGCTGTGGAAAATGGAAAAACCATACGTCGGTCTTACTATGTTATTGCTTCAGCTCCTGAGGTTCCATTGTTCACTTGTGTCACTTTGTTTGAAATTAAGGATGTTAATCATGAAGGAACAAAAATTATAGGTTTGACTTCAAACGTTCTAGCTACCTTTTGTGAAACATCTGTCATCAAAGTCCTCTGTAAGTATTTCATTGTATAATTGTTCAATATGCCAGTGTGATATTAGCATCTATTTATGTTTTGTTTTCTATTGCTCCATCATTCACTTGTGTCACTTTGAAGTTGTCATATAGCATTGGTTAGAGCTTTGGATACAAACATTCCAAATGCTGCCACAAAGGCTACTGTAAGTGTTTCATTGCATGCTATTGATAACCCGTGAGAATATCAATTCCTGTTCTTCGAAACGGCTCAGTAGAGTGCTATTGATGAATTTCTGGATATTTCAGAAACCCATCAATTTCTGCTTAAATACAGATCAGAAAGGTATGAACAGCGTTTTCTAAGTAACCTACATTAGCCTCTCTTCTGAACTTCCTGACTACAGACCGTGTGTGGATTCGCCTCAAAGCTTGTTTTATAATGGTAGTGCAGACAGTTTCAGATTGGATTAGATTAGCAGTTATGTCAGAATTAAATTTCTATTCTTGAGGTGAGAGTTTGACGTCTTGTCGATGTTTAATCAGTTTGTGATGTTCAATACTGAAACCCAACGGTAGCCAGGCTTGGTTACAACACAACTTTCGTTTATCACAGGCCCCTCGTTCTGCCCCCAGTGCACCATAACCATCACAAGACTATGGTTCTGCAGTGGCTTCCTAGTGAACATAGCCAAGTCATTGAAGTGGCTTCCATTTTACATAACATAAATTTCAACGATAGCATGTGATGTAAATAATTCTCATAGCCTGTAACACAAATTCCAAGACCAATGCAATAACCTAAGTAGCAAGAGTAACATGTAGCGTAAATAGCCCCATAACATGAAACATAAATTCCCACAGTAACGTGTAACATAATAGCAACAGTAACATGTAATGCAAATGGCTGGTATAACATATGACATTAATAGGTATCGTAATGTGTAACTTAACTGGCAGCAGTAACATGCAATACCCCATTAGCCAATAAGACCATCAACTCGTGTTACGAAGCTATATGTGAACCACCAACAGCCAAATAGGATTCTCTTAATAATTGCCTTTTACCACGTTTGGTTAAATGTTAATTTTGAACTTTTACTGCACCATACGGCAATTGATCTGTGCAGTACTACATGCACTATCATAAAACATGCAAACCTTTACTATATTCACTAGCATGCTGGGCTTTGATCAAATGGTTGTGGGTTTAAACCTACTGAGTGGATTATACTGTACGACGCTGGACAAGTTGTTTGCACACACTTCTCTCGCCCTCAGATTAATATTTTCATAACGAGAGTGCATATTAATTGCAACAAATATATAAATAACAAGAAGGACTTTACAGTAAGCGAAGTAAAACATCGAAACGATGCAAAAGGAACTAGATAAGGCTAAAGCTTGTGTTAGACCCAGCCCTATTTCTTGCTTAGCAACAGATGTCAACTTTGATAAACAACTGACAATACGAAACTTTGAAATTTGGTAACAATATTTAGCTACAAGTATACTTGCATAATGGACTAGGAGAAAGAAATCAACTTGGAAGATTCAATCAACACATTTACAGATTGCTATATAATCTTTATGGTTCTACCTGAGCACTCGTTTCCGACTCATTTCAGGTAATTCGTTACAATGTCGTCACATTACTATCTACAATCTCTTGTAAAAATCTGTTTCAGATCCAGTAAGGGATGTTACTTTATCACCATCACTTCCGAATTATTCCCCCGGAATCACCGTTACGTGTATGGCAAGGGCACATCCTCCTCCAAGTTTCAAATGGCAGGTACGGAGAAAGAATAACGATGATTCTTGGATAGATATTCAGAATCCGTCAAGCAATCAATTTCCTGTGGGCATTGTCACTTTCAGGCAGTACAGGTGTGTTGCAATGAATGTCGTGAGAGGCAAAAGTTACAACGCACATTCTCACGAGTTCCAGGTCAACAACAAAGGTATTGTTATATCTGTGGAATTCAGTTTTCTCTCTTCTGTTTTGTTTGAGGTGTTTACTGTTTTTTTTTTTTGTAAACCTGATACAATTATAAATTCTGAACATGCTCATTTTGCGTTCAACTCCTTGACAACTATTTCATTACTAAAAACCTAATGGTTTCATTCCAGCAAGCACACAAATTGGGATACTGTTGAACCGACGTTGTGCAGCATTGCTCCAAGGTTTGTGCTGACTGAGATAATTCTGGGCAAAGACGCAGTCGTGCTTAAATATAAATGTTTTATGCAATTGTTTAAACACTTAAACAGCGCCTTTT
Source organism: Norana najaformis (assembly GCA_964023275.1). Classification (NCBI taxonomy): domain Eukaryota; kingdom Metazoa; phylum Annelida; class Clitellata; order Crassiclitellata; family Hormogastridae; genus Norana; species Norana najaformis. The sequence continues at coordinate 2,140,246 of OZ029923.1, read as the reverse complement.
AGGCCTTCGCAATGTTACGTAACATGATGTAATGTAATGTACATTCTCAGCTTAAATCTTTCCTTATTTTCATACATATCTTCTTACCTTTGCTACTCCATATCGTTTCCATAAACATTTGCGTTCCCCTGACAATGGATTGTTTCTAGAGCCTCAGCTAAAGATAATTGTGGAATAATTGCCTTAAAGTGCTGTATTCCTCGTACAGGTGTTGGACATCACAGAAATGTCCGACTTGTCAACTTGCTATCATGATATAAATTCATTGTAAACACTCAATATCTTATTCTGGCCTTTGCACTTTGCATGACTCGGTCTTGGCCCTAGCATACATTCATCCACGTATCAGATTCAGATTTGCTGAGTGAAAGCGTAATATATGTGCCTTAAATAATTAATTAAATAATAACAGCGCCACACAAAGCCTACGTTAGAAAAACATGTTTATTCGCCAGTGCTCTGCCAAATCAAATCAGAAATCGAAACGATGTTGGATCAAGTTGAATGTCGGAACGTAGTTTAGAAAGTGCAGCGCATTCATGGATACATTCTATTGATTTTATTTGAAAATATGTCCAGTGCTATTAAAATCTACCTTCATTCGGATCATACACCATTTCACTTTTCACATCTCTTTCTTTTTTTGTGAATACGAGTCATCGAGTTTTCAAAGCTGACAAGCTTCACAAGGAGTCATGTGTTCCAGCCATAATGCGTCACAGGAAACTATTCAATATCCTTTTCACTATTCATATGGCTTGTGAAATCAATTACATCTTTTTCGTCGCTTGTGCTTATATATTGATAAAAGTCTGTTCTTCATGCTTGTCGCGTATGTGTTGAAAGATATCGTTGTAATTGGCATTGGAATCGGCTTTGGAATCGGACTTGTCGCTGCCATCCTATTGGCATCCATAACCTTTGCCAGCTTGGCCAGACTCGGATACCTAGAGTTTCATCGGATACCTGCTAATCAGCTTTACGGTGAGAAATCCGTTGATACAGACAGAGACACAAAGAGCCACAGAAACACATGTGCTTACACAAACACAGGATACAGTGTTGCAATTAATTCCCTATATCGTGTAAAGCTATGCAGTAATTCATACCTAAACTATGCTGTTGATGTTACAGCTATATATTCCTACTTTGTAGATGATGTTGCGCAGAACAAAAGTACTTCGTTTCATCAATTTTCGTTCATTCCTAGCACAGAAGCTGCATCAGTAAGTCATTCATTCATCTATTGCTGGACAGAACCAGAAATTGTTCGAGGCCCAGTCATATTGTGTCTGGCACAACAACCCGGACACGGCTGGCAGTGGTTAAACTCTCGACACCCCGCTGGCTCGCTAGATCCGCCCGGAAATAGCGAAAATTGCAGTCATTAGACCATATTTCTTTTCTTACCAGCATTTTCTTGTTGGTGTTGATTTTTGAATCAGGAAGTAAGTTTGAACTATACACGAGCTCTATGGAAGGTAGGTTTTTTACCCCGCAGCGAAGTCTACGTCTGTGAGTAATGCAGATCTGTAGAAATTAGGAAAATCTACCTCACTAATTCGTGTAAATCAAGCTCGAACTATAAAACATTTATGTGCGTTTTGTTTTAGGATGAACAGCAGGAGTCAGAATACACAAATGTTTAAGGTGACAGAAACACGAAGGAATATTACTCGCTCGAACAAAGACAGAAAGTCAAGCCCAAGAAAAGGTCCAGACCTTAGACTGTTCCAACAACCCTGATATTTAAGAATATATTTTTTATGACTAAATGTATGGCTCGAATGGTTCACTCACTACCGTACGAGAGATATTATTATACCAATTTTTGTGTAAAACTTGCCTGTTTAGTAAATTTTATTTTAAATCTGTAACAAACGAGAGTAAACAAAGGATGTGCTCACACAGAAGATCCTACATTTTGCATTAATGATTTGGCTGTGTACGATGCAGATATCATTAAATGAGACTGACCTAATGTTAAATAATCGCTCACATAGCTTATTACATTACAGATTGGGGCAGGATAGCTGATTGATTAAATCGCTTGCTTTGCAACGCGAGAGTACGGGTTCGTTTCTCTTTCCCTGAGACGGCTACTGTGTAGATACCTCGGGCAAATCCTTTCCGTGCAATTGCTGTGCGCTATCTACTTTATGTCACGTGGTCGTTTGAACTGCTGAATTTTTGAAGGAGGGCAATTTCAGATATAGTCGTAGCTTAATGCAAATGTACACATTTTTCTATAGAGACCCGCATGGCCTCGACCTTGCTCACTTCACCAATGCCGCCCGTTTGAATGGGTGCCACGCCATTTACAGTATCTATAACCTCGTTTAGGTAGGCAAATGGGAGTAAATGTAAATGTACACTTTTTCGTAGCGCCTGTATGGCCTCGACCCTGCTCTTTCTTCAACGAATTAATCGGGTGAGATCCTTCACCACCGCTGCCCGTTTGAACGGAAATGCTGCAAATGTATTTAGGATTTGCCATTACTTTGTAAGTCATGACTTTGTGGTACGTTGGACATAAATATCCTTGGTAACGATGTCAGTAGCGGTTTGCTCATGAAACCGAAGAAACTCAGTACGGAGCAGGTGATTTATTTTAACATTAGCTGACAGGAATTACTTCACCTCTTTATGAGGAGTACAGAGAAAGGGTGTTCTTCCATTTCATGTTTAACCTACAGTACTGTCAAATCTAAACTGTAAATGTAGTTTTTGTGAATCGATGTAGTTTTGTTTACATTTTGTCGTGCATGTCTGTCTATTTTATTTGTCCGTGTTATAATCAGAGATTTTCTAGCACATTTACAGATTTTCTCGTCACTGTTTGATGCAGTACCATCATCTGGAAGAGTATTAGAGCACCAGAGTAGATGCAGATAAATGCAGTATTATAACCACATAACGAGATTGGCAGAAATAAATTTGTTAGAAAATTTATTACCACACAACAGAAGAAGAGAAATAAAATGCACCTTTTCGGTATTAAGTAAATGCTACACAGTGGCATAGCAATGCACGTTTATAGCGCACTGGTTTATGCCAAAATGCACATTTTAGTGCACTGGATAATGCTAAATGCACGTTTTTAATTCACTGGTTTATGCTCACGTATAGAAATTATATTTAGTATAATCTATTTACTACGCACAATGCATGTAAGTATCCAGTAATCTGAATTGATGCTTATATGTACTAAAATCAATCAATTCAAGTAAAACATTAACGCAAAAAATCCAAGCGCTAAACCCCCTCTTAGTCATGAGCTTGCGTTAAGTCAGAGGGATTGTCCAGAAGTACCGTATGAAGGACAAGATCCGGTTGCAAAGAGAACAGAAAGCGAGACAAAGAGACAGAGGAGGTGTAAGAGGAGACTGTGTTTTGGGTTGACAGAAATAGGAAAACAGTTTTCACCCGCTGAGAAATGCATTTTCTTAATATAACATCGACAGGCGGATGCACGCTTTTGCTTTACTTACCCATACAGTAACTCTTCCGTCACAACAGACGAGGAAGTCGAGTCGAGCTTTTAGGCCCGATCTATATTTATATTGTCCTAACTGATAAACTGTCTCTACAACGAAAAGAATGGAGAAATAGATATGTACCAAGAAGGCAATGGTGCAGAAATGAATCTGAAACTGTGGACATATGTGGGCCGAAGTGTGAGTACAAGAAACTGAAGACCACCATACAGAGCAGAAGATCAGTGTGAAACACAAACTGATGATTTTTACTGTGTGTTGTTAAACATCCATCTTGTCGCGTGCCTGTGCCTCTAACATAGAATATAAAAGATTCGTAAACAACAGACTTCATACACTCATCTATAACGTTCTCGGAAGATGGAACTCTTTCTGATCACTGTTCTCGTTACCGTTACAGGTAAAATACACGCATTCGCATTATCAGAGTGTAAATAAGTAAGTAAGCACCGGACAAGCGTTATGTATATGAGCGTTTGTACTTTTACTCCGAAACTATATTACTGTAAGAGAGTTCTTTCGTGTCCATTGACGAAGAAGACTTCTCTCTAGTTTTATTGTCTCTGAATGCGAATGTCTCTGATACAAATGTCTTCCGAACCCGAGTTTTCTTCCGAATACATACAAGGTTGCATGAGGTACATTACACAGAACGAGAATGTTCGTCTTGGCGATCTTTCAGCTTAGTCTACCCTAAACGATTGTCCGACCGACCCAATCGACTATCTGCTGGTTCTGCATTTCAGAATGCAACGTCACAGACTGAGTTCTGACTTGGGACTGTCCGTTTCTGGCAGACGCCTTCATAAGTTTTCTCCAGACCTTTTGTATCCCGGCTGTTCTGCTCGTCCTCCTTATCCTTACCAGGCTGGATGTTAGACTAACCTTTACCTGTATCTACTTTTATTGCACCTCCGGGATACCTATTCTAAGGTAACCGCACCTGCTTGCCACTGTAGCACAACTACTAATTGTTTTCATGCTCCGGCTTGTCGTTGATAACTTTTGGTTTCTGCTCAGGTCGAATCTTAACTTAGACTGCCCCTGTAACTTAGTACGATCGCTCTTTCTAGTCGCAGCTTTCGGTACCAGCGGTTTGCCTTACTGGAAGATTATAAGTTTCTTCTCAGAATTAATCAAGGCAACACCTGCTCCTAAAGTTTCACTGTCTATTCTAAGCAACTGACCGCTAGGCCTATATACCAAGGCGGCGCTTAAGAAGTCCTATCTCATATCGTTCAGCTGTTGATTCGTCTTTTCCTGTCTATCTTTTCGCTGTCCTCCATCTTTCCTCAAACTCCATAAACTTCTCTAGTGCCTCTACCCATAGAGCTACTTCATAATTCTATCAGACTTATTGCTGTCTTAACTGTAATATTGTGACTTAAGTTTCAGGTGCTCGACAAAGTCAACTGGAAGGACCTCAAATCTCTGTGAGCGTTATTGGGTCAAAGGTGACATTGATATGTTCAGCTTCATATGGAAACTGTACACATGTCCAATGGCTGAAATCTACTTCTCAAAACAACCCAGAGACTGTTTTCAGTGATCACAGTGGAATACTTAGTGCTTACAGAGATCGATACAGCGTCGATAATTCATCCGGTTGTGGCTTAGTAATTAACGACGCTAAAGTAAGGGACACTGGACGCTTCATTTGTAAAGATTTAACACCACAAAGCCCATTTGAAAGGAGTGCTGATCTTATTATATTAAGTAAGTTATTTTCAAATCAAGTGATTCTGTGATGAGAATAATTTTTTAAAACATAAGCAGACAGAACAGCTTTCGCATTTTGGCTGATCCTTTAGTGGAACAATAATAATTGCTAAAAATCTTCCTCTTCTGCCGAACATAGTGGATCTTCATCTGTGGTAGTGTAAAGAGAATTCTGGTTTACATGACAGTTCACTTGGCACACTGATATTTCAGAAATACTGACCTTGTACGCAACAAATGAATAAATCTGAATTTCATTCAGTTTATTACTACAATATGCTGTATGCTTTCGCCAACTCTCAAGGACGTTTCATGGAATTCATGCCTTTTCGGTAGCATTTCCCAATTGTAGATTTGTTTTTATATCAAGCTGCTTCCTGCAGAAGTTTTCGTTGGTGTCGTAGATTTAACTTCACGCAGGTTCGACTGTTGCGTGGCAACTATTTTTCATTGATTCTTCTTAAATATAATCGTAATCATAAACTCGAAATGTATAAAGTGCCCAACTAAAGCTAAGTCGCGTGCAGCAGCTTCTTCACATCCACAACTTATAATTATTTTTTGTTTGTTGATGTATGTTTCCCTCGTATCTGGAATCGTCTGCAACAAAAGTCCGACAGCCAACTGGATTTCCAGATTTAAATCATTTGTCAAGACTCATTATTTTACTCCGGCCTTTGGATGAATCGATCGTGACTCCTGGCGAACATTTAATACGCGCCTAAGATTCAGATTAACTTACTTCGAGAGCAATAAGTGCCTTGAATAATTAATTAAGCCAATAAATCTCAGTGTTAGAAAGACAATTTTATTCTCCAGTGCTCAAGCAAAACTAGTAAGCAAAGCGAAACGATGTTGGGTTAATTTCAATGTCAGGCCGTAACCTACAAAGGTCAAGCATTTGTAAATACACTCAACTCGTGTTGTTATGTATTGCAAATATGTCCAGTGCCATTAAATTCTACTTTTGTTTCGGATCATGCTCCCTTTCACGTTTACACATTTCTTTTTCTATCTTTATGGATATGGGTCATCCAATGTCAAAGCTCATAAGCTTCACAAGACATCGTTTTTCCATCCATACTCAGTTAAGCTGTTCCCTATTCTTTCACATGTGGCATGTGAAATATATTCCATCTTTACAATGTTTTTATGTGTTACCTTACATCTTAATAAGAATGTTCTTTATACTTTTATGTTTTGAAAAAACTACAAACGCCTCATGTTATGTAAATCACAGATGAATTAACTTCGACTTCGTCTAATTCCTCGGAAGATCACGTTGGAGTTGGCTTTGGAGGGGGCTTTGGAATCGGACTTCTCGCTGTCATCTTCTTGGCATCCACAGCCTTTGCCGGCTTGGTCAAACTTGGATACCTAGAGTTTCATCGAATACCATCTAATCAGCCTCACGGTAAGTAATCCGTTGGCAAAGACATAGACATACAGAGCCACAATATCACACGTACTAACACAAACACAGTGTACATTGTTGCAATTATCGCACATACTTAAAGTAACACAAGAAACAACATCGCAACTAATTGTCTACATCGTTTAAAGCTATGCAGTAATTCATACCTAAAATATGCTGTAGGCATTGCAACGGCTGATTCTTGTTTTGTAGCTGATGTTGTGCAGCCTGTGGAAGAGGAGGAAAGCCCTTCGTCCCATCAACTTTCGTCGATTCCTAGCAGAGAAACTGCACCAGTAAGTCATTTATTTGTGTGCTGCTGAATAGAAGCAGATGAACAGACACTGTTGTATCCCAAGCATATTGTGTCTGGCACAAGAACCCTGACAGTGGTTAAATTGAAAGACCTTGCCAGAACTAGCGCTAAATCCTGCCTTTGTGTCTGTGATTCTTATATTTGAATTGTTTTAGCTAAACTATCTCCTCATGTAGCCCACAACGAGAAAAGATGAATGATAGCAAAAGATAATGTATAAGTGTAAATTCAAATGTTATTCTATAGCGACAGTTTGGCCGCGACCCTGCTCATTTTCAATGAACTAAACAGGTGAGATCCTTCACCATCGTTGCCCCTTTGAATGGGCACTAAGCCTTTTAAGCTCGAGAATCAAATCACGCACAGAAATAAACTTCAGTTTTCCAAGTAGGCCCTCCCTACTTTATTTTAGAAGAATATCATAATTAGGCCTATTGTTAGATACTGAGCAATGCCTCTGTGAGCAACAACGGGTTTATAAACTTATAAAATACACCCTTGTGCGAAATATTTATGCCGATTGTAAGATCTATTTCCTTTCGTTACCATCTGATATACATATTTATATCAATCTCGTTAATAGAACATTGCAGTCATGTGAACATATTTATTTTGTTACCATCATATGCTGGTTGGTTCTCACATTTGAATCAGGAAGGAAGTTTGAATTGCACAGACGTCCAACAATAGATTCTGTTTCATCCCGCAGAAAAGCCTACATTAACCTCTCGTCTGACTGCAGCGCAGATCTGTAGAAATCCGGAAATATTAGACTACTGTCCAGGTTACCAGTTCGTGCAAATCAATCTTAAAACAATAAAAAATATTTCTGCGTTTTATTTTAGGATGGACAACAGGAGTCTTACTACGCAAGTTTAGGAAATGACAGAGAGACGGACTATTATGAATCGCTTGAACAAAGACAGAAAGCCAAGCCCAAGAAAAAGTTCTGGCCTTGGACTGTTCCAACACGCTTGATACCAGACCTTGGATTGTTCAAACACGCCTGATATATTTATAATTTATTAGTAGCATGGTATCAAAGGTTTATTCACTCCGGTGCAAAAACCAATTTCCATGTGTAACTTGTTTAGTTAATTAAGTTTATTTAAAATCTGTAATAACCGAGTGTAAAACACAGTTCTCGTATTGAATAGCATAAATATTGAATTAATGATTCGATTGCATACGAAGTAGATACCTTTAATGCATGGACCTAATCATTTACATACCTTATTACATTACAAAGTGTACGTAATGGGGAACGATATCCGATTGGTTTGAGCGCTCGGTCTTTAACTCGACGAATAAGGGTTCGAACCTCCTCCACTGAGACAGTTACTGTGTACAGACCTTGAGAAAGTCCTTCACGCACAATTGCTCAGTGCCATCGAGGTTTAACCCCTTTATGTGCACTTCTGAACTTTGGAAGGAGGGCAATAGATATATAACCGTACTAAGCCTAATGCAGCATATGTGTAAATATGGCTTACCATTACACTGTAAGTCATTTCATGATTTTTGGTACATCTGACATACATTTAAATACCCTTTGTAACGATGTCAGTGGCAGTTAGTCGAAACTAAATAAACTCAGTACAGAGCAGTCAATTTGTTTTAACATTATTTGATCGGATTGTTGCACCTCGTCATAAGAACAAGTACACTGTACTCGCTTAGCAAGAGAGGACACTTTTCATGTTACCTACTGTCAAATCTAAACTGTGTAAACGTACTTTTGTGAATTGTTGTTTTGTGAATCAATGTACCTTTAGACATATTCAGTCGTGCACATCTGTCTATTATATTTGCCTGTAATACAATCTGAGCTTGTCTAGCATGCATACAGATTTTCTCGTCTCTGTTTGAAGCAGTACCATCATCTGGAAGAGTATTAGAGTACCAGTACAGATGCAGAAAAAAGCAACATCATTAGAACACAATGAGATTGGCAGAAATAAATTTCTTAGAAAATCTATTACAACACAACAGAAGAAGAGAAATAAAATGCACCTTTTCAGTATTACGTAAATGCTACACAGCGGCATAGCAATGCATGCCTTTAATGCAGTGGTTTATGCCAAATGGACATTTTTATGCATTGGTTTATGCCAAATGCACATTTTTAAAGCACTGGTTTATGCACAATGCACATTTTTATGCACTGGTTAATGCCAAATGCACGTTTTTAATTCACTGGTTTATGTATAGAAATTATATTTAGTATAAACTATTTACCACGCACAATCCATTAAACAATATAGTAATCTGAATTGATGCTTTGATGTGATAAAATCAATCAATTCACATAAAACTGACTGTAGTCAATGCGTAAAAGCCTTCGTACAGAGCACAAACGCAATTTACGATATGTGAGAAGCACATTTACACAGCGTAATTCCGTAGCAGTGTAAACAGCACTATTACAAAACGTAATATTGCATGACTTCCGTAGTTTGTATCTGAAAAGGCGTCATCAAGACGTCAGTTACACAGAATTACAATCAGTCACAACTGTCTGTCAGTCCGTCCGACTTATGTCCCTGGTACAACATTGGCTGCAACAACGATGGCGAAGTCGTGCAGCAAGAACGCAGACGTCCGATCAGATGGCCGATTTCGTGAATGAAACACGTAGGTGGCTGCCATCGACCTCATGATTATGAAGCTCCTGCGATGACACACGAAGAAAATTCAAAATTAGTTTTTTAATGGTTAAAAGGACTTTTACAAGATAAGCAAAACAAGATAGTCTCTTTTGAGAAACATTATTTTCTTTCAAAATCCTGCACCTTACATATTCGAAAAACCTCCACAGCCTTAAGCAAAAGGTTTCAAACCAAATCAGTAGTGAAGGCAATCATAGTAAAGTGAGACAACTATATTTTCTCACCCACAGCTTGTGAGACTTCCCCAAACCTTTATCTCTCATCTACAGCACACTCATTTACAGCCAAGCTGCTAAAAGGACAGCAAAATTGGAATCACCTCTTTCCCACTAAATAACTGAAACCTAACCAGTCCAGCATGGTAACCAAAACACAAAAATATACAGCAATTACCGCCGACGATTTTTCCTGTACGTCGTTGACATGGAAACACCAGCTAGTCCTCCCTTTCAGAATTTCTTACATAAAGCTGTTGTCTTCCCCAAGACTGAGCTGGAAGTGCTTCTGAGCAGATATAATAATTCCCTGAGCAAACATCACCTCTTAAAGGTGATGCTTATTTTTAAAAAAACATTGATGTGACTACTTACAACCAGCGCTTCGATGGCTTCTTCGAGGGTTTCCATTTGAATCAGAGCCATCTTTTTGTCTTTCCTACAGTCAAAATAAGTGCTGGCTGATTAAATTAATTCTAAAAACTTTAATCCACTTTAATGACATCTATAGCATCAGTTTAAAACGATTCTTAAGAAGAAGTCTCTGAAAGCCAATCACCGAGAAAGGTCACGCTGAAATTATGACTGCGAGCATCTGGAGACATAACTCTGTTGTAAGCGGATGTCACTTAAAAGTTTAATGCAACAGACAAAACAGATGCAACTGACTAAACTGCAAAGAAACGTCGAGATTAGAAGCGAGAAACTTACATCAAGAATTTAAAAGCAGTCACTGTGCCATACTGGCTGAACAGATCTTTCAAATCGCCTTCTGTAGTCGATGCCCTGTTGACACAAAACATCACATACACTGTACAAGTTGTGACTAGGGTAGACAGTTGTATGGAATAGGTAAACCCACATCTGGGGTAGACAAATCTGTAAGACAACTGATGCTGTCAAGCAGGGGCCGAAACAAGGCTAGGTGTTGAATGGGGTGTACATTTCAAACAGTTGCCGAGTAGCATCTTGAAGGGGTGCTAAATAACAAGGCCAGGTGTAAACAAGGTAGAAATCTTCAAGGGGAGCTAAATAAATGCTTTGAATGACTCAGTGAATGAACGAACGAATGACCGGGCTGCTTATGAGTCATCGGCATTTTGATTTTATATCAAAACTGTATTGATTTCTTATTACTGCACATTTGTATTTTGTACATTTCTGCAAATAAATAATAATAATAACCATAACAAGAATAACTACAGCAAACTGTTGATCCAGAGTTTAAAAAAATTTGCAACGCAAAGTTACGGCGTTAGTCTTACGAGATGTTGGACAGATGAAGGGTGGCCGACGGTGGGTTGACGTTGTTGGCGTTTTTCGAGTTGGGATTCTTGAATCTGTGCAGCTGAGAGTTGGTAAAATCTTTGGTCATCCAAGACTCCTAAAAAACAAAGAAAGAACAGCAGATACACACAAAGGTACATTGGAAATACCCAGAAAAAATATGTTAATTAATACAAGCATGTGTTGGACTGTCCTTCTGGAACAATGTTCCTCTGGAAATTCTAAAATTCTAACTCTTCCTCCTCTAACGGCTCAAGAAACATTCTTGGCCCATCTTAAGACGCACCTTTTCGGCACTGCTAGACAGTCATACCACAGTGCCTTTGCGAGGTTCTTAAAATGTGCTGTATATGTTTTCGGACCCATACATGCATACATACCTACAATCAAAAGCACAAATGCAATACTTCGAGATCTCTACAGGCTTATCATTGTATCATTTAGTTAAAAATCTTATTAGAAATGAAAAGCACAATGGAGCAGAGATGCAACTAAGAAAACAAGCAAAGAAAGGTGGCAGTCGACTGAATGGTACTGACCGACTGTCCTTCCTTGGGCAGCTGAATGTGGGTGTGCTTCGACATAGACACCTTAATGGTCTTTCCCCACCACTTCACCTTATCCAGACACTGCATGGCTGTAATACAGACACAACAGACAACTCACAATTAAGTACATGGCGATATATTCAATGCACACTGAACACTGATATAGTAAATACCAGCAACTACACAAAATGCATATCTGTAAACTAAGTGCCTAACATGCCGTAATTGTCAATCCAGATCTACGTTAGGGGTTTAACACTGTGCCAGGGCATAGTCGTTTCAAAATTTCAGCTCCAACAGACACTCCCAGTTCTGACGGTGGGAAGATCAACCAGTTAGGGAGAGGACTGGTTACTGCCCTCGCTTGACAAGGCTAACAAAAACGAAGTCGCCAGTGCTTCATATGAACCCATGGTCATCTCTCAGAGATAGCTTAATGAACTCCTAAAATACTATGGACATGCTTATATCAGTGAACCCACATTAATCTCAAAGCTGGACCACAAGAGCCGATTAAGGCAAGTTTGGCAATCCTATAATTCACAAGATGTTCACAAACACTGCTGTTTCCACATGATCTATGCTCAAATCTAATCTAAGATCACCTGAACAAGAAACAAGCAGAATCCCAGAATCTCTATATATTTTGCTATCTTTGGCAGCCACGCCAAGAACCATAATCTAACAATGTTGTATGAAAGCACACTCAAGTCAAATTCTAAAGCTGAAATGGATTAATAATTAAACCATGACTTTAATAATTACTAGTTATTTTTTTATAATTAAATAATAATTCACCCATGGTTGTGTTAGATCAACATTTGCGGTACAGCAAAGCATATTATAAGCAGGTTCCAGCACACAAAACTTGCCTTAATCAACCATAATTAAAAATTCCTGCATTTACTGCATAACTCTAGACAGACAAATCTCTTGCATACCGTTGTGTGCCTGCAATGCGTCCGCGTACTGAACAAGAGCTGTGTCTTTCTTGTTGTAGAGGATTTTCACGCGTTGCACTGTACCATACACTCCTGTGAAGTATCAGATTTTAAAAGCATTACCAAAGAATCATGCTGGTACAACACACACACCAATCAAATGCTTAAATTTCCACTATTAAAAGAAAGCAAACTTTGATGACTTCACAAAATCAAAAAAAAATTCACAGATGACCACATAACATGGCCTTCTTCGTTAGACTTTTCGATAGACGTCATAAATGACAATGAAGTCGTCCAAATGACATCTTAATACAGTGAACACATTGAAACTACTGTCTCAAGCCAAGACAAAATGACTTTACCGACAATATAGAGCTTCAAAATGGCAGAATATTGACACAAGTCAACTAGACTTTCTTGCCAAATTTCTGACTCCCAACTTTCAAACTTCCCACGTCCGAAAAGCCCACCAAGGTTACATCTGCACGTTCTCAAGAGGCATGTAACAAACAATTCTATCTAATTTTAAAGAACTTTTTCTGCAAGTAGTTAGTATAAGTAGTAATAAGTCTTTAGTAATGTCACCCATTTGCCAACAGTACAAACATACTTACACTAATTCAAGATTAAGTTAACTGAAATAAATTTAACCCCAAACACTTGTTGCAGTAGTTACCCAAAAAATTAGATGAACGCTACACACAAGTAAGTACGTCGAAAAATCTTTACCAGTACAAAATCTCTTCAATCTAACTTTTATATTCTCTGACAGAAAAACACAGCGTTTCCACAACATTACAGAACACACCCCAAGAACACACCCTGACCCCGAATTTCAACTCAGCTCCTCTCCCCTTGACTCAGCTCAGCAGAACAAGTTCTCAGATCGAGCAAGCAGCAAGCGAACTAACAAGACTTAGCAGATTAATGAAAAGAAAAACGAGAATGAAACGTACCAAACAGGGTAAAAATTACATCTGGGTTGACCTTCTACAGATCAAAGGTCAGAGTTCAGGTCAGATTCAGAGTGCAGAATAGATCAGTTTGTACCACACCAAGTGAAGAATCCACAGAATGAGTAGACGCCAGACGCAGGCAGACGATACGAGAGAATGAAACAGACAAAAAAGCGGCACATTAGATCAAACGTTCTAAAGACTTCGAAGACGAGTTTGCCTGCAACTGAAACAGAATAGCTGCAAGAAAAAGATCAAAATAAGATCAAGATTTTCACAAGAATACTCTAACAGAAACTCATAAAGACCTTCCTCTACGCCAACCAGCGACATCTCTGCTTCTAACGATCACTACCCACACTATTCGCTTCGTGACTTTTCGTCCTAATCATCGTCTACTAACCTGAAGCTACAGTAAGTATACAATTTATTTAGCAATAAAAGATTAGAAATTTGGGCCCTTCAGAGCAAAAATTCACTAATCCCAATCAGGGGATTCAAGGTTTTTCTGACACCAATCACCACTGTTACAACTCTGTCCAGAGTGAGGTTGGTCCCAGGTTGGTCCCACCTGCTGGAATCATATCACTCTAGAATTGCAACTTGAGCTCCTTTCTCTCCCCCTCTCAGTATTCCGCAGGCGCCTGATGACTGTACTGTTTAACAGTGATTTTACTTTTTCGGGTCGGAAGCATCTCCTTTGAGTTTATCCTCTAAGAGGCGCTTTATAAGTCTCAAATTACAATTACAATTACAAGCAGGATGCAGCATAAATTCAGATCAGAACTCGGTAAACATTAAACTCCTCAAACTGAATGATGGGCTGCTTGTTCACCTATCCACGCTCTCATTAGACGAATACAGGTTTTAAAAATTTGGACCAAATCACACAGATCTGCTAATGCTCAACAGAACTAGAGGAAATAAATTACAATCTGGACTAGCAAACGGAAGTCAAAATACTGTAGCTGGCATTAAAAACTGACATGATTTTTAAACTATCCTGCCTGTCAACCACGTCAACATTTCTACAAACATTTTTTGAATCAACAGCCACAAAAGGACCCTCTTAACAAAACAAAAACTAACAATATTACTATCACACTAATTATTGTCGTTCTGTTATCATTTATCACCAATATTATTAAGTTTTTCCAACAGAACATCTGAACCCACAGGAAAACAATTACCATAGCAGCAAAAAGCTTTTCTGCTTTGCATTACTGCAATTATTACTTTTATATTATTACTTGTATTCCCAAGCTATTAGCATACACAAAACACACTGATTACAGTGCAGTAAGCGTTAGTCTAAGTTTCTTTACAGTCAACTAAACCAAATGCTCCGATCAGTGCAGGGCTAACTGAATAATCAACCCATCAAATTATTCCATCTTTCTGAATACCGATTATGATTTCGACTATAATTCACCTGAAGCGACTACTGACTGATACCTTGGACATTATGATAACGGCACAGTCAGATTCATTAGAATTCATTAGATCAGACAAGACCCAAATATTCACTACATCATTCGTACAATCATTTAAAGGGTTGGTTGGTAACCAAGCCCCACTACGAACGCAGAGTGACAAACTTAAGCCTACCACAGTTATTCATTTCTCAGGTCAACTGAAAAAAGTAAACGCTATACAGTACGCACCTCTTCGCATAGATTCGACACAATGAGGACGTTGTTTACTGGCTGAGGCGGGCCGCCCATCATTCCACCCATGCCTCCGATCCCCGTCATCCCGGGCAGTCCGCCCATCACTCCCATACCGGGCATGTTACCCATACCTGGCATGCCTCCCAGGCCATGAATACCGCTCATCGCTCCCATGTTGCCAAGGCCTCCAAGACCGCCCATTGAGCCCATGCCAGGCATGTTCCCGGCACCGGTGCTGACGCCCATGTTACCCATTCCGGGCATGGGTCCCCCCATGCCACCCAGACCGGGTATGCCTCCCATCTTCTGCATTCCCTGCATGCCCATGTTGGCATTGCCACCAAAGTTGTTCATCCCTCCAAAACCAAATGCTCCAGCATTCCCTACAACCGACAAAACAAACTTTAAAATATTTATCAGTTCGACAAAATATTTGAATTTAACATCGTTTATGCTGATTAAGTTCTCTTTAAAAACAATGATAATGATAATAATAATGATGACAATTTTTGTAGTGCCGTAGAATGGCCAAGGCCAAAAAAGGGTGCTGTACATGAGTTCAAAAAACAACAAGTCATGATATTTTAAAAGGTGGATCTTGAGTAGTGACTTGAATATGTCACTGCGAATGTGACTTGAAGCAGCACTGTACAGATGTACGATTACAGTTGTACAGATTTACGATTACAGTTGTACAGATCTACGATTACAGTTGTACAGATTTACAACTAAAGTTGTACAGATTTATGACTAAAGTTGTACAGATTTACGATTACAGTTGTACAGATTTACGACTAAAGTTGTACAGATTTACGATTACAGTTACCCCTCACCGGCATTAAAGGATCCGAGAATTCCATCGCCCATCCCCTCTGGCCCATGCGACTGTCCCTCGTTGCCGCTCGGAAGGCTGGGATTCGTGAAATCCCACATCTTGTCGTTGTTGTATTTGACAGTCAGCGTTGTCATCTTCGAGAAGTCGATTCGCAATGTACAACAACCGTTGTAGATGTTCTGACCGTTCAGCGACTAGAAATGTAACAATGTATAACAACCGTTATCGATGTTCTAACTGTTCAGTGCCTAGAAACATAACAAAGTACAACGGTTGTAGATGTTCTGACCGTTAAGTGCCTAAAAAAGTAACAACATATAACAACCGTTAATGTTCTAACTGTTCAGCGCCTAGAAATATAACAACAGCCAACAACTCCTATTTTCAAGTTTTCATTACACTTGTTCATTTAGTCATTCCTTATTTTTACGCTGTAATCACAATTTATTTTTCACATTATCGATACTGTTTCTTCTCGATTATCAATACTCTTAACTTGTTATACGAAGCACAGAACGATTCCCAAGGAATAATGTTGTCTAAATAAAAATGATACAAGACTAACCGCACGTCCATTTTGAGCCGATATCGCATCGGAATACTGAATCAGAGCCTGAAACTGGTCTACAAATTTCACAAACAGAGATTGTTATTATTTCTGGTTTTATTAAGCACCACTACATAATGACTAAGCATCAATCAACAGCACTGTACAAGTGTGAGCAAAGGACTTGCTCAAGGACCCTGGACAGTAACCATCTCAGCACAGGAGGCTTTAACCCATACTTTGTGTTACTGGCCTGGCGCTCTAACCAATCACCTACAATGACCCCACAATACTCAGTGTGGTCAACGCGTGATAACTGTACAGGAAAAACTTTACCGAAACTGTCGCAAACTACAATGTTAAAGGCTAGAGCTAAATTTCTTATTACTGAAGCGGTTAGCATGCTGGACTTTCAATCGAAAGGGCAGCAAGTTCAAATCCCCAAAGTGGCAGAAATTAATTTCAAGATTTCTGCTTGCTTCCCCAGTTAAATCAGTTTTAATGAGTACACTGACTGTACACTTCCCGTAGGAAGATCAGGCAGAGGGAAAGGACTGGTTCCCTGCCCTCATATGCTAAGCTAGGAAAATATTAAACTGCTAAAACTTCACAACCATGGCTGCCTTTTAGGGCTAGTTTAAAGGACTGTGGTGTTGTTTTAAGCAGTTTAATACAGTGAAACACCTGTTATTCTCTGTACAATTGCTTCTGTACTAGTATAACCAAATACTGAAGGATTTGCACTTACAAAAGTTTAATAATTTTATTAGAAAATTAGTGTTTTACAATTATTATTATAATTATAATAATTCTATCTTACTGTTTTTATTGTAAGTGACAATTCTCAAGACTTGTCCATACTTGGAGAAAATCTGAAAATAGAAAGAATTTCACGATTCAGCCCAAGTTATCAAATTCCAGTGAATGCCGTCTGGGAAAATTTTGTAACAGAATTCACTCCTCAAATCTGCTATTGTCACATTCTATCCTCTACACCAAATATTTACAACGCTTTTATGGAAAATTGTAATTTCAAACAAAGTAACATTATTATCAAAAATGAAAATTGTAATTTCAGACAAAGTAACATTATTATCAAAAATTAACATAAATACAGTATTACATGATTACAAAAATTACACCATTACAAAATAAATTACACGATTCCAAAACTACACTGCCCATCCCACCTGCTGGAACCGTCTCTCTCGAGATCTGCAACTCAAGCTCCTCTCTCTCTTCCTCCTCAGGGTTTTGCAGGCGCCTGAAGACTTTACTGTTTAACAGTGATTTTACTTGTTCGTGTCGGGAGTGCCCCAGTTGAGTTTATTCTCTAAGACGCTTTACAAACCTTAAATTACAATTACAATCACACTAGTGCAAAATTACACAACCGTAAAATTACATGATTGCAAAGTCACACAATTACAAAATTACACAACAACAGAAGCTTGAAACTTTACAGCAGAAAGCGTCAACACTCACCATCTTCAGAATATCAATGGTGATCGGGTACAACATGTTATCTATTATGACACGTAACACAGTGTGTGCTTCTTCCATGTTGCCAATCATCTGATCGGCCACCTGTAGCGCTGCCTGCGCACCTGCATTCTGAAACATAGGTACAATTAAAGCATTTAGTAAGTACAGGTAAATAAGTAATGAAAACACTTTATATAGCACCTTTTAGGTACCTATCCAGTGCACAAAACCTCACTGGTCACAAAACTTCAGAGTCACAGTTAACAGACAAACTAATCATACATGCACAGTATCTGAATAATTGCACAGCCTGTTTTCAAAGGAGATGTTAGTCATGACGTAGGGCATACAGTTAATTTCCAATGAAAGTTCATTTAACAGAAAAGTAAAAAATTAAAGCTCCCACGCCCCACAGAGGAGGTGCTCACTTCTACTCTTCAACCCATGAGCATGCAGTGAGCAAATCCCCAGGGAATATGGGCTAGTGTAACACAAGACCCGCTGTTCGTTTCACAGCCTACACTAGCACCAAAGTCTACTGCTTGGTGATAGAGAGAAAGTGCGTGTCTACAACCTGTCTAGGGTCATTACACAAAGTCTGTTCATCAGGCTCAATCCATGATTGCGACTTGAACTCCTTTCTCTCCCCCTCTCAGTCTTCCGCAGGCGCCTGAAGACTGTACTGTTCAACAGTGATTTTACTTTTTCGGGTCGGAAGCACCGGTGTTGAGTTTATCCTCTAAGAGGCGCTTTATAAATCTCAAATTACAATTACAATTACAATGATTGTTGGATTCCAGTCCAAGCACGCTACCGAACAGACCATCCTGCCACATATACGAGTTTTCCCCAATAATTACCAATGGACAACAAACAAAATGTCAAAACACTAACCATAAGCAACGTCCTTGTTCTTTAACCTGTTTGCCAGTCTGTCTGTTAGTCTGTCTATCTGTTAAGACCTACTTGTATTGTCATGCTTTTGTTGTCTGACCACCGTGACCCACCCAAGCCTACAATTCCTCGCTCAGCCGATGGACATATGCCGTGTTAACAAATACATTATTTACTTACTCACTTACAATGGACGAAGTCAAAATTACCAGCGACGAACTGCTCTCTGTTTTCAGTTGCTCGTGGTTTGAGAACTGCATGTAGACGGTACGACCGCGAATCTGTGGAGGACGCTCGCTGTAGTAGTTGACCATCGCCTGCGCAGTCTGAATGTCTGCCATCTCCAGCAAAGCCTAGGAATGTGACACAAATAATTATCTAACCTACTCTCTGGAATTATGGACGAATTATGAATTATGGACGGAAATGGGAGACGAGGAAGACCTAATAAGGAGTGGACATATGATATAAGGGATTGGTGTAAGCAAGACTTGCATGCCTTGATAAGAACAGCACAAGATCGGGAACTGTGGAGACAAGCGACAATGCATGCAGTGGACACCTACGGGCTCTCGGCCCGTGGATCATGATGATGATGACTCTCTGGAACTTCTACAGAGGGGTTATAATAATGCAATTAGTATCAATCAATGTGCACTCCAAAACAGATCTGCAATCTGGTTGATTCCATGGCTCAGTCTGACAAGATGAAAAGAGGAAATTGTTGTAATGTAATATAGCTGCTCACGTAAAATGATCATTCGGCTGATGTAGAAACACAACAGATATTCAGTGTTATTCATTTACAGTCTTAGTACGAGAGCTTAAGCTGTAATAGCTAAAAACTAGACTACCTTTTCTTATTCAGGAGGCTCAACAAGGAATTGCAAATTTCAATGACATGTGAATATTTAAAACTTGGTGCAGAGATAACAAGTTGATGTGCTATCAATTTAAAAGCAGCATCATATATACGTCCTAAACAGTCTTAAAAAGCTATTTTTTATACTGAGATTATTAAAACCAATTCAGTCAAAGTTAAAGTGTTGCCATCACAAAGTGAAAACAGGATGAAAGATTTAAGAACATTAAAAGCACAAGAGTTAACATTTTTCAAAGTGACCTAATTAGCAAGACAGTGAAATAGGGCAATAAATTTCAGGAGTCTGACAGCACGAAAAAACATTTTTCAAAATGACCTAGGTAGCAAGAAAGTAAACAGCCAGGAAGTCAAATAACTAAGTCTGATAGCAAGAGCGTAAAAACATTTTAAAAAATGACCTGATTCTTTTTTCGGGCCAAAACCATGTTGGTCATTCGTCCAAACGGGAGTCCAAGCTGGACCACTTCTCCCTCGGTGGCATCGTTAGGAACTCCACGAATGTGAAGAACACGACTTGGCTTGTTGGCTGATCCATCCATCTTGGCCTATACAACACATAGATATACAACACAATACAATACAATACTATATACACCTAGTTGATTCTAGTATGCAACTAACACCTACAGTCACCAACCACACATTCTATAGCAAGTGAATAACCCAGCCTGAACAAATGTGTCTTAAGCTAGCGCTTTCACATCCGAGTGGTTGTGATTTTCATAACGCTACACTGTATTGCAACATATTGTACTGGTTCCATTTAGGAATTGCCTTTGTTCTGAAAACTACACCATGGCTCTGAAACTGCAGAACTTTTACTTCACACAGTGGCACGGTGTGCGCAAACGTAATCGTAATCCCAAGAATTCTACAGCGCCCAACGAAAGCCGCGCCGCGGGGACCAGCTTATTCACAGGCGCTCAGTCAAAACAAAATCGATAGGCAAAAGGGTTCGGTTCCGGGTCAAGATCCAAGAGTCAGGCAGAGAGAGACAGCGTGGCAGCTACGGTGGGTGATGTTTGGGGCTGTAGAGCAGAGGCAGATAAGAGGAGGAAGAAGGGGTGTCAGGATAGGATCTGTGGAAGAGGAATGTTTTCAGTTTTGAGTGAAAGGCCGAAGCAGAAATTGCAAGCGGTGGAGCATTGGTGAGTTTGTATGATGGGTCCGAAAACTGTCGCAGTTTTGGGGGGAGTTTATTCCAGAGTGCACAGGGACGAATCCACAACCATGTGATCACTGACCAAAGCGTTACTGATAGACCACCATGCCAAACATAGTTGAGCTACTAAGTGACTAAGGTACTCATTAAATTATCACAAGTTTACCATACCTTACCTCATATCAGCAAGGTAAGAACAGAGCACATACCTTTTTTGCGTCGGCACTCACTTCCATCATCATTGAACCATTAGAAGCCATATTCATATACTGGTCATCAGAAGATCGCTGGAAGTTTAAACAAACTTAATTAACCACCAAAGAAACAACTAATTTTAATATAATTCCAATTTCAAATAATTAATAGCAAAATCAATTTAAAAGTACTAATTAAAAGAACAATAACTGTCTGCCCTATAATTGAAAATCTGAGAAATCAAGAAACTGAATTTCACCTTCATCATAGTCCTAGGTTAAACTGTTCACCTCGGTAAAGAAAATAACCTAGAGAACAGCAAAAAAACAAAATACAGCTACTACCAACATCGATTACAGATAGAAAATGTCATACATCAAACCACGCTGACAAGTTTACCCTACCTTACGCTGCCTTACACAAGAACCATCCAGGATCAAAAGTTAGGAGTGACAAAGTCATATTGGGTTCTGGTTAAACACGAGTGCTTATCCCCGTACATTGTTCATTTCATGGGTTTCATCGCTAGTGGGTCAGTTCAGAACAATTAAAATGGGTGGTGGGCACTGATGGCTGGCTTTCCAGAATTCCATTACCCTGTCTTTATGAACTACATTACAAGGTGTACGGCGTCTGAAACACCGTTCGAATCAAGTTTTCCAAAAGGCGCTAAATAACTGTTCCGTAGGCTGCACCTTTCCGGAAATTCTTTGTTTGGACGGCCTATCCAATAAGCAATCGAAGTCGTAATCGTAAACTCGGGATTCCTACAGCGCAAAACGAAAGCTCAGTCAAGACAAAATCGATCGGCAAGAAGGGTTCGGTTTCAGGTCAAGAGTCAGGCAGGCAATCAGACGGCTACGGTGGGTGGTGTTTGGAATTGGAGTCACTGGAAGTCATTTGCGTGGAGGTTTACAGCGATAAAAGAATGACCGATTATGAATAGCACATTTACTTGGCACTCTAGAAATCATCGAAAAGACCTTTATTAGTGGAAAATTCTTCGAATCAGATATATCCTATGTTAAGGCACGCAAAAAAGCCGACGAGTTTACAAATCAGCATTTCTGCGATCGGAAGCTATACTTCGCAAGTCAGACTTTGTCATATTTTTCATCCAGCAATCAAACATATTTTAAACATTTGCACAGCATTAAAAAGTTGAAAGATTTACAGATCATTCTTTAAACAAACGAACCTATCGTCAAAATACCGCAACAAAGCAATCCAATATGGCGTCGCCGACTTCACCTCCGCGTACAGTTTGGGCAGACATGAAAATAAATAGAGCGCAATAATTTTACAACGATTTTTATTGATTTTGAATAATAGAGTTATACCAGAGAAAGCAAACAATTAAGACATGCAATTAAAAGCGTCTCTTGATTTCTTTACTACAGCGCAAACTAATTTGTAAATGCAAAGTGTTAATGTAACATTGATTTTTTATAATGAAGACTTACAACTGCATCTGTTGTGTGCTCAATGCGCTCGTGAATGAAATATTGAGCGTGCCTTTTGAAAGTAGTCATTGCACTCTGATATCGCAATACATCTTATTCGTAGTCGTAAATACAAGATTTCTACCATGCCCAACGAAGCTAAGTCGCGAGAACCAGCTTATTCATAAACGCTCAGTGAAAACAAAATCGATAGACAAGGAGGGTCAGATTCCGTTCAATGGTCATGCGAGCTGTCGGTCTATTACGAAGTTGGTGCAGCGAATATTATAAAGGTCTCACCCGTGCAAATCTAGATTTATTTTTGCAAGAAGCTGTAATTTGAATTGTGACGGCGGACATTTTTAGGTTTAATATTTTCACTTCTGCGTTAAGTTTTGTTTAATCGTAATCTCGAGATTGTTTAATGTCATTTAATCGTAATTTAAGTTGTATTTTGGACAAGAAAACACTTCATGTAGCAAGAAACGATGAAAGGTGGTAATAATTAACTCTGCAACAAATTTGTTAAATGTTGGTGAAGGACCCCACACGATAAATTTATGAGCAGGGTCAAGGCCATATGGTCGCTGTAGAAAAACGTGTAAGGCTACATTTACATTTAGTGCTATGGGACCGTCCCATTAATGATCTGCGCCTTAGTAACCTGAATTAGGTGGACATATGGTGGGCTGCGGCATCTATACGGTGGTAAATTTAGCTATAGTCGGGGAAGGTTCTCCCCCCCCCGCGCCCCTCTTGGTCATATGTCGGCGCCCCGCACGCCAGACCCGTGATTGGCGGGCTGCCAGAACGGGCGCCCCTCTGGAAATGCTCTTGCCCCTCCCCACGCAGGCAATCTTGGATCCGCCACTGCCTGACTCTTGGATCTTGACCCGGAACCGAACCCTTTTACCTATCGATTTTGCTTTGACTGAGCGCTTGTGAATAAGCTGGTCCCCACGGCTTTCGTTGGGCGCTGTAGAAATCTTGGGATTACGATTACGATTTTTATACGGTCACGTGTCAGCTAAATTGGTACGAATTAGAAGCCGACTAACTTCGCTGTCGTCCTCCGCTTTAAGCCCCGGATCTTGACCTGACAAAAGAACCTGGCACTTGCGGACCACCCTAACAGCTCCTTTCCCCTTTCTCTGGTCTTCTGGCAACCGGACTTGGCTCCTGGCATCTTTGGACAACCCCACTGACTTGGCGCAGCGCTCGTGAATAAACTGGTACCCTGCGAATAACTTTTAATTAGCACTTTAGAAATTTCTAGTTTAAGATTACGATTTGATGTAGCGCCGAGGTTGGTGCTTTAAGGTACAGGCTGAACTGAAAACAGTGTACCAAATTTAGATGCATACGTCTGCATTGGGTATAACCACCACCCCTCTGTCTGCAATTGGGTCACCTTTTCCTCCCCCTCTTTGTGGATGTCCTTTATGGAATACCCACACAAGGGCGTCGAAATGGTTTTCAGCACAAGGGGCAGTGGATGATACGGTTCTGAAAGCTAGGTCATTCTCTTTTTACGACCTGTTTTCGTCATCATCACGATCTGGATAACACTTTTTGCCATCAAAATTTTTTTCTGACTTATACTTGTTCTCTCAAACAATCACTCAACCGATCAATACCACAAAGACTTTGTGCTTTCTCAATCACTCAATCAAACTATAGTGAAATGTAAATGCATACTTTTTCTATAGCGATCACGTGGTCTCAACTCTGCTCATTTTCCAACGAATTAATCGGGCGAAATCCTTCACCACCGCTGCCTGTTTGAATGGACGCCACGCCATTTAAGGTCCCCGTGTATGGATCGTGCTAACCCGAGATTCAAGATTCTGAAATAAGCCACAACAGGGATATGAACTGGCATCCTCATGCACAGACAGTTACATAAGAGTTGACATAAGAGTTAACCAATGTAGCAGCCCAGCAGAGTACTATATCTGCACTTCATTAGTGTCATTGAAGTGCTCCCTTTGAAAACATTAAGACTAACGCTGTTAAGAAAACCTAAGCCACTGGCATTTAATGCTCTCTCTTCTTAAACAGATATATCATATCATTAATTCAGTCATTTCCAGTCGGCACTTGACGAATCGTGCGGTAAAAAGCAGGCAGACTGCTCCGACACTGAATGTCTATGGCTTCCAGAGTTTCAGCAAGCCATCTTCAGAGAACGAAGCCAAAAGATTCTGGTGCGGATGGTGGACGACTCCAATCACGTCCTTCTCGTGGACCTCGACAATTCAAAAGAAAACACGATCAAGTTTAAGATTTTTGTAAATAAACTTAAGAACTTTGGGGTTCGAAATTTGGAATTCATCATCGATCATTCAGTTCATTCTTGGAGTTTTTTAATAAGGCAAATAAACGTGTGTTATTGTTGTTACCTTTATAGTTCTTGGAGTTTTTATAAAGGCACATAAACAAATGTGTTACCTTTACCTTCATACTTCTTGGACTTTCTCTAAAGGTGTAATATAAACCAGTGTGTTATCTTTACCTTTATGCAGAGGATAAATAACAGGAGTTGGAGTTTTGTTGTTTACCGTAAGCGTTCTTTCGAGTTTTCCAGTCGTTATGCTGAAGCAGTAGAGCACAAAGTCCTCTCCAATGCAGTAGATCCATTCACCACGAGGGGACAATGCACAGCAAACGAAATCACCGCCATCTCTTTTTCCACTTGAGAAACTCCTTACAATCTGAAAAAAGACGACCCATGCAACCAATCACAAGTCATAATCAATCACCAAAGAATGGCCTGATTAATAAGCCAATCACTTTATCAATCATAAATCATTCAGTGAAGGTCAAAAATGAGTGCAACATTTATCAGTCACGACTGAAAGAATGAATGAATTAACAAATAAAACACTGGAGTTTTAACTGCAAAAATCTATGAAAACATTCGGTTCCCTCAATAAACACGTCCTTCACAGATTTCCAGCAGCTTATCTCAAAACCGGAAGTCTGAACGCTTGTAAAATAAAACAAACGCCAAAGATTTTCCCAACAAAACCAATAGAGTATTTTCTCAGTGTTAATAACATAACACACAATTAACTACTCTAAAGTAACAATCAGTTAATTTTTAGAATCAGTTAATTTTTTAGAATCAGTTAATTTTTAGAATTAGTTAATTTTTTAGAATCAGTTAATTTTTAGAATTAGTTAATTTTTAGATTCAGTTAAGTTTTAGAATCAGTTAATTTTTAGAATCAGTTAATTTTTAGAATCAGTAAGCTTCTGAAAATCAGTAAATTTTTAGAATCAGTTAATTTTCAGATTCAGTTAAGTTTTAGAATCAGTTAATTTTTAGAATCAGTTGTTAAGAATGAACAGAATACTACACAAATTCAGACCTGTCCCTGCATGTTCATGATGACAACAGTGTTTGAACGGTTGCAGACAATGAACTGTTCCATGTTCCGAGGCAACGGATGAACGCTGTGAATGGTGATGTCAGTTCCTGTCGTTCCACCAAGTGACTTGAAAGTGTTCTGACATTCAGTGCTCTTGATGTTCCACGCCTTCACCGTTCCATCAGAGCTCGCACTACAGCAGAACAGCATAACGTAACAAACATTTATATAGCACCGCTGTTCAGGAGCTTCAACAGATACATGTAAACAAGTATCCTATCTTTAACTACTTATACATTTTCTAAATACTTAAATAAGTATGCTATCTTTAACTACTTAAATAAGTTTTAAATACTTAAACAAGTATGTTATATTTAACCTATTTCTATGATAATTTGATCTATAATGATTCATGCTATTAGAAGGTTTTGATTTCAGGTCCAAACTTAAGACTCTTCTGTTTCGACTCGCTTACCCACCGTAGCCTAACTTCTGGTTTCTCTTACCTATAACTGGCAAAACAAAATTGCTGATGTAAGTCTGAGTTTGTGTCGTACCTGATGATGTGATGGCCATCGGCTGCAAAAACCGCATCGTTGACGAAAGACGTGTGGCCTCGGAATTCCTTCAGCGTC
Organism: Norana najaformis; assembly: GCA_964023275.1. NCBI lineage: Eukaryota > Metazoa > Annelida > Clitellata > Crassiclitellata > Hormogastridae > Norana > Norana najaformis. Next base: position 2,113,559 of record OZ029923.1, on the reverse strand, counting down.
TTGCCAGATTTCAGTCCGTGAATCCTACGTAAACAGAAACATTTGAATTCTAATTTTGATATCCATGTCCACATTCTAACCAGTTGTAAAACTGAAGCTTATCCAAACCCCTCACAGCTTTTCAAACATCCGAAGGTCTACCAAAATCGCTTGTGGCTCATCCCAACTGGCAACCTATTCAAATAACTGACATCTCTTCCGACCGCCTGAGAGATTCTGTGAAATCCTGGTAGCCCTGAAATACCTGACTGCCTACTGAAATACCTACTCTACTCACACACCTCATAGCCTAACTATTTTACCCTACAGTCTACAAACACACCTGATGATTCACGACATACCCGATGGCCTAGGAAACTACCCAGTGGTATATAAAAAATACCTAATGGTCTGTGAAAATACCTGATGGTTTGATCGAATGATGCACTCAGCAGTTGGCTATTGTCTTTTGAGAAGTAGACAGACGTCACTCCTTTGCTGTGAGCTCTTTCAAAGCGACGCAGACATTGCCCCGTCAACATCTTCCACACCTACGGTCAAAGGTCAACAGATTTTCACAAATACACTGAAACCTTCTAACAACACGAATCATTATAGCGCAAATTCAGATAGAAATTGGCCAGGGATATTGATTCTAAACTTAACTAAAGCGAGGAACCAGAAGCTCTTCATGGACAGCCAAGCAAAACGACTGAACAAGCTGAAACACAGAAACAGCTCCCTCGTGCATGCCGGAAGGAGCCAACCAGCCAATAGGAGGGTCATGAACTTTATTCATGAACATAATACACAGCATAAATTCTTCCTTAAATCCATAGGCAATCGTAATCTCTAGACTTCTACAGTGTCCAGTGAGTGCTAAGTCGTGGACACCAGTTATTTCATAGGCGCTCAGTCAAAACAAAATTGATAGGCAGGAAGGGTTCGGTTCCAGGCCAAGATCCAAGACACAGACAGGCAGGCAGACAGGCAGACAGGCAGGCGGCTATGGTGGATGGTGTTTGAATTTGAACCGGAAAATGAGATAAGGGGAAGAGGAAGAATCAGGAAAGGATTTGTGGAAGAGGATATTTTCAGTTTTGAGTGAAAGACCTCGTGTCCAACACAAGCCTCCTTCAGGGCATTATCCATTCTTCATATCCTATCATCAATTCTGTCCACTGCACTCTTAATCGTTTCCCTTCACACTTCCCTGTCGCTTACCACCAGAGCCAAATGAGCATAGTCAAGAAATTTATATAGAGCACGTAAAATGCATGAAATTTCCAACCTTGATTTTTCCGTCTTGTCCTCCGGACACAAGCATCTCCGAGTCTCGGCTGAAGTTGAGGCAGAGAACGGCGTCGTCCATCATCATGTAGTTGTCTTGCGCCTGGTACTTGAGATCCTTGCGGATTTTGCCGGTCGTGAAGTTCCAGACTTCGATGATTCCATCGACTGATCCGGTCACGAGGTACTGGCCATCTGGGGAGAACCTGGCACACTCAATGTGGGCCTTCTGACCAAACTGTCCAAGAAAGCGACACGCTAAAGTCAGTTATGCGAACTTAAGATGTGTCAACATTAGTTATGCCAACCGAAGATTGGCATAACTTAAAGAAGTTATGAAAACCAAAAATAAGCCAACTTGAGTTACGCCAACCTAAAATATGTCAACTTTAGTTATGCCAACTTGAGTTACGCCAACCTAAAATATGTCAACTTTAGTTATACCAACTTCAGTTACGTCAAGTAGAGATATGTCAACTTCAGTTATGCCAACTTCAGTTACGTCAAGTAGAGATATGTCAACTTCAGTTATGCCAACTTCAGTTATGTCAAGTAGAGATATGTCAACTTCAGTTATGCCAACTTAAATTGTGTCAACTTCAATTGTTCTGGAGTCAGTTACATCAACTCCATGTATGCCATTTTAGTTGTGCTAACCCCACTTATGCCATATTTAGTCATTTCAACCCCACGAGTGCATGCTAACCCAAGTTAATGCCATTTTAGTTAAAGCCCCCTCTGTCAGATCAGTGTCTGTAGCACCAGCAAAATAAATAAATATAAATAATAAATAAAAATAAATTTAGAAATAAACTCTACAACCTCAGAGCAAACATCGGAAGAAATGCAGTACTAACTTTAATCGTTTTGCTCAGCTGAGTTGGATATTTTTCTTCTTCCTGTTCTCTAATGGCCGCCTTACCACGAAAGACGTCGATCGTTGTACCTTAAACCAAATGAAAGCAACATCAAAAAACACCCCGCAAACAAAGTTCAAAATACCTGTCACGCTGTTTCTTTCCAGCTAAAATAACAACTGACATAATAAAAAAGGTGTCATTTTGATTATTATTATTATTTCAAATATAAAATATCAAGTGATACAATAAAAAGAGGTATTACTATGACTGTTAATTTGAATGTTCTTTTTGATTATTGGAGTCACTAAATGCAGTAGGTTTTTTTAGAAAAAAAGGTTCTGGAACTGAACAGTTATGGAAGGGCTAAACCTAATAAATAAATAAATAAACACTGAAAACAGTGTCAAGTTGTAAACAAACTGAAATCTAATTAAAATAAGTTACATTATATTACACAACTAAAATAACTTAGTAACACTAAATTCTTTTATTAATAACTAAATTATTTTTTATTAGCCGAAAAAAGGTGCCGGAACACCGTTCCAGAGCGTTCCATCTGAAAAAAGCACTGACTAAATGAATGTGCTACATCTATTTTTGATTGTTAAACTTGCTAATATATTATTACTGCTATAATGAAAATTATTATTATCTGGTACTGTTAGCCAGTATTGTTCTTTTCACTCAAATGATACAATGCAATCTTATTGTGATCGCTGATACACAAATTGTCAAATGAAAAGACTGATTGAGGATGATGAAGCTAGAGCTCACCAGGTGGCAGTAGACCCTGATGTTGTTGCCATTTAAGCGCCTGTCCAAGAAGCGCCAGGAGACGCGACGGAGGCACCACGTTCACTTCTCCGGACAGCGCCTGCGCTATGGCCGCCCGCCGCCTCTCCTTGGAGTGACCTTCAGGATATGCCTAGAAGCAGTACATGCTAACACCATAACACACTAATGCTAACACTTTCACACACTAAAACTTACACCATAACACACTAACACATAATACACTAATGCTTACACCATAACACACTAACGTTTACACCATAACACACTAAAACTTACACAACACACTAAAGCTAATACCATAACACACTAATGCTAATACCATAACACATTAACGCTTACACCATAACATGCTAACAATTACACCTTAACACACTAACGTTTACACTATACACCTTAACACACTAACGTTTACACTATAACACACTAATGCTAACACCACAACACACTAACACTTACACCATAACACACTAACACCATAACACACTAACACCATGACACACTAACACCATAACACACTAACACCATAACACACTAACACCATAACACACTAACACCATAACACACTAACACCATAACACACCAATGCTTACGCTTACACCATAACACATCAATGCTTAGACCATAACACACTAACAAAAACACTCCACGATACATTAACACCATAACCAAGAGCTGTTAATGCTTTATTTGGCCAATACTTTCCTTATCCTCAAAGCCACATGGACCCTGAACTCTGAATAACTTATCATCTATCGAAATCTGGATGGGACTCCACTGCTTGGGATCTACATTTGCAAAGGGTCCCCAGTGGCAACCTTTTACAGTCGTAAAAGGTAAGGGTAGTATGTTCGTTCACTGTACATGGCTGAGCAGAAATTCCTCAGAAGTGTTGTCCTGGGCGGATGAATCTTTCGGCTGAGGTCTAAACATGACCACAGCAATTCAATTAAAGGGCATCTTGCTCCGATGCTTTTTTTACAGTTAGCTGAGCATTTTTTGTCGCAACACCACACCAAGCGCTGCTGCTCAAAATTAGTCTTGTCTTTTTCCAAAGTAATGCCTACATTTTATAATCACCAGCACTTGCTTCATATTGGGGGCACATGTACGGGCTAACCCCCGGAGAAAAAGCGCTTGGGCGATCTCGTGATTAACTAGACCCAAAGTCAACTGTCACTGCATAGTAACATACCATATAAAAGTCACTTAAAATTCTAGCAAATAAAAAGCTACTAAGTAAACAATAAGTAAAATTAACCTAGTTTTAAATTCACCTTGTCACCTTGTGCTGTCAGCTCCTTGAGCTCTAGCGACCGTCATGATCAATCTTCTCCATTTCTTTCTTTCCAATGTCGCGTCCCTTAGTTGTGCCAAGTTCATTCCAGTTGCTTCGTGTATCTTGTCCATCCATTTTTTCCTTGGTCTCCCTTGTTTTCTCTTTCCCTCTCCACAAGCCAGCATCATTTCTTTTTCCAATCCATCTGATCTCATAACATGTCCAAAGAACCTCAGCTTTGATTTTAGCACTGTTTGTTGTAACGTCTCATCTTGCTCAATTCCAATCGCCCTGCGTACCCATTCATTAGTCCTTTTCTCCGTCCATGATGTTCTCAGCATCTTCCTCCATATCCACATTTCACAAGCATTGATTTTTTTCTCTATTTTCTTGGTCATTGTCCACGTCTCACTGCCGTATGTTACTGTTGGTATAATCAAGGCCCTCACCAATCTTTTTTTCGTGTCTGTGCTCACATGTTTGTCTTTCCATATTTTTTCTAGTCCATTCATTGCGGCTTTTCCAATCGCCACCCTTCGGTTTATTTCCATGTCGCACTTTCCTTCTCTTTCTACTACTGATCCCAAGAATGTAAAGCTTGTTACCGTCTCTAATTCCTCTCCATCCACCATAAAACTGCCCTCCTCAGCTGTTGTCATGATCTTCGTTTTCTTTATATTGAAGTATAGTCCTGCTTTCTCGCTCTCTCTCTTCAGCCTTCTTATCAGTTCTACCAGATCTGTTTTTTTACCTGCTAATAGTGTTGTGTCATCTGCGTATCTCAGATTATTCAGTGTTCTTCCCGCTATCTTTACTCCCTCTTTTGCTCCATCCATTTCCGCCATCCTCATTATCCTTTCTGCATATAGGTTAAATAGGAATGGGGACAGAATGCATCCCTGCCTCACTCCTTTCTTTATTTTGATTCTTTCAGTATCTCCAAATTCAGTTCTTATTACCGCAATCTGTTCTTCGTACAAATCCTTGAGAAGTTGTATCAAGTGCCTTGGTATTCCCATTTCTATTAAGGTTTTCCACATCAACTCATGATCAATGCAATCGAATGCCTTACTATAGTCAATGAAGCATATGTATAATTTTTGTCCATACTCCTTTTGTCTCTCCATTATCCACCGCATGTTGGCGATATGATCACGAGTTCCGCGGGATTTCCTAAATCCTGCTTGGTTATCCGGAAGCTCCCTCTCTATTATGTTCTCCATTCTTTTATGTATTATTTTAAGTAGTATTTTACTTATGTGCGATATCATTGCTATGGTCCTGTAGTTTTCACACTCTCTCGCATCTCCTTTTTTGAATATAGGGATAAAGATTGAGCTCTTCCAATCCTCTGGCCATTTTCCGGTTGTCCATATGATATTGCACATTTTTGTTATTGTCTTTGTCATTGCGCCATCTCCTGCTTTTACCATTTCTATGGTTATCCCATCCGGACCCGGTGCTTTATTGTCCTTCAGTTGTCTAATTGCCCATTCCACCTCTGCTTCCAAAACGTCCGGTTCCTTTTCATGTTCTGATGTATCGATTCGTTCTTTCATTACTCTCCTATCTTCACTGTACAGCTCCTCTGTGTATTCTTTCCATCTGTTCTTCATTTCCTCTTCGTCTGCGATTATGTGTCCATCCCTTGACCTCATTGATCCCATTCTTGGTGTGAATTTTCTCGTTATTTCCCTCACTTTTGAAAACATTTCTTTAGTTCTTCCTTTCTTTCCCTCTTCCTCCATTTCCTTGCACATTGCATTTAGATGTTTTTCTTTGTCTATACGTGCTTGCTTTTGGAATGCTCTATTCATTTCTCGTACCTTGTTTTTGTCTCCTTCTTTTTTTGCCTCGTTTCTTTCTACAGCTATGTTGATAGCATCCTTCGAGAGCCACGGAGTTGTTGTGACTTTCTTTTTCTTCGGAATGTGTTTCTCAGCAGTTTCTAGTATTATTCCCTTTACCTTCTCCCACAGGTGGTTCGTGTCCTCATCTATCATCGTCTCGTCCCTCTCCAATATTTCAAACCTATTCCTTATTTCCGTTCTGTATTCCGGTGTAATTCCTTTGCAGTCATACGTGTTCAGTCTTTCTCCTTTTTTCAATTTCTTCAATTTCGTTTGCACTGTTGCCACTAATAATTCATGATCAGTTCCACAATCCGCGCCTGGTCTCGTTCTTACATCCCTTATCGTGCTTTTCCATCTTTTGTTTATCAGTATGTAATCTATCTGATTCCGATGTTTCCCATCTGGTGACGTCCAAGTGTACAGCCTTCTTTTTGGCTGTTCAAACCATGTATTCATTATTCCCAAGTTGTTCCCATCGCAAAACTCTACTAATCTTTCTCCTGCCTCATTTTGTTCTCCTAGTCCATGACCTCCAATCGTGTCCCCTGCTCCTCCGACGTACTTTCCCACCTTCGCATTGAAGTTTTAAATTACACATTTCTTTAACCCAAATGCTAAGGATGGCGGTAAATATCTTTCGATTCGGGATCCGTTTTGACCAATGCCAGAAAGCATTTTGGGGGATCAGACGACTAACCTCTCGTGGATCGAAGTATGATCGTGCAAGCATGTTCTCCAGATGAGCATATCGATCCTGGTACTGCTGCTTCATCATGATCATTGGATCCGTTTGGCGCAGAAGCGATCGAGCTGCACCAAGTTCACGCAGTTCAACAAGCTCCAGTACAATCTAAAACAAGAAACATATTTTCAAATCTAATCTAATCTATTCTAATCTGGAAACGTCTATATTACTATTGTTATTTCTGCATTTATTAAGTGCCTCTATCAAACGACTAAGAATCAATCGATGGCACTGAGCAATTGGGATATTACAAAGGTTCTGTTTGCTCAAGTCCAGTTGGGCTATAGACCTATTAAGTTGATTATTTGTCATTTCAAATAGCATTCCATGTGACGTAGGCATCCCAAATAAGTGGAACATGGTTCTTTCTGGAACTAAATGAATTTTTATGTAATATATTTTATGCTGTTGTTTTTTTGCGGAGCAATAAATTAAATTAAAAATTGCACATGAAGGACTTGCTCAAACTCCCTAAACAGTAACCGTCTGAAGGAAGGTTCGAACTCATGCTCTTCGCGTTACAAAGCAAGCACTCTAACCAATCGGCCATTGTGCCACTATAGTATCACTGTAAGAGTGTTTACAAATGCACTGGCATTGGTGTGTCTTCGATCAATGCTTTGTTTGTTATTACGCAGGTGCTAAAAAGTTACCTAATATAACCTGGAAGCATCTACAGTGCCACTTTTAACAATGCATAAAGCAACAGTTGATAGTCTCTTCAGAACAGAATTGCATTCTGAAATCACATTCCTTTGGAAAGAACCAATTGATATCTATAAGAGACCTGAGACATTGTGGGATTTTGATGGTGTCTAAAGGTATTTACAGACAACCACCGATTACTAATCTGTCTTCGACGCCTTTAACTCTTTTCTTCATTCAAGAAATGTCTCAAAACTCACTATTTCTCACTGGCTTTTGAACATATAAATTTCTAACAGCACTACCATCTGGCAGCTGACTAACCGTACCTCAGATTTGCATTTCTGTGTGCCATTTTGTACGTTACTAATTTTCTTAAAAAATGACACCAAATAATGAACAAATTGGTCCCAACTTTGTCAGAAAGAGCAAAACTGAATTACTGACCTGCTCGTAAAGATCAATGAGCTTTTGGTCGGGCAGTTTGAGAGACTGAATGGCCTGCAGGACAGTATCCCAATGTCCGTTGTTGATGTCTGACACAAAACTGTCCACAGAATCGACTGTATTCAGCGAAATTCCCGTCTCTTCCTACAACAAAAATGTCAGTTTTACATAAATAAGTAAGAAATGTATTGGTTAACACAGCAGTACATTACGTAGTTGGCTTGTTGCAGCTAAATTGACAGCTTGCCAGAAGCAATACATATCGTAATCGTAAACTCGAGATTTCTACAGTGTCCAACAAAACCTAAGTTGTGGGAACCAGCTCATTCTCAAGCGCTAAGTCAAAACAAAATTGATAGGCAAGAAGGGTTCAGTTCCAGGTCAAGATCCAAGAGTCACGCAGTCAGACAGTCAGATGCCTACAGCGGGTGGTGTTTGGAACTGGATTCGCAGGAAATGCAACCTTCCGAACAGCACTGATGGTGCTGAGCAGTGAATGGCTTGCTCAAGGACCCTACACCGTAACCATCTCAAGGAATGAAGCTCAAAGCCGTACTCTCCGTGTTACAAGCCGAGCACTCTAACCAATCTGCTATCATTACCCCATAGGTGTAGGTTTTGATGTAATTCTTTAATAATAAAATAAAAAGTTACATATTCATTCATTTGTTACGTTGTCTTATTATTCTATTTATATTTATTTAATGCGCTTATTACGCATGCAAAGTCAGTCCATCTGAGGCATGGTATTAAGATTTTTTCAAAGCAACTCGTCTAATAGGCTGTGCAATAAAATAAAATGAGAAAGGTAAGCACCACTCTGTTACATGCCTCTACCAAAAAGGTCAAAGCATATCATTATCTAAAGTGTAAACGTTACATTATTGCACAATATTTCAGCTGAAGTACAGACATTACATTGAGCCACGCCAAACAGTATTCTATTGGGCCCATAAATTGCATAGGACTTGTCAAAGTCATAATCTGGCATCAACGGAAAGAGTCAATATCACAAACATATCATCTATAACTAAATAACAAATCATAAATTCTCAAATATACTCACCTGTAAAACGGCCAATGTTCTCATAAGGTTGTTTTCTTTGAGGTATTGTTCAATAAGACGAACAACACTGAAACCAAACGACTTAAATGCAATTGTATTTGTAGATGAATATTATAAGCCTTATTACTGCACCACAAAAGCGTTCGAAATTAGCGTATACGTTAATCTCTAAGGAATTTATTCTTAAAAAATTAGCATAGAAGCCATCGGGTTCGCGTTATGGGGTACAGATATGCAAAGGCGCTTTTTCAAATATATGCACCGTGTCACATGAATAAAGCTAATTACCAATGAATCGGTAATATTTACGGCTGATAAACTTCAGCCTACTGACGGCTTGCGAAAATTGAATGGCCTCCTGGCAACCGGACTCGGTTCTTGCCATAGCATCATTGGAAAACCCCACGGACTTGACGCAGCGCTCGTGAATAAGCTGGTGCCCTCCGCTTAGCTCTTAAGTAGCGCTTTGGAAAATTCGAGTTTACGATTACAAAATTGATGAGCGATAATGCAATCAATAAAATATACGGAACTGTCTCAAATAAAATCTTAAATAAAATCACTCACTCTGGTGATTCTATTTCAACAGACATTTTTCTTTATTTCAGTCTAAAAATAACCCCTTAGACGACCTTTTGTGCAATTTAATCCAAGATTTTGAGAATTGCAAGCACAATCTCATGGATTGCCCTTTAACGTCCAAACCGTATGTAATGTCTATGAACATGCGTAAAAGTTCGGCGTCTTATCGTAAGTAAGTAATAAAATTTTTACACCGTGAAGCAAAAACTTCAGGTAAGGTAAACAATTTCAAGAATACGTAAAAGTTTCAAATTAAACTGCAATACATAGTAAATGTAGGTAAAATAGAAATATTTTGATAATGGCAAGGTACCAGTAGTAAGTCTACTAAAGAAATTGCTGGCGGTTTATAGTGTAGCCTATTGTTACCTGAGGCTTGATCTATTTGATCACTTTTTGTACAAATACTTTCGAAAACTTGGCGCCACATTTCAAAATTGTATTCCACAATTATTTTCAAGGTCCAATTAAACGCACTATAGGGACCTACTGCTAATTCGAATTTAGTACCAGTCGGAATCGAGGCAACCTAAAAGCAAGTTCAGATAAGCGTGTAAGCACATGGAAAGGCTTGTTGGCTTGGATTTTACAGACTGATCTTGTGGACTGACCTTCTGAAAGCCTTGGCAGCTGGGGTTTTGCAGACTGATCTTGTGGATTGGTCTTCTGGATAGTGGCTTGGCTCTGGTGCGCCATCGGTTCATGCCTTGTGCATTAGACACCGGCGCATTAGAAGTTACTAGTTATTATTTTGCCCAAGACCTGTGGATCAACACGCCACCAAACGCTTCCACCGCTGAGGGTATTAAATCCACCCACCCAGTCATATACACACACGCCAGGTAAACAAGCTGCGCTGAGTGAGTCAACCGATACAATGAGGCTTCAACCTAAAAAAGCGGAGGGGAAAGGAGGGGTCTACATTACTCTGTGATTAGGCGTCCCATTAGCCTTAATCCAAGCCTACTTTAGGCCTAATACGCGAATTAATGAACGACATAGGGCTCCCTTATTGTTTGGTATTAAAGAAACAAAGAGCTTACGTTGCTACAATGGAGAAGAATTGTCGAAGTTAAGACAGTGTAGGCCAATATTGGCTGCAGTTGCTAAAATGGCAGATTTTAAGAATCTGTTAGGCCTAATTAGATGTTTTGATTATACGATATGATGTGAAATTCGCAAATCATTGTGAAATTAGGCCTATTAAAAACAACGGAACCGAACATGATTTTGTAAGATTCTTTTTGTTCTTGTAAAAACGAATTAAGCAATAATCTTGCTATACAGCATATTAATACTGTAGTGTCTATCTTCGCAATTAGTTGTTTCCACATACACTAAAAACTCATCAGTCTCATGTACCTAGACTATATAACAATTAGCTCGTTGATTGCTTCAGTAAGTATAGATTTTAAATCTATTCAAGAATCTATATATTGAAAGTTTCTTTAAAACGTTAATATTAATCAATTAAGTTGTAGTAAAATTAATACAGTGTAACATGTTGTCCGATTTAATTTGTTGTCTTCCAGCTCATGTTTCTTTTTCCTGAGACTCTTCGCCTCCGTTTTCCTTCCTCGAGTCTCCCTAGGGTTTGCTTCCTGGGAGTTATTGGCAGGAGGCTTTTGATCAGAGGATTATAATACAATCCAGTAGCTGATATATATATATAAACTGCCCAATTGGCAATATATATATCCAGTGTTAAAGTTATATATATGGAGGGGCGCTATAAAAACGCTCTGAATGAACCCAGGAGTGAATGGATGTTATATATATATATATAATATATATATATATATATTATATATATGTGCTGGATGACGAGTGGTTGGGTGGATGGATAGAAGAATGAATGGATGGATGTATGCATGGATGGGTAGTGAGTGGGTAGATGGATATATAGACTGACGGACGGACGGATGGGCGATGAGTGGGTGGACCACAACTCTCTCTCTCTCATATATATGTATATATATATATATATGTAAATACATGCATGACGCCACGTGTAACCATATATATATATATGTATATATTATACATATTATATATATATATATATAACTACGGGTAAATACACTTAGAACGTCTCATGTAACTATATATTTGTATGTATATATATATATATATTACATATATAGAGGAGTGGTCACTTTACGCGGGAAAAGATGACCTCTAGCGACGTTGTGTAGGAGTTAGGCAGAACGGTTGCTGTCTGCGGGGACCGTTGCGTGTTGTGTGGTTCATGGATCTTTTGATGTCGTGACGCGAGTTCTCCTATATATATATATATATATATATATATATATATATATATATATATATATATATATATATATATATATATATATATATATATATATATAGACTGATCTCGGGTGGTTTATGCGGTCTCGGTATGTTAACGTTATTGTGGGGACCTGTATATACTATATATATAGACGATCGCGGGTGGTTTATGCGGACTCGGTATGTTAACGTTATTGTGGGGACCTGTATATACATGTCCTCGTAAGTACGGTTCTATACCTACAATATATATATAAGACCCCGTAACGTGAGTTAAAATTCGATCTATATTTTCTGGTCTGCTTGCATATAGGCCTATAGCGTGAGTTAAATTCCAATATATTTAAGCCCACACGAGCCTACATGAATAGGATTATATTCATGAGGTATAAATAACGCTTCACTTTATAAGTTAACATCTAATATAATCTTGGCTCTTGATCTGGGACAGTTTATAATCCTCCTGTTATGATTTTGCTGTGAATAAGCTGATTCTCGCGACTGGTCACTGTAGAAATATTGAGTTTACGATTACGATTACGATGAACTGGTAGAGCGGGGTGATTGGATGGTGAAGAGTTTGCGAAGATACAAGGCCTAGATTGTGAAAATTGAAGAGCTATAGGTTAGGTAAAAAAGCCTCAAATGAACAGGGCCACGGATTTTCAGCGACTGTAGTGATTTTAGGATAGGAGTAATATGGTGATGTTTTGGTGTCCATTTGACGGCTTCGTCAAGCGAATTTTGGATGAGTTGAAACACAACCCAGATACATCGCCTACAAGCTATCCAGAATGCTCTCGCACGTGCTGTCACCAAAACCCCCAAACACCATCACATCACCCCTGTTCTCAAATCACTGCACTGGCTTAAAATACCAGAACGAATAGAGTACAAGGTCTTATCCCTCACCTACAACACACTTCAATCCTCCCAACCCTCCTATCTTCGGCAATTATTTACTATCCAACCACTCCGTTCAACCCGCTCCTCATCTGTCCTAACACTTCTTCGCCCTCCCGTCACCTCATCCTTAAAATTTGGAAATCGCTCGATAGCCATAGCTGCCCCACCCCTTTGGAATAAACTCCCGCCAGAATTGCGACAGTTGTCTGGTCAATCATACGAACTCACCAACACTTCACCTCTTTCAGTTTCTGCGCAGGTCTTTCACTCAAGACTGAAAACACTTCTTTTCCAAAAATCTTATCCTGATTCTTCCTCTTCCTCTTATCTCTCTTCTCGCTTAAATTTCAAACAGCATCCACCGTAGCCGTCCGACTGTCTGAGTGCCTGACTCCTGGATCTTGACCCTTTTGCCTATCGATTTTGTTTTGACTGAGCGCCTGTGAATAAGCTGGTTCCCGCGACTTAGCTTTCGTTGAGCGCTGTAGAAATCTCGAGATTACGATTACGATTACTTAATTTGAATGGATTCGAGGTTAAGGAAAAAAGGATTGCAATAGTCAAGATTAGAGTGAAAATAGAGGTTGCGATAGCAGCGGCAGTTTCAAAATCAAGCATAAACTCAAGTATAGATTCACATATACCCTATATAGTATATATGACCCCACACTGCAAGTTAAAATCAGACTTCATGTACGTGGCCAGGTAAATATCGTCCTGGACTGGAATTGTACATCTTCGTAATAGTATAGCTTCAAAACTGATGCTGAATATTACGAGTCCCCTCAAACTATACCCAATCCTGACACCCCTTCCTCCTCTTATCTCTCTTTCCTCCCCAACCCCAAAGAACATCACCCCCGTACCTGCCACGCTATCTCTCCGTCTGAGTTTTTGGATCTTGACCTGGAACCAAGCCCTTTTGCCTATCGATTTTGTTTTGACTGAGCGCTTGTGAATAAGCTGGTCTCCGCGGCGTGGCTTTAGTTGGGCGCTGTAGAAATCTTGGAATTACTATTACGAATACGATTATTCTGAAACTTTAATGGCGCAATTCAGTGCCAATTCAAATTTTGATTTCAATTCAAGAAGTGCCTTTTACGTGTATTTCACTAATGTTCTGAAAGATAAACTGATCATCATTCGTTCTGCAAATAGGCCTATATTTAATCCAGAGTCGTGAAAATAATTGCTCATACCAGAGACTTACTTACTTATTTCTAAAAACAATTTGCGGCTATTAGTTAACTTCCTATTAATAGAGATCAAAGTAGCAGTCTACAACACATCCTGGCAGTTTCCCTCGTATTTGTATCACGTGATCTTTCTGTGGCTAGAACAAGCATGGGAAGGCTGATTATCAATTATCCCAACAAAAATAAAGCTTGGATTAGATACTTTAAATCTCTTTAGTTGATGAAAAACTGGCCAAGGTATACCTAATATTTCAACCATTCTGCGATCAGTTTCGTTTTCTGTTGCAAACTGTGCAATCGCTCCCTGTTATTCTACATGGTGGGTACTGGTGTCAGCTCGTTTGGGTTGAACTTCTGAAAAACGTAAATGTAAACAGTTTTCCATAGCGACCTTGATGGGGTGAGATCCTTCACCAGCACTGCCTGTTTGAATGGGCGCCACGCCATTTTAAGGTCCCCGTGTACGGACCGTGCTACTTCGAGATGTCCCACATTTCGCTCATCCCTTTTTTGCATAGAGGCCTATAATTATATAGACTGATCGCGGGTGGTTTATGCGGTCTCGGTATATTAACGTTATTGTGGGGACCTGTGTGTACTATATGTATATATATATAGACTTATCGGGGGTGGTTTATGCGGTCTCGGTATGTTAACGTTATTGTGGGGACCTGTGTGAACTATATGTATATATATAGACTGATCGCGGGTGGTTTATGCGGTCTCGGTATGTTAACGTTATTGTGGGGACCTGTGTGAACTATATGTATATATATAGACTGATCGCGGGTGGTTTATGCGGTCTCGGTATGTTAACGTTATTGTGGGGACCTGTGTGTACTATATGTATATATATAGACTGATCGCGGGTGGTTTATGCGGTCTCGATATGTTAACGTTATAGTGGGACTTATATGTTCATGTCCTCGTAAGTACGGTTCTATACCTACAATATATATAAGACCCCGTAACATGAGTTAAAATCCCAAGTTACACTCTATTTAGGCCCACACATGCCTACATGTGGGGGCGTTGATCAAATGGGTGCACCCCGGGGCCCGCCCCGGCAATATTTTGAGCATGAGGGCTCGGCCATTGGTTGGATACCAGCAATATTTTAGCTGTAAAATCAGTAAAAGGCAGCTGTGGACTGATAATGTTCTCATTCTTCCTGCATTAGGCCTATTCTTGACCCCAGACCAGGGGCTCTGCCACTGGAACCCGACAGGGGCTTTGCACACAGACCCCCACTATAGGCCTGGGCCTCTCCAGTGTTTACCACGGATCGATGCTAATGCATATATGAATAGGATCCTATTCATAAACTATAAATAAGACCTCACATTATAAGTTAGAATCGCTCCCTATTATTCTACATGGGGACGAACTTTTGAAAGACGTAAATTTATGTAGCCTACACGGTGTTCTGTAGGGTCCTTGTTCGGGTGAGATCCTTCATCACCGCTGCCTGTTTGAATGGGCCATTTAAGGTCTCCGTGTATGGACCGTGCTAGCCCGATATGTCCTACATTTCGCTCATCCCCTTTTTCGCCTTTAAGTTTGAGCACTCCCGTGCTTGCTCTTTGTCCTCCAGCTTTTCACTCAAGACTGACAACCAAACTTGTCAAGGTTTCTTATATTCTTCTTCCGTTCCTGCACTATCCCACCGCCATCACCAACAATTTCCACTGTAGCATTGTGTTGTAATTGCAGTTAGCGACTTTTATTGCGTTAGTGTCTATTGCACAAGTCATCAACCAATGTTGTACCAAATCCAAGCCGCAATCAGGTCAATATTCAGAAGGTCAGTCCACTAAGACAGAGACTCTTAAGTTGATGTCCAAGTGACACAAGCGACTGAGCAGAACTAGCAGACACAGGGAGAGAGTTTCAAAGTCTAGGTCCAGTAATTGAAAAAGCACATTCACCAAGAACAGTTCTAGTTCTAGGCATGACAACAGAAAGGCAATCAGACAAACTGGGTGAATACCCTGGCTTGACCCCCAGGTTTTCTACCTGGCATCAAAACTGACCAATTAGTCTGGCTCTTGCTTGCTTAATTTGATATAGCGGTGGTGCCAAGCTGGTAAATAATGTAATGCATTTGTTAACACGCCATATGTCCAACGACTGAGCGAGGAATCGTAGGCGGTCTTTCTAACTCTGCTTATTTTGGACACTGAGCAAGATCGTTGATTTCATATACATTACACATCACAAACACCAGTTTCCAATATCTTGAGACATTAAATTGAACTTTGTGTGTGCCACTGTGAGAGCTGATTTTCAGTTAGCTTGTCCGTGCTGCCTATTTAATTTCTAAGTATCTGGCCGGGTGTGTCACATGTCAGTGTAAGTTAAATAGTGTGAGTTAAATGAAGGACTTCACAATCACGTTAACATATCAGGCAGTCTGTTTTTGAATGGAAACAATGCTCAGCCATTCAGTTTGGCAGTGTGTCATTTGTATACGTAGGATTTGCTTACTTGTCATAAGCACAACCGTTGAAATCATGCAACTTGAATAATCATAGCACCATTTAACAGACTGAAAATTTCTTGCAGTACCAACTACCCAGCTTGGCACTGAATGAAAGCTATGTTCACTTGTAGGAAGATTAGATGGTTGCATCCTTTAGTTTTATTCTGTCTAAGAAGATTTGCAAAGGTCATTGTTTACAGAGCGATTTGCATCATGAAGTAATTATGAAATTTCTGTTTGTGCTTAAATATGCTTGATTAAGTGACATTGCAGTATTTGATGACAATTATACCCAAAGACTAATTCGTTGGATAGTAATGACTAATTTATTGTTAAGTTTAACCTGAGACTGGTGCTTTTTTTGTTTTCGTCCACTGTGAAATGTTCAGATGTGCTATTCTTACATTCATGGAACTCAACTCGTGTTTTTAGAGACTACATGTAACACATTGAAATGCATATTAGGTGTTTATTTTAGTGTAAAAAATTAGAAACATCACTGCTAACAATACTATTTGCAGTTTTTTATCAGGTCCCATGCCCTAGATTTAATTTGCGCAGTTGTGCGCTTCTGGAAAGCTGGATATTTTTCAATGATTCTGTTAATCGCAGCAGTAGTAGGCACTGTTACAGATTTGAAGAAGTCGGCCAATTCTTTCCTGACAATGGAAATTTCTTCAGGTGTCCACCTAACACGCATTCCTGAAAGAAAAATTGCATCTTATAAAACTACTAAGCACACTAGCCTATGTTTTTTCACTATCCTCAGTGAAGAAGTTGATAGTTTAAAAATTTCTAAAAATAGAGTTAATCGCTAAACTTCATATCATTGCCTATGAATTATTGTTGGCAAGTATTAATATAAAAGTCTTGTGTCATGTAAAACTAATGCAGGAGATGGTGCTAGTAGTAGAACAGTAGATATTAAAATTATGCTTTAAACGTTAGCGCTTGTCATTATTCTTACAGGTAATATTTTCCTAATACTTTTGACTGAGCATTTTCCAACTTATTTCTAAAGTTCCACAACAAAACACATTTGCATCACTATTGGGTTTCTTTATGTACTGTTAGACATAGCTTTTGTGAGAAAAAGATAGTGGGAGAAAATTTTACATACCAGCTTTCCTGTGTTTGAACTCGGGCAGTGGGGTGTTGTCAGACAGTGAAGACAACATGCTGTCATCATCGCAGAGAACTAGTGCACAAGAAAATGAGTTTGAATATTAATACTGATAATATAGTGTCCCATAAGCAATGATGGACGGAACATGATAGAAATTCTGTGTCACATTGTGGTAATTTTATATGGAACTACATTGAGGTCATTAGTTCTGTACAGTGACTCACCTCAAATGACTCAGAGATGCCGAAAAACATAATGATCTTAGATAAGTTGAAGTGCAACTACCCAAACAATTAGACAATGCATGAACATTAAAACTTAAAACTTTGTATATATTTGCAAGGGAAAACGTATCAGCTCTGTTTTATCTACAAGTTCAAACTTAGCAATTTGCCAAACAGGCAAGGTCCAAACTGTCTCCCTATGCTGTCAAGGGGTGAGTGCTATTGTAGCAGAAGATGTCGTGTGTATGTATGTATGTATGTATGTATGTATGTATGTGTGTGTATGTGTGTATGTATGTATGTATGTATTAGACACCAGTGCAACAGAAGTTTCTAATTAATAATACATTCCTGTGTAGTAGGTAGTTTAAGAATTGTCAAAAGTACTGCTATTATATTTGCAAAATATATAATGGTTAGTGTGAATTAATGCTGCTGAATTCAAATAACTCTATGAACAAAACATTAGCTAAAATACCTGTTGGTTGTTCAAGGGAAGCCTTAGGTTTGCCCTGTATTTGAAGAATCGATTTTGATTTACCGGTGTTCTTTGCAAGTGGTGCAACAGCTGATACATTTGTGCCAGTACTTGACACGTCTACATCAAACACATTAGATAGTAAGCATATCAATAATACATAATGGTCACGAAGAAAGTTTCAGCATATCAACCTGAGTACAGCAATTATTACATTGAGGTATTGCATTTAAAGCAAGCGGTGGAAACCTTCTTAGCTTAGATTGGTCAGCTGGCTGTTTGACAATATGAGACGGCTCTGGCAGACTATTAATGCCATTTTTATTTCCATCACTGAACAGTTTCACATGCAGGACAGCGCCAGCTAAAACAAAATATGCACACGCTGGAAGTTGAACTTTGCACTCTAGTGATGTTACAAAATGATAAGCATACTTTCAGTGCACATCATAATTTACTTGCTGAGATATATAGGATATAGCCTACACTAAACTGGATTACTTATTTAAAGTAAGAGTGCAATCATAATTCCACATCTTACGGTTTTTGGCACAGAGCACAAATGAAGCCCACTATGCTGTCAAATATAGTTGCTTTTAAGACGGAACCCACAGGCAACATGGTCTTTATGCTAATTTTGAAGTACATATATGTTAATGATATCCATTGAAACCTTTCTTAATGAGTATCAAAAGCGGAATCATAGTATATGCCGAGGAGGATGCTATTTTTATTTTGTTTCACCTTGATTGTGGATCATGTCAGCTGTTGTGTCACCTTCATTAGTAGGCCTAATATCATCGTGGTCAGCATCATCATCATCTGTGTCGTCAACGCTTGGAGGGATATCTGCAAAATGCATGCATTTATTGTTGACAACAGTATAGAAAGCATGTCCACAAAAATTTAAGTATTGGTCGGTTTGGAGATATTGGTCCATTTATAGCTTCTGCTACTTCTGTTGGCATACATAAAATATCATAACCATTTGACGACGTTACACCATGCTACTTTGTACTGGGCTCTCCTTCAAACTATATCGAGCCAAAGATTCATTGAAGAAAGATCCTTCTTCACAGATCCTATTCTGATTCCTCTTCTACCACTATCTAGCTTGCCGCTCCAGTTCCAAACACCATCCGCTGTAGCCATCTGACTGTCTGCCAGCCTAACTCTTCGATCTTTAACACGGAACCAAATCTTACCTTTCTGCTTATTGATTTTATTTTCACTGAGTGCTTATGAATAAGCTGGTTTCCATGACTTGGCTTTTGTTGAGTGCTGTAGAAACCTTGAGTTTACAGTTACTTTTAAAAATTACGATATATCATTTAAATGTGAACAAAAATAACTTAAATGTTTCCAAAAACCTGATATTTGAATTTCATCAAGTCCTTTTCCAGAAAATTGTGAGATCTCCCCCGTGTCCACTGCCATCATGAGTCTACTTATTTTGGCCAGTTCGATGGTCGAGTCTTGCAGCCTGTACACATTTTCAAAAATGTTGACCTCGTGACCAAGATGGTTGGCCAACCACTTCATCTCTCCCGATGTAAGTGAAGCAACCTATATTAAAATAAGACCATAAACTCAACCCTATGATGTTAAGAATAGCAAATTTGCAATAACAGGTCTTAAACCAAAGGCTACATTTGCAATACATAGACACAGTTCTACCTTTCAAAACATGCATATATGTATGTTTGTATGTCTTGGACTTAGGATATTTTAAGAACATGCTAGTCAGCTGTAGAGAGATTGGTTTTTATATTCTGTTTAGTTGTGGTTTGGTTTTTATATTCTGTTTAGTTGTGGTTTTCCTAAACAATTGGTCTGAATGTGCTTATGAATTGCTTTACAAAAACGTTTGTGATGAAAATAGTGGAACTCTTTGGTCTTGACCAGGTTTTCTCAAGGGCTGGCACACACCTTTATTTTTTTACACAGATGATAGTTATGCTGCATAAAACATCAGAATATTATTATGAGTTAAAAAATATTCAGAAATTCAATATCTACCTGTGTAACAGTGGCGACATACTTTCTTAATCGAGTACTGTGTATCAACTGAGGGTGTTTTAGTTGTGCAGCTGTGGCAACATCTTGCATTACTTGCCAACCATTGATGTACCCATTGGCTGATGGTGTAGCAAAAAAATAAACATTGCTGCTTGGTATACCACAGCATTCCCTTTTCTTGACAAGTAATGACATCGCAGAAACAATGTTTGGAGAAAGAATGAGTGGTACTCTTCTCCCACCAACACCCTTTCCAGGCAGATGTACCATGTCCATTCTGGTATAAATAAAACAAAGCACAACATGGTAAGTAGCTAAAACATGGTGAATAAATGACAATGTTTTCTTATTTAATTACACAAGCTGATCAAATCAAGAATACAACCACCTAATAAGAAATTCTAATTGAGTATATTAGTGCAAAAATGTTGCAATCCTTTTGCATTTTACATCAATACAGAAATGCTTATATCGACACCAGCATGTGAATACACTGGCCAGACAAATATTACCAAAGTGCGATTTGAAGGGTCATTGGATATCGTTGTTACCTGTTGTAGCATGTATAGCTTATACTCACTAAACGATTGGTACAGTCATAGGCATGTAACAGATATGTAAGAAAGCACTACCAATGGCTCACGAAAGAGCACACATCATTAAATAGCAAATGAACAATGGGAGAGATTTACCGCTTAAGAAGCTTCTGTTCCAGGGGCTTCAGTGACTTCACAAGAACATCACTTGCCACTTCTTGCCATTTTGGTCGTTTCAGGAATGCATTTAAATGCATCCTTGCCGTTTCTCCTCCTCTACGTTTGTTAAAAATGACGACTCGAGAATACACAATGTCTGACAACTGTCGCCAAACACTGTATGTCGGTTTTTTCTCCAGCGCCTCAGAAAACACAGTTAGTGAGTTTTCCTGGTAGTCTTTAAGTTTGACTAAGTCTGATGTAAGTGGTAAGATGTCAGGGTTATTATATCGCCTGTGTTTTAAGGATGCCAATGAAGCAGATGAGATCTTGTTGGTCCAGTCTGAACGATGAAGGGCCAAAAATGCATCAGCTTCATCTTCCATTACTTTATCCCCTGTGCGAATAGCCATACCTTTTTTTATGTCAGCACATTTCACTAGGATGTGGCCAATTTTTAATCCAAGACTTGGATTCTTAAAGAACGGTCTTCCTGAATCGTTGTCGGTCTCTCTCTGGCAAAGCCTTTCAGTGGCCTCTAAAACAGCATCAAAATGATGTCCATTAAGGCATCGCTCTAGAGTCACATATTCTTCTGCACTGTTCCCTTCCAAACGGATTTCTAGCAGCAAACGGGCTAGCTGGCGCATTTGCTGCGATATGTCATGCACCCTTTGTCGACCATGTCTATGATGCAGGGAACTACCATATCGCATTATTAAAATATCATTTCTTGCACGACGTGTCAGTTTGTCAAAACGCATCCTATCAAGAATTTCTTCTTGAAATTTTTGTGAGACTGGCACCTGGTCAGATTTTATTGCTCCTTCAAGGATCATTCTTGATGCAGATGTCACTGAAGTCCTGTTCTTAGTTTTTTCACTGCTAGCATCATCTGCTGGATGTTTGAAAGGGCATTTGACAATATGCCTCCACAAGTCATGTTTCAAATACATTCCTAGGCAATATTCACATGGCAAATAGTCGTCTGATTTGTATGCATGTTTCGATGGTCGGCGCCGCACTATCAATGACCCTTCTCTGGCACTTAAAACAGAGGAATTATATTTAAAATTTCCTCGATTTGCTAAGTCTGCAAATCCTTTACGGCTTTCTTCTTGTGACGAGAGTGCGAGAAGCTTTGCAACTTCAGTTTCACTGCTATGCATTTTCTCTAAGTGGCGCTTCAATTTTCCACGTAATAATTTGTCACAAAAAAGGCAAGCCACCTGCTTGTCATATTTTCTGCCATTATTGTCCTTATCATGCAATTGGCCAACAGACACCATAGGTGTCCTGGAATTTCTAGCAAGTTCAACACTCAGTGGAGAACATGGATCAGAACCATTTTTATCAGACTCTGCATCTGATTCAATAATTGCCCTTGAACTATTCATCTGTCGTAATTTTGAAAGATATAAAGAATCATGGTCTGCATCAGAATCTTCCACATCATCCCTTGAGCTATACCCCTGATTAACAAAGCCTGGTGGACTCAGCTCTAGATGAAAATCGTCTTTCTCCATCTTCTTTTCCTCATGGTTTTGGCAATTGTTGGTGCCAATACCAAGATCTGTCAATATACATTGAGAAAACTTAACATAAAATCGTTAAAAAGTTTTACATGAAATATCGGTTAACACAGAAAGGATGTTTGGTCTGTTCCAGCATCAGTTGTTTAAAATGTAAATTTGTTCCTTTATCACAATTTGATGACACACAGACATAGTCTGACACCAAAACATTTGTCGGTCCCGCAGAAAAAATGCAATACAAAACATCACATTTATAATACAAAATGTTGACTTGATTTCAACATAACGTTGGAGGAATTGCACTGGTTACCTGTGAAAAACGCTTTGAGTTTAAGATCTTAATGTTTATGCGTTATTAGCTTGCAGGCTGTGCTCCATCTTATCTCTTGGAGATGTGCATCTTGGTCTCCAATGAGTGACATTTAATTTTGTTAATTTTTGACTTTGAATTTTAAAGTAGGTACAGCATCTTTAAACTGTTTAACTTATGTCTGTTATTGTCTTAAATTACTTGAATTTCCATGCAGAATTAAATGCATTAGTTTAGTTTTGTGTAGTTTGTTTGAACGTGTGTCGTTTATTATGGGTGCTATCCCCAGTGAAAGTTGCATTTACAGTACCGTAAATGCTTACATTAGAAATTTAAAAAATGGAATTAAGAAAACCTTTTAACACAACAGTCTCTTAACACAATTTTTTCAAGCAAGTTCCTTACATTTCATTTAAGAGATTTGCACTGTATGTATTTGCTCACTTTGTCTGAAGCATTCGACAGATTGGCCTCGATCAGAAGGATCTTCTTCCGTCTCCACCTCTGCAGAATGACTCTGTACCTGAATAATGTCATTAAGCTCTTGATAGCCTACAAAAGCAAACCATTTTCATGTACACTTTCTTCTTTTTTATGAATTTTACCAGTAATGCACAATTATAATCTCGGTAGTGTTATGCATGAAATGACTGTGGACTGCCAAAGGCCCATAAAACTGGTTGACTTCTTAGACCTATAATGCCCCATTTAAGAGATTTGCACTGTATGTATTTGCTCACTTTGTCTGAAGCATTCGACAGATTGGCCTCGATCAGAAGGATCTTCTTCCGTCTCCACCTCTGCAGAATGACTCTGTACCTGAATAATGTCATTAAGCTCTTGATAGCCTACAAAAGCAAACCATTTTCATGTACACTTTCTTCTTTTTTATGAATTTTACCAGTAATGCACAATTATAATCTCGGTAGTGTTATGCATGAAATGACTGTGGACTGCCAAAGGCCCATAAAACTGGTTGACTTCTTAGACCTATAATGCCCCATTTAAGAGATTTGCACTGTATGTATTTGCTCACTTTGTCTGAAGCATTCGACAGATTGGCCTCGATCAGAAGGATCTTCTTCCGTCTCCACCTCTGCAGAATGACTCTGTACCTGAATAATGTCATTAAGCTCTTGATAGCCTACAAAAGCAAACCATTTTCATGTACACTTTCTTCTTTTTTATGAATTTTACCAGTAATGCACAATTATAATCTCGGTAGTGTTATACATGAAATGACTGTGGACTGCCAAAGGCCCATAAAACTGGTTGACTTCTTAGACCTATAATGCCCCATTTAAGAGATTTGCACTGTATGTATTTGCTCACTTTGTCTGAAGCATTCGACAGATTGGCCTCGATCAGAAGGATCTTCTTCCGTCTCCACCTCTGCAGAATGACTCTGTACCTGAATAATGTCATTAAGCTCTTGATAGCCTACAAAAGCAAACCATTTTCATGTACACTTTCTTCTTTTTATGAATTTTACCAGTAATGCACAATTATAATCTCGGTAGTGTTATGCATGAAATGACTGTGGACTGCCAAAGGCCCATAAAACTGGTTGACTTCTTAGACCTATAATGCCCCATTTAAGAGATTTGCACTGTATGTATTTGCTCACTTTGTCTGAAGCATTCGACAGATTGGCCTCGATCAGAAGGATCTTCTTCCGTCTCCACCTCTGCAGAATGACTCTGTACCTGAATAATGTCATTAAGCTCTTGATAGCCTACAAAAGCAAACCATTTTCATGTACACTTTCTTCTTTTTTATGAATTTTACCAGTAATGCACAATTATAATCTCGGTAGTGTTATGCATGAAATGACTGTGGACTGCCAAAGGCCCATAAAACTGGTTGACTTCTTAGACCTATAATGCCCCATTTAAGAGATTTGCACTGTATGTATTTGCTCACTTTGTCTGAAGCATTCGACAGATTGGCCTCGATCAGAAGGATCTTCTTCCGTCTCCACCTCTGCAGAATGACTCTGTACCTGAATAATGTCATTAAGCTCTTGATAGCCTACAAAAGCAAACCATTTTCATGTACACTTTCTTCTTTTTATGAATTTTACCAGTAATGCACAATTATAATCTCGGTAGTGTTATGCATGAAATGACTGTGGACTGCCAAAGGCCCATAAAACTGGTTGACTTCTTAGACCTATAATGCCCCATTTAAGAGATTTGCACTGTATGTATTTGCTCACTTTGTCTGAAGCATTCGACAGATTGGCCTCGATCAGAAGGATCTTCTTCCGTCTCCACCTCTGCAGAATGACTCTGTACCTGAATAATGTCATTAAGCTCTTGATAGCCTACAAAAGCAAACCATTTTCATGTACACTTTCTTCTTTTTTATGAATTTTACCAGTAATGCACAATTATAATCTCGGTAGTGTTATGCATGAAATGACTGTGGACTGCCAAAGGCCCATAAAACTGGTTGACTTCTTAGACCTATAATGCCCCATTTAAGAGATTTGCACTGTATGTATTTGCTCACTTTGTCTGAAGCATTCGACAGATTGGCCTCGATCAGAAGGATCTTCTTCCGTCTCCACCTCTGCAGAATGACTCTGTACCTGAATAATGTCATTAAGCTCTTGATAGCCTACAAAAGCAAACCATTTTCATGTACACTTTCTTCTTTTTTATGAATTTTACCAGTAATGCACAATTATAATCTCGGTAGTGTTATGCATGAAATGACTGTGGACTGCCAAAGGCCCATAAAACTGGTTGACTTCTTAGACCTATAATGCCCCATTTAAGAGATTTGCACTGTATGTATTTGCTCACTTTGTCTGAAGCATTCGACAGATTGGCCTCGATCAGAAGGATCTTCTTCCGTCTCCACCTCTGCAGAATGACTCTGTACCTGAATAATGTCATTAAGCTCTTGATAGCCTACAAAAGCAAACCATTTTCATGTACACTTTCTTCTTTTTATGAATTTTACCAGTAATGCACAATTATAATCTCGGTAGTGTTATGCATGAAATGACTGTGGACTGCCAAAGGCCCATAAAACTGGTTGACTTCTTAGACCTATAATGCCCCATTTAAGAGATTTGCACTGTATGTATTTGCTCACTTTGTCTGAAGCATTCGACAGATTGGCCTCGATCAGAAGGATCTTCTTCCGTCTCCACCTCTGCAGAATGACTCTGTACCTGAATAATGTCATTAAGCTCTTG